>VWPW01027416.1:761303-861877 GCA_013389825.1 Crypturellus undulatus
TCTACACGATGATCCATTCAGCCACAGTATCAGCCTTCGTTACTACCTCCCTCACCTCTCTCCTCCCTCCCTTCCTTCCTTCCTTCCTCCCTTCCTTCCTCCCTTCCTTCCTTCCTTCCTTCCTTCCTTCCTTCTTCCTCTTTTTTCTCTTTAATTAAAAAGAATGAAAAAAAACCCAGCCATTAAAATCATGACGGGCTAGATTTGAATTGCTCANTTTCTCTTTAATTAGAAACAATGAAAAAAAAAAACAGCCATTAAAGTCATGACGGGCTAGATTTGAATTGCTCACTAACTCTGGATACCAAACTAATTCACACAATGTTAATGCTACAACCAAACAGAATTAACAGATAAAAGAAATGATCCTATGCTGAGTTGGATGTTTCTGTTTTTAAGCAAAATAAGGGACAGGTCTATATTGGCTATATTGGTCTGATAATATGTCAGATCTTATACACTACTTTGTATATCCTGAGGTTAAAAGGATGTCCTGAGACATCTGCAAAATTATTTCATCTTTGTAAACAAGAATGCACATAAATCAGTGATAACTGCAACATTCATACACCTGAGTGATTCAGAAGTCTTTAAAGCTTGAAAAAAAGCACAAAGAATATGGACAAAGCACAAAGAATATGGAAAGATGGTGCCAAAATGAGGACCAAGGAATGAGAAAGCAAAACATTCTGTCACCTAAGCCACCATTTGGGAAGTCTCACGTAAGGAAATCAGCTCTCTAAAAACACAAATTTTTGTGAATGCTACTGTTCAGAGAAGCTGCTCAGAAGGACTGACAGCAATCTTGTTACTCCAGTGATTGATAGGTCTGTAGACATCACATTGGAAGACAAAAGATTACTTGAACAACAGTGATGTTTTAAGGTGTAAGAGTTACAGAATGAATAACTAGAGTTCTGTAGCTATATTTGTAGAGAGGCTTTTGTATCTAACGGGTCACATCTCTGTCTCTGTAACCTTTATTAGGATTATTGTGGATACTATACCTAAGTGGAGATCACACCACAGAAGTATCATGCTAGGATTGTCAGCTATTCCTCCAAGTAATAAAGTCAAAGTATTTGTTCAACTCTGTTCTGAGATTGCGATATCAATGTTTACACCAAATTAAGCTGTCTCTTGTATATTTTTTGCAAGTTTTCGAACTGTCTGAATGTAGTTCTGTCAAGACTGTTGGACTGAAAGCAAGTCATACAGCCTTTATTCTTGAGTCAGATTTCCTTCACAGTCCCTTGCCTGGAAGTTGCTCAGCAAAAGAAAAGTGTGGAGCTTCTGTCATTCACAAGTAGTTTTCAGAAAATCTCACATTTCAGGTAAAAACTGTTCAAGAACTGACCACCTAATTCTTATTCCCAGGCTCTTCAGCTCATTCTTGCATTTCTCAGAGAGGTTTGCATGGACTTTTGGAAAGGGGAGTATGTGGTAGACACAGCAAAACAACTCACTGAAGGACTCTTGTGTCCTTCAGTTTTGAAGAGACATATTAAAAGGTGGCAGGGGAAAGGGACCTGACTGTGCATCTGGGAGGAACATTCTCCCAGACCAAAAGCCCCTCTTCCCTGTAAGAATGTCATATACAAGCATAGGACACATCTCTTCATGGCAATGAGTATTCTCTTGCGTTTATATATGCTTGCAATAAATTTGGGACTGGATCCATTGCTTATTGAATTTTATAGCTACAACATTTAATCTCTTGTTGTCTTTCTGTCTTAGTAAAGGAGATGGATTGAAAAATGTCTTCTCTACAGTATCAGAGTCATAACATGTATTAAGTGAAATGATCTATTACACAGGCCACAACATTTTAAGACTGGAAGTGTCACTTTATAATTAAAGTGTCAGAACAACTGGGAAGATTTATAAGGGTGATATGATGAAATTATTATTCTGAGGTTTGTCTGTTTCTTGTAAATTTTGTCTGCCACTGGAATGTGTGCTAGCCATGTGCTATTTACAGTGTGGGCTTTCCGAGCATAGCTTTGGGGATTAGCATATGAAAAATTAATGTATAAATCATTGAAAAGCAGATCAGGAAGATAAAACAATAGGAACATTGCCAAAATCAAAACAATGACCTGGCTTCCCAAAGTGTTAATTCTGTTTTGTAGGGCTCTGAAGACACAACACAAGTTTAAATATGTTATGCCCTACACATAGCACTGTTGGATCTAGCTGTGCACAGATTTGTCTTGCCCAAGGGAGTCCTCCTGTGGAGCGCAAGAGGAAAGTGTTGAGGTCGCGGCCAAGCAGGGGGAGAGGTGAGTTCACAAGCGGGGATGCTTATTGCTCACCCTGGTGCCTCCATGTCACACATGTAAATAAATTCTTTTCCTCAAAGGTTTTCAAGCTCTAGTTGACACCATTTTTTTTAACGTGTCTAACTTCCAGTTCAATTTATACATTAAAATGACATTCAGCTTATATCTGTACCAAAGTATATATCCAAGGGCCTTTCAAAGACTGAATGCATTTTTTCATTTTTTATAAACACTCCTCCTTTTTTTACTTTATTGGAAAAAAATGAAAAAAGGAATCTAACTAAGGTAAGAACTCATTTCAAATTAGGACTCCATCATTTAAGTATCAGTATGGTCATATTGACATGGGAGTTAGGATTCTCCCATTCCTATGGCAGGAGGCAATTGCCTGAACTTCTGAAATGGAACATCTGAGACATTAGTTGGGCTGGCAAAACGGCCTGGAGGTGAGGGAGACCTACATATTTTTGTACTGTGAGATGAGAGACAAAAGTGACACTCTCAAGACTGAAGAGTCATGAAGCGTCTTCACATCCGCAGCTGAATCCCTCTTCTGGCCAGTGGAGCCCAGAGAAAAGCTCTCCTGCAGGTGGGTCCGACAGCTCTGCTCAGCTGATCAAGTGCTTGGTGTTTAGCACTGTTCAAGATGCCTTAGGGTATTTCCGTGGGTCTCCACCTGTCTTGTCTGGGAAGGCACAAGTCGTGTGTCAGATCTTCTAGCCCGCTTCATTTCCAATGCCTTTAACCTTCTATGCTGAAGGAGCTGAACTAAGGTCCTGTTTAAAATATGATGCCTCCAGGTAGATATCTGCATACCGATAAACTAACTCATGCATCATGTTCTTAAGCAAATTGAATGTCAGATGCATTTTGATTTTGTTTCACCTTTTGCTTTTCATTAGACCGTTCAAAACTGTTATAGCCCAGAAAACAACATTACAAGGAAATGTCAAAAGAAAGCAGTTACTGCTATTTAGAAATTTAGCAACCGATGAAATATTTTGCACATATGATTTTGAGTATTCGTTTGTTTGTTCTGAAAACAGATTGTATGTCTTTAGATCTTTGAACATATATTACAAATATTTAAAAGAAAAAAGCTATTTTTTTCATCTATAAATAAAGGGTTGACCACTTATAAAAAGGAGCATATTAAGCTTGAATGCAGCTAAAAGCATAAGAAAAAATCAGACATATCAAGGTTATTTGGAGTATTTTAAATGAAAAATTTGCATTTTTCATTTAAACATAATATTTCAGGCTAACTTTCAGTATATTAAAATAAATGAAAAGATTAAAATCTTAAACATACAATCTCAACTAGAAATGTCAAGAAGGTTTTGTTATTTTTGTGAGAAAAATATTTGATTTTAATTTGATTTAAAGTAATCTTTTCATGTTTTTAGTTTTACTAGGAGAAATAACTATTCATTATTTGAATGCATGCAAAAATAAAACTTTAACATTTATTAATAGAGGATCAAAAGGAAGATCCTCAATCTTTGCCTAATGTTATATTTTTAGATAAGACTGTTTGTCCTTCCCACATTTATATATACTGTATATATGTACTGTGTATGTACAGTACACATCTATACTGTATATATACAGTACACATCTATAAATATATATGTGTTATATATACAGTATATATAGTGTGTGCAGTACACATATATACATATATACAGTATGTATATATACAGTACACATATGTATATATACTGTATATATAGACTCCCTTTACAGTCAATAGAAAGAAATGGTCTTTTCCAGGGTCCAATTCAGGTTGTTGTGAAGTAAACATCTGAAAAGGTCATGCATATAGACACATACATATATTGCAAATAAAATTGCCTTTTTCGCTCCAGTGTTTATAAAAACCTGGAGTAAAATGCTCAATGCATAATTTAATCGTGCCATTTTTACTTTGTCATTTTTGAAGGTGAAATCCATTTTGACAGCTAGATACCCCAAATCAAAGGCTTTTAAAATTATTAACCTTTGAGAGAAAAAATATGAAGTACATGTCCTGATATGAAAAGAAGGGGAGGGGGACTTGGGGAAATGAAAATGGCATATTATAAAAGGCTTCTTATAGAATTCCTTCTGAAAACCTTAACTTCTCAATATTTGTCAGCAAGGAAAGAGTTGAAATCAATCCAGGCATGAATTTCAGCTTGGCACACTCCAATACAACCTCTTTATTTGTTGTTTCCATAGTAATTATGTTCTAAAGTCAGCATATCTATAGGTTCCCTCAGTTAAAATTTGGTGTCATATTTTAAATCTTTCTATATTTGGCAACACGCCTTTAGAAAGGGCAAGCACTCCATGTCACTTATTTGCTTATGTACCTAATAAGTTGAACTTTTCTAATAAGTTGAACAAAAAAAAACGCTAAAAAATAAGTTCACTCTTTGAGGAGGAGGCTCCCTACTCCTTTATATTGCTCATATTTCAGAAGATTGCCTAAAAATTTAATAAAGATTATGAAACAACTGATAACGCTAGAATCTCTGTTTCCTCCAATTTGTCAGTGCTTATTGACAACATAGCTCATGTTTAAAGCGAGAACATTTTTCCAAACCATTTAATTATTAAGGTTGTATAAAACCGATGTAAACTGATAGGTACAGTTGAAAAAATATGTAGACAGGTTCATTTCTACAGGAGAAGTCTTTGGCAATTTGATCAGCAGTTCATTCAGGGCTGTTCTTATTTCTACTGTTTTGAAAATGGGAAAATGGTTCAGTGAAACTCTGTATGTGACCCCCATAGCACCACCATGGCATTCTGCTGGGTTCAAGGACCTGAGAGGCTTACTCTAGTGATACAATGTGTGGTTAAATGTGAGATTATATTCACTCTTCTTACCTCTCACCCAACTTTGGATGTCAGATGCTGAGCTGGTCACCTTGACTTTCTTTTGTAGCAAATGGAGAAAAACCAGCACTACTAGAAAGTGAAGTTGAACCATCTTAAACACCTATTTAGACTCTCATGAGTTGTTGGCATTTCCTCCGAAGGAAGTCCAGGCTGACAAGCGTGGGTTTGGATGAATAACTTCAGGCTAGGGAGATGGAGTTGGAGTTTCATTCATTTCTATTTTTACATTTATCGTATCTGCTATATAAATCTGTGTGCATGAAGTGCACTGTATGTGCTGTTTTGTTATTGACCAGAAGCAAATGTCTCACAGTCCTTCAGCCATGAGTATGTTAGACTATTGATAACAGTATAGAGATGCAATTCATCACCTGTCAAACATGCAAGACTTGAATAAGAAAGACAAAGCATCCAGAGTGGGATACATCTCAACACATTTTAGATGCTGTCAGTGCAGGCACTGCACAGCTGAGCAACCTGAGCTCCCATTATAGTCAAAGAAAAGAAGCACCTTATTCGGACATAGCCATTTGTTTTGCTTTTGAATGAAGTAAGATACATCTTAAAATTTCTGGCTTCTTTCCCATAACAGTAAAGTGTTCTGGATGATTTGATCAGATTCAGATATCTATATTTGATCAGAGGATTTCAACATCTAGGGTAAGTTTTCCACTGACAAGGATGAGGTTTATCTATAGACATTTTCTCAAAAAAAATTCTTTTCTTTAGTCACTAGAGTCGATGAAAGGAGATGGTTCTTCAACACATAAGGTAAAAATCAAATTATCAATTGAAAAAAAGAGAGAGAAATATTTGCTGGAAGTGTCTCTATGTGAAACATACTCTCTTTAACTCTTAAGCTAAACCAAATTAGGGAATGGAGAAACTGGTGCTGATTCTCTAACCAACTCTCTTCTGTTTAATCTTCATGAAGTTTTAATGTTGCTGCTTTTATTTTTTTACAAATTCTCTCACAAAGAGTAGTCTTTGTTTCGCCTTGGGACATTTTGTTTCTGCTGTCACTGCCTCATTTTCTTTACCAGCAAATATAGGCAAAAAGCCTGTCAATATTTAAAAATACTTCACACTCACTAACCATTTAGAGTTCTTTAGATGAGATAAAGTATTCAAAGCATAGCATGTTCCACATACAACCACAGTGATCACATTGCAGTTCAAAGGATTCAAAGTTAATTTAAAATGCACCATGTGGGCAGACTGGTTTGGTTTGGTTGGGTCGGTTTTGGCTTTTCTTTGTCTTGTTCAAGTAAACAGATCTATTAATATTTTATCTAATATGTACTGTGGCCAAAGAGGAAAGACTGAGGTGTCAAAGTTCAATAGAAGCAGTCTCAGCTCGCTATACTAGGCATAATTTAGGACACAGACAGGGGGTGTTTCTGTAGATTTCCTAATTATTAAGAATTGCAATTAAGATTTATTGAGAATTAAGAATTTACAAGTAATATCTTTGGCCCAGTTCCACTAGAGCTCATTGAAGTGATCTAGAGGCGCAAATTGATTTGGTGTGTCTGGGTCAAAGAATGAATAGAGCTCAACCCCAAACAATTTAGCACAGCACAGGAATGCAGGGGTGAAATCCCTTGGCCTACATTAGGGGGAAAAGTTAAACTAGAGGGATTTTATTTTCACTTTAGTCTTTAAAACGGAGAAACTATGAGTTTTTCCCTGTGGTATTGACAGTTTCTGGCAGCAATTTCACAGTTTGTGTAATTGATACTGAACACGGAACGGAAGAATACAGCTGCAGGGAGAGCTAAGGAGCCGGACTATTGCCTTACCACTGCTTCCACGTATATCACAGGACTGGGAGTTTGCATGAGGCAGAGGGAAGTGTTGAGTGAAGGGAAATAAGGCTTTGCTCCTTTACTCCCTTGATATTCCATGCCCGGAAGCTTGTATTCTAAATACAGCATAAGAATAGACATGCTTCTTTGAGTAGCTGAATTTTGTCTATCAGTCTTCTAACATTCAAGGTATATGAGGGAAAAAAAAAACGCTAGAAAAAAAAAGTCATAAAAGCAATTCCCTTGCAAAACACCAGTAATCCAAATAGCAATGTCCAAACCCAATGTTTTTCAAGCACTGAAAGACTGAAATTGATTTTTGCCCCCATGAAATGAAGACATAGCCAAAAGTAGAGCAGAACTGACACTTACTTCTAGTTCTGGGAGAGCCCAAAATATCAGACCTAGAAAACTTGAGACATCACTCCATATAGAAAAACTCCAGACAAATGCTTTTAAAGAATTTCTAGGCTTTATTTCATTGCCATGAAATAATCTGGTATCAGCTCATGGCATTGAGCTAGGGTTTACTTTTTAAACAGGACTTACAAAATAATCACTATTTTTTTTTAAGTCCTTAAAAAAATGTGTTGAAATCCATCATCCACTGCTCTTTTGTGTGCATTTCTATAAGAAATGTGTGCTAATCACTAGCCATGTGTGATGACAAGTATGCTAAACATATCACTGACTTCAGTGTAGCAATATTTAATCTAGTTTTGTCATGAGAATGATGAAAACGAATGATCAGGTTGTCTGGTCTCCTACCTCCACAAAGGACAACAGCAAATGTACTGAGTGTGTTTAGAACAGTCAGCATGGAGCGACATTTCTCCCACAAGCAATTTAGGGTTCAGAGCCTTGCTGAGCCAAAGATAGAAGGATTGTACTAAACAGGTATTGATAATTTTTTTTTCCTGAATTTTCTGGTCAGTTTTTGAACTGAATATTTTCAACCTTCCCAACAACCTGTAAAACTGATTCTAACAGATTAACTATCAGGCGTATGAATAAAAATCTCTTTTTTCATGATTTGAGCATACTACATTTTAATAGCAAAGTAAAAGAGGAAAAAAGAAGTGGAAAAATCACTCACAATTCACGTTCTCTACATCGCTAAAACTTTCAGTTATTATCAGAATCACTGTGCACTGCTTTGCAAGGATTTTTTTTCTGGATGTTTAATGTCTTACTAAGATGTTTTATTCTTTGTGCAGTACATCTGCAGCTTGGAAAAAAATGAGTTTTCTATCTTCTATTTGCATTAAAGTGAAGTTGAATGTCAAGGTCTTATTTATATATTTATTTAGCTGTAGTTAATTAGTCAAGTTCTACAGAAATGTCAAATTCATTACAGTTTGATTCTTCATTACAGTGATTATTTGGAAGGGAGAAAAAAAATCAGAGACTACATCCCATATTTCTGAGTCTTTTCACTAGCTGGGTCTTTGAGCATTGCCAGACAGTTGTGGAAGGTTAATAAGATTTTTTTTTTCAAATTCTAAACAATGTATGTCTTTTCCCCTTATCTTTCCCATGCTGTGGAGAAGTTCAAATTAATAGAAATGTGAGTGGAGCTATTATAATTGCCTACTTTATTATCTGCATTTTCTCACTGCAATGATCCGGCACTGAAGAACCACAAGATGGGCTCTGCTGTGCGGGACAGGGAGAGCCAGACGGAGGTCACCTTCCCATCCATGTTCAGGACTATCCTGGTTGGCCGTTCGGCACCCATCGTAGCCCAGCAGACTCCTGCATTAGGCAGTACTGATCCCATCGGTGGGTAACAGCTTTCCTTCTCCCTCCGTGGCTCACAGAAAGTGCCCTGCTTTGCAGCCTCCCTAAGTCAGATTTTATTTGAATCACTCCTCCTACCCAGACGGAGCAGTTTCAGGCAACCTGTGGACTTTAAGAACCCGTTCTAAATAGAAGACCTTGGAGTTAATGGAGCCCTTTGAGGCACGTGCAAATGTACACAGACAAAGTGATCTCCACAGGAGAAAATTCTAGAATAGGAGAGTATTGACAGGACAAAATCTGAATCAAATCTATGAAACTGATTCTTTCTATATGCATTTTTTTAAACATTTAGTCACATCTGCAGTGTTTTTGCATTTTAAAAGCTTATATACACACACACACACATATATATATATGAAAAGAACAGCTATTTTCCCATCCAAAATATCCTTATTTAGCACAGCAAATCTCAGAGACACACTTTAGAGCAATTGTAGCCTTCTCCTCACAGTTTTTTTGAGTATTTAAGAGACTTTGTTTTGGTGCCATGTTGAAAGAACCAGTTTACAGATAAAACGATGCATGTTTAGACATACAGAGAAAAATATGAATATGAACTGTCTTATGCACAAATGCACGAACAGGCAAGGCTGCCTGAATCCAGCTTAGTCCTGCATATGAGAGGTTATACGAGGTCACTTCAGCCTCAGAGGGTCCCATCTGGCTTATTTCCACATACCTGTCTTGACTGATTCTCTCATTGTGCTTCCAAATTTATTTTTTGACACCGCTTAGCCCTGCTTGCCATATCACCAGGAGCTACTGAGATTTGCTCCGTGCTAAATGTCATTCTTGTGTTTTCTAATACGCTGTTTGATTATCTGCTTTCTGCAGCATATGCATACACACATACATAAAAAAAAATAAAAAAAATAAAGTGAAAAAAATAGGAAATCATCATTTTTTATTATTATAGAGCGTGGCAATTATTAGGGAAGTTGCTTCTGAAGAGGAGGCATGGGAAACAGTCAACTTGAAGAGGTAAGTTTATCAAAGCACTTTGGGAAGGAAGATGAAGATCATAGGGTTTAACCTCAAGAGTGAGATGCAGCATGATTAAGGCATAGCTGGAGGGGTGCCTGTCACAAGGACTATGGATGTGGTTTTGCGGTATGGGAAGAGCCCTCTGAAAGCACAAAGACCGGTCTTGCTTCTCCCCTAGTGATTCCCAAGCCTACTTTTGTGTCAGTTGGAGCGTTTGTGTGACCTCTCAGCAGGCCACTTCCCCTTGGAAAACAAGCAGAACACTAGCCCAGCAAAAAATATAAATAGTTTCCTGCAAGGTTACTGAACAACTTTCCGTGCTGTCAGTCTCAGTAAGCTCTTAGCTGAGTCAGGGAATTCCTGAACCTCAATATTACCCACTTAGTTAAACCTGGGCCCTAGCCTAGCCTGTAGCCTACCATCAAGACCAAATTCACATATCACACACAGGGTAGGGAAAAAAGAAGGTACTTTTCCTTTGAAAGGAATCATTCAAATGCACTTACGTAGATTTCCAGTCTGCCTGGCATGTGCTGAAAAGCCAGGACTCCAGGCAGTGTGTTTCAGCTGAGCTGAATGCAGAGCTGGAGTGTGATAAAATTATAGATAATATTGCTTCAGCATCCCCTGTAGTTCCTGTTCTGTCATCAAGACTGATAAATATCTGACAGATTTTGTGTGACCTGCAGCAAAAATACTAAATCATATAAGTTGGTAGATAACTACTTTAACACTATCATCCGCCTATAAATGAGGCAAAATGCCTGTTTGTCTTTTGCTGCTTCTTCTATACTTCTGTTGTTCTGATTGTGTCTGCTTCTCTTTTCCCTAGTTTTGGGTTGTAAATCAATCAAATTATTATTATTATTATTTAGATTCCTATTAGACTCCTTCACATTGCCTGTAATATTTAGCCTGTGTTTTGCGATCAGTTGGAGTACCTATATTAAGAAGCATTAAATCTGTCTCTAGAGCTCCCAGGATCAGAATAAAAATACGATGGCCACTGGCATTTAAAACCACTGATATAACAGACCTCATAGGCTCAATGTTGTTAAAAGGACAGAGCAGCTTTTTTTTTTCTCTCTCTTTTTTTTGATATCTTATCAAATATCATCTCTCCAGATAACAAGCTTCTGCCAGAAGAGACATTTCTCCTTGCAGGCTATATAAAACCAACATAAAACAATATCCTTGGTCCTGTCTTTGACTAATTCAACAGAGCTGCAACTGGGTGTTCGAGCATGGCCCATATCACGTTACTGCCAGGAAGCGGTTGGCCCACTAGTGCTCCTAGCGGATCATGACAACAAAACTTTGTGGAAGTGAACCATAAAGTTTTATGGAGTTTTCTACAGTAAACCAGGGCTAAGGTTGGTGAGGGGAATGATTTGCTTAAATTGCTGCATGGCCTTAATTTAATTAATATGTCCCCAAGTATAGCTTGAGTGGTGTTCACTGAATATTGGGTATGTTACTCCTGAGTTAAAAGCTATTTACTTAACAGCATTCAGAATCATTTTGCAGCTTGAAATTGTGTTCCTTCCATATGCCCAAATGAGTTTTTAAGATTTATCTTCAAATATTCCAAAAGATAAGGAAGCATTTGCCTTAGACTAAAAAGATGACCTGTAGGAATTTATAGCCTGCTTGAACCTTGATTAAGAAAAATGAACTTGGTGAAATTCTTACTTTCCTATCAGAAGCTTGATTTTTTTCAGCAACTACACATAACTGTTTGTAAATATAATTTATTTTTTTTCATATTTCTTTGTGTAGTGCTTAAATATGGTTTGGTTCATGGCTCTTAATGATAAGCAGGACTCTTCTGAATTTTCACCCACCCACTTATCAGCAAACAGGAGACAGATTTTTAATTCTGACTTTAAACCCAGCATGGTTTATGACAAGTACAAATGTCATCATCCTAAATCAACCTTTCTTTTCCGTCTCATGCCTCCAACTGTACCCTCAAATACAAATATCTTTCTCTAAACCTGGCCCACATTCTCCTACAGCTTTCAGAGGCAAACACCTCATCAGGTCTCATCAAGGTGATGTCTGATAAATCAAGGAAAGGAGTACGGCTTATCTGGGAGCAAGCACTTCTCAACCATGAGACCTGTTACAGAGCAATGCAGCCTCTCGTCCCCGCTCCTGGAGAACCACCAAGGAGACTGAGAGTTCCATCTGGCACATGGGTCATGGGGCAGAGGAAAAAAATAATGTTTTGTCCTTCAGATGCATGAAATTCAAGCTCAGCAGGGCTGCAGCCAGTTGTACAAATCTTGAATAAACATTTGGAGTCAAGTGCCTTGTGACAGCGTGTGAGGATACCGACTGCAGCACCGAGCAGCAGGTGTGGACCGGAGAGTGTAATTTGAGTCTATTACTTTCTCAAATCAAACTTTCTATCTGGTTAATGGATTATTATATCTTCCCTCTGCTAGTCTGGTTTGTCACAGTTTGATGCTGAACTTCTAAAATAGTTACAATTTCAAAATGATTCTTTTTTTCATCCTTTTTTTTTCCATTCAACATGAATAATTAAACTATAGAAGAACAGAAAACCTAAAAAGTGTAAACAAATAGATTTTAAAAACTTTTAACAAGGATTGAGAGATATTAATTTCACAGAGTCATCCAAGTGCTGGAAATTTTGAAAATCCACTGATTTTAGCTGAAATTGAGACTATTTCAATAATGGCAACCCATAATGGAAATTTATGTCAATGTCTTTTGATTGGGAGAGATATCTTCTGAAGATTACTGAAACTGGTACTTTAAATCATCTAGTTGAAAACCTGAGGGTGCAGTTAAGATTTAGGGACATAAATTAGAACTCCGTGCCACTCAGCTGATGAAGAAAGCCCCTACAAGCTCCAACTATAAAGCATTTCTGGTGATTTATTCTTTGGAGTCAAATAAAGCCAGATGAGCTGCTCCCCAGATTGCCATATTGCATTTTCTTGAATACAGAAAGTGGTGTGTCTTAACCATGTTGATTTTACTAACCACCTAGCCTTTTGGGGGCCTTAAGTGGCCCGTTCTCAAATGAAATGACCTAGAGATGAGGACTGGGTCTCTGAAGGCTTTCAACACAATTATGCTGACCCATTGTTGATAGTCTAGGGGGATTTCTCAGGCAAAATGAGTAAATTCAGCTTATTCACAAACCAAGTCAGATATGGTTGTGTTAAATCAATGAAGGAAGGAGTGTTGGCTTGAAGCACAAGGCAGACGAAAAATCTTCCGAGACGTTTTAGTGACAAGACTTTTTGCCCGGATGAAGCATGTAAGGGATGACTGCCCATGTTTTGGAGTGACAAAAAGGGGAATAGGGATACATGTTTTCTTATTTGGCTAACGTTTATGACTGGCGATATATGATAAGTTTGATTTTCTAAACGCTGCTTGAATCATTGACGGTTAATGAAAACAAACCTCTACTCAATAGTAGGTCAAGAAGGGGGTAGGCCACCTCTCAATCACATTTCCCATTCAGAGTTTCTCATTCATACATTTTCACAGAGGACTCCTCTGTTAACCAGCTGCTTCAAAGTCATCATATGACAACTCTCAAGTCTCAGATTCTTTTTTTTTTGAATTTAACCATAAAATATTTTTAATTTACTATGGATATTTTAATTTTAATATTTTAATTTTAATATTTTTAAAATTTGTTTTGGTCCTCTATCTAAATGTATATGTGTGTACTTTCCAACTTCACTCTGAGGCTTTACCTCCAACATTTCCAATATGCTTTTTAGTGCATATTAGAAAACATATATTCTTATAATCAAAGATGGGCCTTTTCTCAAATATCTTAATTTTACACTAGCCTCCATGGAAGGAACATTACAAGAAATAGTTGGTAAGGGTTTTCCAAACAACCAGACACAGAGAAAATAAATTAAAATAGTAACCCTTCTGTGATGAAATCTATTTTACAAAACTAGCATGAAAACCAGGGATATCACTCAAATGAGTGTAAATATCAGCCTGTGCATAAAGGAAACACATTTTTTCCCTTGCTTTTTCTGCTCCAAGTGTTCCCACTGCAGCTCCCTAGCACTGGGATTCAGGGATAATCTCTTTGGATATCTGGGGCGTGGAAGCCAACAGGATTAAAGTGCCTCGTGCTCCTCAGCACAGCCATGTGATGACCTGCTGATCCCACTCAAAGGCATAATTTCCCAGCAAAGTTCTCAGTTCATTTGCTTGTATGTTGTCCTACTAAAATTCTCTGCAAACATGAGGAAAAATATATTCATGATACTTAAAAATAATAAAGTCTTTTACTAATAGCAGTGATAGCTGAAGAAAATTGGATAATATCTGTGCAATTTGTCTGGCAGTAAAATAACTGCTACGTCTCTTCTTCAGGCGGCACTTCAAAGTGCAACAACTTCTAATGCCTTTCATACAACTCAATTAACCCTGATCAGCCTAATGCGGGAGACGAAAGAGGATGTGGGTGGTCAACAGACTGCCCAGGAAAGCACTGAGTAAAACACATAGACGTGCTGTTTGCAAACTTCTTGATGGCAGAAAGGCAGCAGTCAAGGTGTATTTTCCAGGTCAGGAGGTGGCTGTTTTAAGTGCTTTCCACAAGCCTGTCAGCAGACTATGTTCCCCTCAAAATTGTAGAGAAAATTTGGGTCTAGATTTAAAATTACCAAGTAAATTTGGGTTCAAATTTCTTTCGGAAGAGTGTAAACCCTCAAATCTTTGTGGATTTCACAGAAACACAATGTTTTTTTTTCTTCAAAAGGTTGAGTACATCTTCTGTGAAGTTAACTTTGCCAAACACTGGTCTGGGAAAGGCACCTTACATTGAAATATAAAAATGCAACAACAAATTCTCTATTCTGGTTCTGGCCCATGTTCACCCTTTATCTGACTCCACTTTGTGCTTGTTTTCAATTAAAAAGAGATAGTTTATCCACAAAATGTTTTTATTGCTGTTTTTTTTCTATTTGCTGAGTTTATTTAACTGATCAAATTCAACTGGGTCTGCTTTTTAGACAACTGCTTACTCTAATGCACATAATCAAACATGCAATTTGAAGAGCTGACAGTTATTTCTATGTCCAAACTTTAATTTTATTTCCTGCCCAATTGCCAGAGTAAAGCAGTCATGTGCTAGGCAGAAGATGAATATATATAATAAGTGCCTGTACTTCTGAAACTGGTAGGGGGTGGGCAGAAAAGTCACTTGGCTGTCACCCAGAACATGTGATAATCAGATTAGTTGTGAACTGTATTTTGTGTGTAAATGTGCCTGGGGTAGGAATGGGGAAGGATATTGCAGGGTGCACACTAGGAGAAGTCAGCAGTGAAGAGCTCCCTGCAGCGTGCAGAAATTTCTTGCATGCGCAGGACATTGCAAGAGGCTGGCCGGAGCTCTTCATGCGCTGAAGCGAAACGCCACCCAAGTTCTCCTGCTGCCCTACGAGGATGTCTCTGCTTGTGATGGGCTTCCTGCTAGGAATCCTCCAGCCTTGCATGGGGCAGTTCCCCAGAGCCTGCGCCAACACGGAGAACTTGCTGAGGAAGGAGTGCTGTCCTCCCTGGGATGGGGACGGGTCCCCGTGTGGACAGCTCTCCAGGAGGGGCTCCTGCCAGAGCATCCTTCTCTCTCAAGCTCCGCTGGGCCCGCAGTTCCCTTTCTCAGGAGTGGATGACAGAGAGGACTGGCCCTCGGTGTTTTACAACCGCACGTGTCAATGCAGAGGAAATTTCATGGGATTCAACTGTGGTGAGTGCAAGTTTGGTTTCTCTGGAGCCGACTGCACTCAAAGGCGAGTGAGAACAAGAAGAAACATCTTCCGCCTCAGCACTAGGGAGAAGGACAAGTTCCTCGCCTACCTCAACCTGGCGAAGAGCACCCCCAGCCGGGACTATGTCATTGCTACTGGCACTTATGCTCAGATGAACAACGGCTCCAACCCCATGTTCCGAAACATCAACGTGTATGACCTCTTCGTGTGGATGCATTATTATGCTTCTCGAGACACGCTCCTAGGAGGGACAAACGTGTGGAGGGACATTGATTTTGCTCATGAAGCCCCAGGGTTTCTGCCTTGGCATCGTGCCTTTCTGCTGCTGTGGGAACGTGAGATCCAGAAGATAACAGGTGATGAGGACTTCACCATCCCCTACTGGGACTGGCGAGATGCTGCGTTCTGTGAAGTCTGCACCAATGAGTACATGGGCGGCAGACATCCCACCAACCCTAATTTACTCAGCCCAGCATCGTTCTTCTCCTCGTGGCAGGTAAGGACAGACCGAGGGGAAAGGGAAGGGAGGAATTGCTTATGTTAGAATTATCCTGACTTTAGATGCTTAAAGTGAGATGTATGAGGGCAGAGATCAGCCACGCTGGATTACCTTAAAATTCCTGGAGAGAAAGTAAGCATTTCCAGAGGAAAAAAAAACAGATTTTATATAGATTTAATCATCATTTAGAGCTGCTCTGGTCTGTGTCTCTATTTCTTTATTAACTGTAGTGCCTACCAATTTAATTAAAAACCTAAAGCTAGGCAAGCTCACACGTCTCTGTCTGCACAGTTGGTCTGCTTGAGGAATCAGCTGAGATCAAAAACATACCTTTTTTCAGCCAACTCAGCCAAGGGTTAAAAAGCATGGAATTAAGCTTGTCTAGTTTCTGATTTTCCAAAATAACACAACTTTCAGAGCACAAAGAAGTCTGTGCAATTCACATCAGTAGTTCAAACAAAAAATAATAAGTAATCTCTTATGCTCAGATGAACTAAGATTACTAAATTTACAAAGTTTACTAAGAAGTAAACTCAGTAATTATTTCTGCTGCTTAAACGCAGTGCAAAAGTAGTCTGAATCCCTTCTGAGATGGTGCCACCTTTATGGATTTGCAGAGGTGACATTATCTCGGTAGTCGAATGGCACTCTTCTTGCACTGAGCGCTCCTCAGATTCTGTGGTGACTTGCTCACAATCTACCACCCTGTCTGGAATACAATGATGAATTTCTATCAGCTTGCACAGACATACTCCATAATGACAACAGCAACAGTCCCTTCTGGCTTTGAAGTATATGATTATGTTGGTGTAAACATAGTATTGTTCTGCTGATTTCTGTGGTATCATCTTAAATGAAGATTGAACAGTTTTAGTCATTTAATGGAATTTGAAAGAGATACAAGCCGCATCATTGGTTTGGTATCACAAAGCAACGAGTAACTGGACTTATTTGGCTGGTTAAACTGGATTTAGTCATCACTGGTGTCCTTTGAATAATATAGACTGGGCTTATACCTGTCGATTCAAGCATTCCTGATATGTTCCTGTATTCACACAGATCTATTCCTGAATATTCCAGGACATGAATTTTGCATGTACCAATTAGTTTTCTCCCAGGCAGGGGAAAGCTGTTAAAATAATTCAGGATCCATTTCCAGCACATTGCATCTAGCCATCCTGTTGGGGAGGTTAAGGTTTCACTAGCATAGACATGGGTTGTTTCATGTGTGTTTGCCTCAGTGCCCAGGAATGTTCCTGACTACATTTAATTTACCATATAGATGTAGACATGAAGTAGGTATATCCATGGATATGTATATTGATCCTATATTCAAAGAGTCTGTTTATTTCTAACACTATGAATCTGGATCACATGTATTAGCTTAATTAGAATGCATTTACAGAATGAAATGGATCTGATGCTCTACTATACTGAACTAAATAGTTACATGAAATTGCATGAAAATGGTACAAGTGTTAAGGTGGAATAAACTGAAACTAGAATTGAGCTAATTACCTGGGTCAAGCGGAGCTATCAATACAATATACTGGATATGCTAACCAAAGTGGTGGGAAGCAGATAGGACCAAGGAATTAGCAGTTTTATAAGATCACAGGAGGAATCAGATAATACGTGAATGTATTATTAAACATATCCAGATTCTTTAAATTCCTCCATCCTAGTAGCACATAAATACTACTTAATCAATAGTGATGAGTATATTTAAGAAACAATCAGATTTATTGCAACAGGTATATTCAGAAAATAAAACAAAGATTTATGAATAAGTTTCATTAAACAGATATTTCTCTATTGTTTCAGAAAGTACATTTTTTTTTTTAAAGTGCCACATTAGAAACGTCTCCCAAGCCATTTCTGAAATGGGGCATTTATGACCTATATTTTTCAGCCACTTCTGGAACTATTGCACAAGTGAAAAAATTTCCAAAACGATAGCACAAACAAGTTTACCTTCAAGATACTTATTCCCCTTTAACATTATCTATCTATTTGCATCTCTTCTGCCTTTCTAGTGAAAGAAAGAGGCTGAACAGAGCTACATTTTAGGTCAATGAAGATGTAGTGAAGGTGTAAGACAATCTAATGTTTCTTTAATGGCCTGGAACCCAGATTTTAACAATTGCTAATGATGGGGAAAAAAAAAGTGCAGTCAATACAGTTCCTTGGAGTAGCACAAAATAAGAGATCAGAGTCTTACTCCAGAAAATCAAAAGGGAACAAAAATAGCTTTAGCTTCAGCCAGAAAACAGTCATAGATCTGCTGCAGAATATGCTGATTATCCAAGCTCTGTAGCTAAACAGAGAGAGAGGAGAAAAAAAAGAAAAGAAAAAAGGGGGAAAAAAAAAAAAAAAAGATGATCCAGAAATGTGAAGGAATTCAGGCTTTTAATAAGCATGCAAAATAAAAGGGAGAGGGCAAGAGAAACCTTTTGACTAACACATCTATAATAAAGTGTCCTTTTCAGAATGTAAGGCTCTTTTCAAAGTGTAACAAAGTAACGCCTGCTATATTAGTAAAATTCAGAAATAGATTTGCACAGGAAATAGTTATGGATTTATTTTTAAAAGGCAAAGTGCCTATTTGCAGAGCAGCATCTTGTTGTTTTTTCAATCCCTAAAGAAAGGAGAAAATACTTTATTCCATTGAGAAGTTGCCATGGCAACATGGATACCCATGAATACATGCTGAAATTTTAGCTTTCCCTTTAGTTTTTCAACATGCTGCTGCAGCCACTTAGCTGAGGGCATTAGCTGTCCACTTGCTTCTCACATTTATTATCTAGTGAAACTTCTGATTCTTGCCTCTGTTTTTACAAGCAAGACTATTAGGAAACTTTAGTGGTTTTGTTTGCCTGCTTCGTTTCTGCTTTAGGGTGGGTGGGAAGGATTTTCTTCTGCTTTCAGTTACGTGTTTGTGATGATTCAAATGTTGAATATAGATTTATTTAGGACTGAATGACACCTGCTAATGCTATACCAATTCTGTGATACCATATAGACTTCCAGCAAGCCAGGTGGAAGATGGAATTTATCCATGACATTTGGGGATTTTTAAAAAATCCATTTCTATAATTATTCAAGATAACAGATCTATCCAAAGAAAAATTTACTTGAAGAAATTACCGAAGTCAGTGTTATTATTTATCCAAACAAATCCTCTGCAGATAAAAGCAGAATTGTTCAGATTTGGTTGGGAGTTAACATTACAGGTTTGTGTTCCTCCCTGCTTCTTCCCCTGCACACACATACACACCACCAGCTTACTAGATAAATCATGAGTAAAATGAAGCAAGAAAATGTAAATGGAGGTGCAGGCTTGCTATTGTGGCAAACAGGCTACTGACTCCATGTCTGAATTTTCTCTCTTCTAAAAGAGCAACTTGAGAGGAATAATTGCAGAGTGTGGAGGGCTGCTCCTCTCAGCAGTCCTGGTGTAAGCCTGGAGCCAATTCTTTGTTCTGAGCACTGAGAATTTCCCTCAGCACTTAATTCTGCATTGCCCTGAAGAACTACTTACAAATGCAAAACTGCTATCAAGGGGAAACAATTTACACAAATATAAAATGGGTATAATGCTCCTGAACGAAAAGTGGTAGTACTTTAGATCCATTACCTGAAAATATGTCTTCATAGGAAAGATGAAATTTGATTATTTAGATACTGTTATTTAATTCTCAGTATAGTTTATCGAGTACTGAATTGTTAGCTGAATAGCCTGAGAGGATCAGTCGAGGAGCTTGAGAAGAGAGAAATGGGTTTATTTGCAAGATGCAGACACTTCTGCATCTTGCTCAAAATGATAAGATAGACATCTGCTATGACATTAGTAATCCTAAGCTCTTTCCAGGACTTAGGTATTCTCACAAAACACACAGTAGGAAAGATGCTACTCCCTCCAACCAGTATCTTCATGGTGACAAGAAGCGAGAGATGTAGGTTCTGCTTTCTCCTCTGTCCCAGGGAAATTGCCTCCCCACTTTTTATTTCTCAAATAGATGCCCCAAATGAGAACAAATTTCTAGGAAAGGCATCTCTGATATCTCTTTTTGATGCCGTTGTTGTTCGGGCAATGCTAAATGTTGAACGTGCTTCAGATTTTCACTTTCTGTGACATTTGAGTCTTTTTGTGCATCCAGCCATATTTTTCTTGTGCCTTTTACCTATAACTGGGGGAGAAAGCACTTACTTTTATAACAGTACTGATGTCGAGATAAATACAGGACCCTTCTGTTACCTCTGACTTCTATGTCAAGTTTTGCTGATGGCTCAAAGACTTTGCAAGTGTTAGAAAATACCATCTGAACCCATTTTATGGGCTCTTAATCTATGTTTTAGCCAATGCTTTTAACACTGGAGGCAGCAGCGAATCAGTCATAGTCCTACCTCAGTCTACTAGTGGATGCTTGTATATCTCATAAAATCCAAAATATCAAAAAATATTTAATAAATAAATAAATAATATAAAAATATATCTTATACACTCAAAACCAAAGGATTTGAGGGTTTTTTTGTTGCTGCTTACAGGTTTTGGTGCCAGCTACAGGCTGGTAAATTAAAACACAACAGCCAAAATGGAGTAGGCAACTACCAAAGAAGAAGTTGATGAAGATTAGCTTCCTAATTATATGTTTACATAGATTATAGATTTAAAATATTTCCTATTGCAAAGAGATTAATCTCCACATGCCAAAACAGAACCGTGTCTTTATAGCACTTCCTGAGGCAACCAGAATCCATGCACAGCAGGGGAAGACGATTGGACTTCCTCAGTTTCTTTATGTCACTGTAATCTCCAATTTCGGCATTTTCATGGGATCACAGGTGACTGAAAGCATCAGTTTGGTCTCTGGTTGCTAGGCTGTTATCTAGCATACAGCAGTGATTGCTCAGGAGTTTTGCAGACTGAAAAGATAATCAGAAATATAGAAATTAATAACTGCAGAATTTCATAAAAAATTGGAGCTTGTTGATAATTCACCAAAAAAAGAAACTTTTGAGAACTTGTGGTAGACATGAAGACAGTAACACTAAAAAGGTGCAATTTGGCAACAGGAAGGCAAACCAGAAAGTATTAATGAATATGTTAGCAGTGTTAATGATAACTGCATTTCCCACTCCACCCCTGTGCCATTTTGAGGTGCTGAATGGGATATAAATGATGCCACAACTTTGAGCTACCTTTGAGCAAAGAGATGAAACTCAGTCAGGTTTTACTGAGGACTGAGAAAATACCTTGAAGGCTCTGGATTTGTCTCAGTGCTAAACTTGCGTTTAGGATCTCCTCCAGTTAATGCAAATGCTGTGAGGGTCACAGAGATAACATATGGCCTTATATATGCAAAAAGGTGGCTCTTAGAATTTCTTCAAAGTTTCACTTTTCAAGTTTTGTTTTATGCAGTTATTTGTCTGTTTTATCTTTCCAGTTCTGCTGCAAAGATAAAACAGACGTGTTTCATGTATTCAGGAGTACACGAAGAAGATATAAATATACATAGTACCTTCAAAATCTTTTGTTCTGCTACAGATCCGGCACCTTTTACAGTCCTGCCTCTGAAAACAAGCTCCCCAAAGCACAGCTTGTTCTGCTGCAGATCATTTGTTTCCCTTTCTCTTTTCCCCTTGCATTTTCCCAGTTTGGTGAGTAATTGGTTTCTGGATGCCATTTGAGTAGGATTAAATTATGTTCCTAATGCAGCCAAAAGCAAAAGTTAGACCCCTTTACAACTGCCCCGTGTTTTAAATCAGGCTTGAGGGCAGCACTCTAATGCCATTTCCAGTCACGTAGGTGAGCATAGGCGGAAAAAAAGAACAGAGGAAGGTACTGAAACGGTGCAAAAGCTTTTTCAGCCCTGGGATGTGACTCAGGGCACAGGATCACACACCCAGACTTCATGTAGGAGAAATATGTAAGACGCAGAGAAATGCCATCACCCCGGAAATGCCCCATCCCAGCCCTCGGGAGAGCTGGGATGTGGTCAGCAGACGAGCGAGGACAACCATGCGGTTGCTCTGCCCGTCCTTTGAACCAGCTCTTTGGGCGCATGCTAGCCCCAGGCATGATCCTCTCAATATATGTATTTGTAGTCTCTGGACTCGTGGTCCATGGACTCGGAAGGAAGGCAGTGCAAGGGATCATCGCTAAAGGGAAGCTGTGTGCAGAAGTGCAGGTTAACCCTCTGCATGCCCTTCCTTCGCTAGAAAACTGGGGAACTTCAGCTCAGCTCGGAACTGAGCGGCTCTTCCAGTACTACAGGAAAATATTCATCACCTCTTCCAGGTGTTACATGTATTACACATCCATGCAAGCACAGACCTAGCAAGTGCAAAGCAACCCCAAAGAATTTGCCATCCGAACCCCCAGAATCTTTGCATTTAAAAATAGCAGGATCTAACCCTGCGGATGCTGCCTGCACTTTCTTTGGGTTAAGGTGCTGCTCTGCGCTGCCTGTTACAAACTTAAAGGCAAAAGGGTTTCCTATTTGCAAAAAGGTGCGAGACAGCAGCAGCGCTTCCACACGTTTGCGGTCTGTTTTCCAAGGAGCGATACAAGGAGCCGTGCAGAGGAGCCCGGCTGCAGCGCGCCGAGCCTGTTCTTGGGAGCTTCCAGGGGCTGGAGAGATGCTCTGCATTCTGGAGTGCCATCTACTGGCACTGCTCTCGGCTGCTTACATAAGCTGGAGTCACAGCAGCTGCCTCAAAATTTCCCTGGACCTGGTGCATTTATGCATGCTGAAGAGCAGGTTCCCAGCTCAGTTTAAATATTGAACATTGTTTAGGACAAGCAGAAATTTATCCCAAAAAAAGGGAACAAAAAACCCCCGTGTGTTTTAACAACATATTTCTAGTAAAAAGTCTATCTCTGGAGTGAAAAGAAAGCAACGATATGACCCATTTTACATACATTTTATAGATTAAATCCAAAAAGTCCACTAAAACCATTTAACTGGCCTGCATGCTGTTACAACTTACATCTCACAAGACTGATAAAACAGAAAATAATAACCTAGGTATAAACCCATAATTTGTATTGACTAAATTATACCTTTTTGGAAAAGCATAATGCTTACTTGCATGCCCTGACTTAGTTAGACCAGAGTTTACGTTTTCATTCGTGTCCCTTATGTTAGCATTGCGTGACTATATGTTACCAGATGTCCTATAGCATCTGCCTTCTGTTTAGGCTACATTTAGTTAGTCAGTTAATGAAGGCTATGCTGAGACATAAATAGGAGGGGGAAAAAAAAAGAAAAAAAAAGCTAGCATTCTCTCCATTTATAAGGCTCAGAAAACTGCATTGCAATAAACTCCATTAGACCTTTATTAAACAAAATAATAGGGAAATTTTCCTCTTTTTTAACTCATATTTAAGCTCATACTTAAAGATTCCTTGTCTAAATAGCAAAAAAAAACCAAAAAAAAAAAAAAAACAAAAAACAAACAAACAAAAAAAACTAGTCTTGAACATGTGATTCCTTTTTAGGATACACTATGGATATATCCCCAGAGCAATAGACAGAAAGATGAAAGGACAGGAGATGGCCGAGCGGACAAGCCAGAAGCACTGGATAAGACCCTGAAAAAACAGAGCTGGGTAGAAAGTCTATGTGCATTAAGTATCTGAACGAAGAGACAGACTGAGAAATGGGTTGAGATTCACCAGCCAACGCACACTCCTCTTGACTAGCACAGTTGCAGATAAATAGGACTGAGCACTTTTTCTGCATACAAAATTACTAGAGTATCTCCCTCAAACTGAATCAACCCCCTATTTTTCCTCCGCTGAAGTAACCGCAAGCTGCAATAACTCTTTTTTATTATTAAGAGAAAGCAATAATAAAAGCAGTGCTATAGATGTGCCTTGTGTTTATGACTGTAGGTATCTCCCTCTTGCTCACTCTCCCTTCTTGCGGGGCTTGTGAGAAGAGCCTGACAGAAGCACCATCGTCTCCCATCGGGTGACCCTCAGCAGTGTACTGTGTTCTGTACACGTGAAACTCTGTCCTGGATGACTCCTACCTACAGCTACCAAGGGCACCGCAGTAGTTTTAACAGACCGTGGCAAATTGCAGTTAATAGAGTGGTCTTGACGGATAAATTTTTCTGATAAGCTTTCTTATCTCCTGAAAAAAAAAAAAAAGATAATTTATTCATTCAGTTCATATTCATGGAAATCTTATCGTAGAAGAATGCCAGATTCTTAAGAAATCTAACTATATTTCCAACTCTGTCATACATTTTCTGTGAATTGGTGGTCAGATTGCTTAGAATAGGATTCATCTCATCTCCTTCTAGTCATTTAAAAGTTAGTTAGGAAACGAAGCGAGTTGTTTTAGTCAGTAGAGACACATCCATGCCTCCAGGGTGTGATTCATCCCCTCGTAATGCAGAAGCAGAGCACTGAGTTAGCTGAATGCTCTTAATTTTGCTTCCTTTAATAACTATAGTCCAGAGACAGTTTCTGCATTGAATTTTTATGCATCTCCTTTTGTTAGCTTAACCAATGGAGAGTATTACGTGCCCCAAAATATGGATATCTCACTGATTTAGCCGGGCCGAATCACACTCTGGAGATGCCTTTCCCTGTCTATTGACAGGGAAGTAGAGCCTAAAGGGTTACTTCAGTCTGACAGTTTGTACACAGCTAGTGCTGGCAAAATGAACATCCCACTCGCTGCCTTTACGAACACAGCATCTCGTGTTCTTCACTCAGCAAATACGGTTGCTTTCACTCCCCTTCTTGTTGAAGCCCATGAAATAGGAACACAGCTCCAGAATGAAAGATGTTTCTAGGTTTCAGTTATGTGTTCTCTGCTGCAGTGCATCACTCCATAGTGAGATCTGTTCTTTCTCCACTTAATATTCGAATTAACTTCTTCAATTACTCGATAACTGCAGAAATTTATTTTTTTTGAGTTTTTTCTTAGAAAAAGACAAATAAGACATGAGTATTCATTCAGACCCGCAGCATCACCCTAGGTGCATACGGAACAACTTCTGGAAGTTTTGAACAACTGTTTCTTTTTCACAGACCCATCAGTTGTGCTGCTTGAAGGGACCACCAAAACATATAGCTTCATCTTCTGTATGACACCGTGTCATTACATTTCCTCCATCTTTCCATCTCTGACACGTCTGACTCCATGTCAGACAGGTTCCTGAACATGAAGTAGAAAGGAGAATTAGTGCATGTGCTGACTCCCAGTGCATTTATTGAACCAAGATATGAAAAGATATCTCATTTTTATTTCCATCACTTCTATTGTCAAGTGGGGATACAGTGAGAGGTACTGCAGAAACTCTCATCAGAGTGCCAACATGCTCAGGTGATGAGGAAGTTATTTAAATAAACACACTAAAAACACTGAAAAAAAACACAAGACATTGAACATCATCTTAGTAATGGTGACAGTCCATGTGGGCACTTTTAACTCCAACTCATGGCAAATGTGTTTGACTTAGCTGAAATTACCTTACTATTATTTGAAGTTATGTGGCATTACCTTGCACTTCCAGGAGTCTTAAATTGGACTGACAGTTTCCATAGATAATCTGATAAATAATGGCTTTGTTGTGCCATGCTAATTGAATATGCCTGTTAACTCAGAACTTTTATATAAATAATTCTGGATTCTGACAATATTTAATATCTGCATCCACCTCTCTACCCAAGGCCCTTTCCTAATACCCATTAGCATGACATCTCAACCCATTTTATATTCATCCCTAAAACGTTTGTGTGGGATAGAGCAGGGTCATATCCTTTTAGCATCATCGACACATAGTGAAATTGAGCCCAGTTAACCTAACAGAGCATGGACAGATACTTTCAGAACAAAAGAAGATGTGTCCTTTTCCATATCCCAAGATGAGAGTTCTCTCCTTACTATGTGCAGACAAAACCTTCCAATTATGGCTTTTTTTTTCTCATTCTTCTAATCTATGAAATATCCTACTTTATATTAAAATCATACACAGAAAAAATAAATTAATCGTTCTTCTTTTAACAAATATTCCATTACATGCTTAGTTCATTTATTTTAAGTTAATTAAAATTTTTCTTTTGTCTTTTATAACCAGTGCAACTCTGCTAACAGAAAATGTTTTACATAGGTAATTTGTACTCGTTCTGAAGAGTACAACAGCCAACAGGCTTTATGCAATGCCACAAGTGAAGGGCCCATCCTGCGAAATCCTGGGAATAATGATAAATCAAGGACACCAAGGCTCCCGTCTTCAGCTGAAGTTGAATTTTGCCTCTCACTGTCTCAGTATGAATCTGGAACCATGGATAAAATGGCCAATTACAGTTTCCGAAACACTTTGGAAGGTGAGATGTTTTATTTTACTATGTCATTTCTATCTGTAAATTGGTCCTTTCTGGATTAAAGCCTTGGACACTTTGAGATCATTGCATGAAGCACAAATCAGGAAAATGTTATGCTTCCTTTTAGATTGCAACATGCAAGGAGAATCACAGTAAAGAAATTCAGTAAGCAAATCTGTACTATAGACTAGTCTCAAAATTAGGAGATTGTGTCCTGCTCTAGTCAGCACCAGGCAGAGCAAAGAAATGCAGCACTGCATAAAGTGAGGTAGTCTAACACTCTTATGCACTTACACAGGATTCTAATCATTGGTTAGTAGAAAATAAGACCTTTCGTATCCTTTCATAAAGGGAAGTTATCTAACTAACCAACATTTTTGAGTCTTATTAAATTGATAGTTAACAAAAAATACTGCTTCCCTGACGTGCCTATGTCTGGTCTATATGCACTTTCATGAATTCACCAGGGAATTTTGCTTGCAAGGCAGCTTATAAGGACCACAACAATATAATAGAAGAGCTGATGTGATGACAAGAAATCAAAACCTGTAACACTCAGTATTATACTGTTTGTGGTGTGGGATCCCATAAGATCTTCTCAGGTAAAAATATGAATCAAATTCTACTCTAAAAACAGTGAAGAACATGGAATTTGTCTGATGAAGCCAAAAGAGTTTCCAAGCACTGATCAGTTCCAGCTCCAGGTACATGTAACCTTGAAAATGGGAAACAAGTGGTGCTTGGAGAAAAAAAAAATACCTTTTGATATTTTAGTGTTTTTTTTTTTTAGTAGATAGAGAGTAAATATTTTGAGTAGATATTATTTTAATTCTAAAATCAGAATCAGTGCTTTATCTGATTAATCTATATCGAACACATTCTTCAGTGCTGTGCCTTTATCACACTATTTCATGGCAAGTGCCCACAGCCATAACTGAATATCTTAGCATGATCTTCAAAACACATTATAAATAGGGCCATGCTTCAGTTCGAATTGCAACAATATCATTGCATCTGAAAAGACCTTTGGTAGAGCAAATCTATCTTAGCTGAGTTCTGCAGTTCTGTGCAATAACCCTTCAGAAACGGAGTGGAATTTCTCTTTCTCCTAACCGAGCGTATGAAGTTTTAGGTCATCACCATCATTATTTGGAGTCCTGCAACTGCCAAGCCAGGTACAGGGCTGGGGTCACCCCCAATATGTTATAGACTATTTCTTTGCAGCATAATTACCATTCCCCTCATGTGCTTCCAGAGTAAAATCTGTTTCCATCAATTGCTCAATATGGCTATGCTATTGCTAACTTTTGTGCTGTCCTTTTTCATAAGTGGCTTCTAACAAAAACTTAAAACCTTGGATTTCCTTCTACATATATATGTCTTTTGTCTGCATATATATATGTGTAGTTTTGAATTACTTGTCTTTATTCTAAGTGCAAAATAAGACAAAAAATAAGACACCAAATCTTTATAATGGCTCCATAGCCATGCTTTTCTTAGCCCAATATGCCACAAGGCTTCTCAGCCTTAAGTGTCATTATTTTCATTAGGACCAGTTCTCAAAATATTATTGGAGTTGGATCTTTCTGTATATTCTCAATTTATTAACAATTTTCTTAAGCTAGTGAGATTCATGATTGACTTTAATACAGCTAGCTTGCTGAACTAAATAATTACTGACAAGGGGAATGAGCAGGACAAGAACCTTAAATTGTCCAAAATCTATCGACCTGCTATGATTTTGATCACCTTCAATGATTTTCTTTTCCCATTTTCCCCTTTTCTCTTTCATTAAAATAGAAAAGGAGCAGTGATTATGACATACAGAGAGTTTCAGAATGGTAGATAAAATTTATCCATTAAATTGAGTGAATCTATTAATGTGTGCAAAAAGAAATTACATAGGATGCTGTATACTCTATGTCTGTTGAATATTTTGAGAAATTTTCTACTCTAATATGAATCTTACCACTTTAATTCTTACCTGTTTCCCGAGTCCAAATTCCCATGTAACAACTGAATTTTTGAAGTTCAATTTGAAGTTCAGTTTTTGAAGGATATTGGATCAAGATGAATCATCTTAGAGAAAACAGGATGCAAGTTTCTAGAGGAAACTTCTTGTTTCCTTTCTTTCCTTTCTCTGTCTTCTTTCTTGCTACCTTTCTCTCCATCAATACATTTTTTTTGATTCAGTAATCACTGGAGTGGAAGCCCATGTAGTTCCAAGAATCCATGAATCCACGAACCCAGGAATCCATGAATAAGGGAATAAGGGCTTTTTTTTTTTCCTATGATGGGTCTGTTTGAACGAAATCTACATCTAGTTCAGGAAACATTTATCAATATTGTCATAGAGTGGATGGAGCCTATTTTTCCAGACACAATACCATTCTGAGATAGCTTTTAAATTTTTTTCTTTGAGAACACTGGACTTTTATCCTGAACTATTTCAAGTCTATTTCTGAACTATTTCAACAGTCAAATTGACACTCTGTATCCATAAATTTATAATAGTTCAACCAACAACAGAGTGAACTACAATATGAAGCCAAGAGTACATGACCTGCCAAGGGGAATTATCTTGTTAGTCTCTCTCTTACTACCAGTCTAGCTACCTTTTTGTTGTGTGCAGGTGCCAAATTTAAACTGTCAACTTGCATTACTATCCAGTGTCTGCTTCTATATGATGACGTTCTCATAAATCTGCTAATACTCATATGTTTCCTAACATTTATGTCCTTTTCTAAGCAAAATCCATACCAGTCCTTCTTTACTTGTTTACACAAGTTTGTGCCAATATGAAGTCAGTTATAATCTCTTTTAAATACAAAGTAGCTCCAAAGCTACTCCATTGACTTTAGTGGAGTTATTCCAAAGTCACAAATGACCAGAACAGAGCCAATTACTCTAATGGAATGACTCCTGATTTACATCCATGTGAGATTTACTTCCCATTTACAGTTTTCTGAAAGAAAACAGCTCTGATGACTTAGAACAGAAGATGAGAACAGGCTATTCAATTTCCATGCATGTTATTGTTCACTTCTGTGCAAAATTATATTCTCTATTACGCTTGAAAGTCCACGTAAAATGGAACTACGACAACACTTTTTTTCACCCATCTAAAAGGTAGATTTCATTATTATTACAAGCAGTTGCTAACGGTGCAGGCTGAATCTTTGGTTAAGAGAAAATTCTGCTGACAAAATGTTATGTTATATAAGAGTAACTAGAGAAGTCCTGAAAGGCAAAGGTCAATACTGTCCAATAAAGACCATGCTGGGGCAGAGTACGCATACTCTTCTCACACTGAGGGACAGACCTTCTGCTGTAACTGAATGTATTAAAAGTAGATTGCGTGTTGTCCCTTGGATGGAGGCAACTATTTTAAAGAGGAGTTGTTGAATAGTAGCCCTAACTGGGAAACAATGTTGACACTATCAGATTTTATGAACACAAGAAGAGGATGGAACATCAATGTCTCCCTTAAGCACCAAGTAAGACGAGAAATGAATTAGCTGGCTGCAGGTGAAATAGCTGGGTTTCTTCTTCATACACTTCAGTTTTGACACCTCCTAAGAATAAAAGAAGTCTGAAAAACTTAGAATTTCCTTCTTTTTTTTTTTTTTGGTGGGAGAATTCCACATATGAAATGCATTTATTTGTGTCAAATTCAAATGGAAGTCACTGTCTTCTAAGTTTTGTACAGTGACAAAATAACATTTTATTTTTTATTTCTAAAATTGTGCATTGCTATCATTATTCATGAATTAACTTATGATCATAGATAGAATCATAGAAACATAGAATGCCTAAGGTTGGAAGGCACTTCTAGAGGTCATCTAGTCCAACCCTCTTGCACAGGGGCCACCTAGAGCACGTGGCACAGGGTGACATCCAAGCGGGTCTTGAAGATCTCCAGAGACAGAGACTCCACAACCTCTCTGGGCAGCCTGTGCCAGGGCTCTGTCACCCTCACCGTCAAGAAGTTCTTCCTTAAGTTCCTGTGGAACTTTTGATGCTTCAGTTTGTGGCCATTTCCTCTTGTTCTGTCAGTGGCCACTACTGAAAAGAGGCCAGCCCCATCCTCCTCACTGCCTCCCTTGAGGCACTTATAGACACAGATCAGGTCCCCTCTCAGCCTTCTCTTCTCCAGGCTGAACAGGCCCAGCTCCCTCAGCCTCTCCTCATAGGGCAGATGTTCCAGGCCCCTGATCATCCTCGTGGCCCTGCGCTGGACTCTCTCCAGCAGCTCCACATCCCTCTTGTACTGGGGGGCCCAGAACTGGACACAGTGCTCCAGATGTGGCCTCACCAGGGCTGAGTAGAGGGGCAGGATCTCCTCCCTCGACCTGCTGGAGACGCTCCTCTTAATGCACCCCAGGACCCCATTGGCCTTCTTGGCCACGAGGGCACACTGCTGCCTCATGGTCAACCTGTTGTCCACCATGACGCCCAGGTCCTTCTCTGCAGAGCTGCTCTCCAGCAGGTCGGTCCCCAGCCTGTCCTGGTGTCTGGGGTTATTCCTGCACTTGGACCCTGCACTTGGCCTTGTTGAATTTCATGAGGTTTCTCACCGCCCAGTTGTCTAGTCTGTCCAGGTCCCTCTGGATGGCAGCACAGCCCTCTGGGGTATCAGCTACATAGTATCAAGCCGAGCCACATCATAGCATTCTACTGCCTCACAAATTGTGTATCAGTACTGCTGTTTTGTCATGACATAATGGAATAAAATATCAAATCATTCAAAGTTTAATTTCACTTTAATTTTCCTTTTTTTTTCTGAAATGAGAAATTTTCCTCTAGAAAACTTTGTTCACTATTTTCGCTGTGATCAAGATAGCCCATAAAAATGGTCAACATTTCTCAAAATGAAGTTTTCCAACAGAAAAAAAATTCCTCAAGCAGCTCAAACTTTAACCTCTGAATGAAATAAATTTGAAATTGAAATGAAATTCTGTACACAGAGAAAATGTTTTCAAGTCACAGAGAGTCATTACAGAGAAACAGAAAGGCTGTTCAGTGCAAACCAGAATGTACAAGCATTATTTTAAGAAAAAAATGGAGGGTGACATAGTCTAAATTAGATAATCATTATTACAGCCCCTGGGCCAAATTCTGCAGATCTTGCAGCTACCTCACTGTAACAAGATTATATTAATAACTGGAGAGAATATGTAAGATTTAACTCAGAAAAGTTTCCTATAGAATTGCCAAGGGCAAAAATACTCCATCAGCATAAGCCAGAAGAACATCGCTAACTTCAAAGACCTATGAGCATATGGTCTTAAAAGTGTTACCTTTTTCTCTTTCTTTCTCTTTCAAAGTAGGTGCATCTGTCTATCTGACCTGCCCTTTTCTAGAAAGTAGAAAAATTGTTCCCAGGGAGACTGGGAATAAGTATGACAGTCGGGTGAACTCAGATATTCAACATGCAAAGCAGATTTCGGCCTTGAGTGCCACTGCTGTCCAGATTACACGCCCGGAAAGTCACAGAAAACTATTTCTTCTTTTACAAGGAAAACAATTATTCAGCTAGAACAGCCTGCAAAGATATTATAACTGAATTTTAATAAATTGACTAATACAATAATGTTATAGTAGTAAGTAGAGATGTTAAGCAGTCCACTGAAATAAGCAGAGGAGAAAGGCTTATTGGACCTGTTCTTCCTTTACTGTAGAACTAATTGCTGATAACACCCTCCAAGCTCTGCGTACCCACCTGAAATCAGTTCAACACTTAATGCTCTTCCTTCAGGAAGGAAAACACTTCTCACTCTTAATGCATACCTGTGCTTGACTGATTGCACATGGACTTAAATGGAGTTAAAAGGAGTTAAATGCACATGGAGTTAAATACTCTCTATTAAAAGACATACACCTGGCCCAACTGCATGTTTAATAAGAACCACCTATTTATCTTTCCAAAAAGTGTCTGGCAGCCTGAATTGTAGGTGGTATCATTAGCTTCTCGTATAATAAACTTTGGGCTAGATTCTTATCAGATTTAATTTGGCCTGGTTCCAGTGAAGCTAGTTCAGCATCACTGAATCACTGTCATTGCTTTATAGTGCTATGAGCATGAGCAGGATGAGGTTTATGATGTCTTAAAAATGTGATTTGTTCCTCAATGAAATGACTGGCAAAACTTCCATTTGCCGCAGTGATGTATGAGCTATGACCCAATGACTGTGTCTAGTACACTGTAATCAAATGAGCATTTAAAAGGATGTCTGAGTGATTGTTTCCTATCCCGGCCAGATGATTTAACAGCTCCCTGCCATCAGGACAGTGCTGTCTCCTCCATCCTCCAGTCAGCCACTGTTCTCCTTTTTTTATACCAGCTCTGGGGCTCATCATATCATTTAATGACATAATGCACCTTTAGAGCCTTAAGAGGTAAAAAAAAAAAAAAAATTCCTTCCCCGCCAGATGAGTGATTTAAATCAGCTCACAGAAGGCCTGGTAAGAGCAACATTTAACACAAAGGAGAGCAACAGCACGTAGCAAGGCAAGAGAAGGAAGGGAAGCTTCCCCTTTCTAGAGGCAAGGAGCTATTACTTCAGCTGGATGCATGATTGTTCTAAATACTTTTCAAAAGAGAGAGCTTATTTTCTGAGATAAAAGAATTCAAATGAAAGCAGAATAAGGCATAGGATAATAAAATAAATAAAGCAAAAATGCATTATTTTTTCATCCCTGCTAGTTTACTGTTTATATAGAGTTTCCATAGCAGACCAGGCATTAAAACTTAGATGTATTTAGCATATAGTTAAATATGATGCAACCTCTAACATTGATTAAATGCACCCCAATTAAATGGAGCTGGGGTCCAATTCTCTTCCTGTTACAGAGCTTTGGATCATTAAGACAGACTGCTCATGTGCAGATGTTCCATGAAAAGTTGTCCCGAGCCAAAAGAAGTGTTCAGATTATCCCTTCTAATTTATTAGATCAAACGTTTTCAACATATTAAGAAATGTTAAGAATCATTTCAAATGTAATGTAAAACATCTAGCTTTTTGCTTCAATTGTACGAAGTTCTGTCCTCCCTTCACCATATTGGTACTACAGCTGAATATAAGTGAAATAATTACTTTATAATGAAATACAGATAGGCATTTTTGAGCCCCCATATCAGAAAGTCCCCAGACTTTCTACATGAGCTAATTCCACTGATCACAAGATGTGGCCATCAGCAAAGAAGACCAAAATTGCTACCATCAGTTCCTGTGAGTTCTTGCCTGACTGTCAATGCACATCATTCTTTATAGCACATTTCAGATACTTTATTTTCCTGTTTCCTCTGAGTGACAGCTAGCTAACAACATTCACCATCCAGAAAGTTTCTGTGGGCAAGTTTTTCACTGTGAGATCTTCAACCATGGCTATTTATGTCATCATGCAGTGTCTTCAATAATCCTGCTCCATATCTGAGCCAACCCCCTAGCTATCTGCAGGCACTGACATGCTCCTCTTCCTCCCCTAAATCAAGACTGACACCCCTAGAAGTCTTACATTTTTCATCACAAGCCAATGCTATTTCTCCAGCTCTCATGATACTCTGTTTTCTTCTGTGTCTTTTCTTGTCTCAAAATCTCTATCACGATATTATGATCTGAAATAGGTGTAGCCATTATGATATATGGATTCCTGGGTGCCACAACTATGTCCTTTATGATTAGCATCATTTTATTAAGGAAGTTTTTCCCTTCTTTAAAGGGGTTAATAGACAAAGAAAAGACTGACGGTGGAATTTAAAAGCACAAAGAAATTAAATTATTTCATCCAGCACATTCAGACTCACAGTGGGGTCTAAAACTCACATTTTCAAGTTGACAGAATATGACTCCACTCATAAGGTCTGGTCCTTGTAAGGATCAGATTCCACTCTGGCCAGACATCAATGAATACTTAAGGTAGTCCCCTCATACTTGTCATTTTCTGGGGTAGAAGGGATGATTTTGAATGAGCTCTAGTTCTGTTCTGTGGACTGTACACCCACTGATGGCTGGCACATTTCAGGCTTCATCCAAAAGTCAGAACTTGCCCCCTGACATGAATCACAGCATGAAACAGATGGACTTTTGTGAGATTTGCTTCAAAAATATACTGCTGATCCATATTAAAATACTACTACTTCTTGGTCCAAATAAGTAAATAAGGGAGGTGTTCAAGGTGTATGAGACATTTTTCAAAGACAAGAGCTAAGATCTCTCTTATTCCTGCCTTATAATCTGGAAAAAATGCAGTCATACTGGTACTGAGGATCAACACAGTGTTAGTAGCCGTTTTTATTTAATTATAATTTGTAAAAATATTTTCATGCCTACCCACTATGCTTCCCCATCCTATAGCTTACAGAAATTCTGAGAAGCAGTCTGTTTCTGGAACCGAATTAGAGACTTAATGGAGAGCCTGGATTAAACAGAGGACTAAAATCATTTTCCAAAATGATTTTCTTGAGATGTATTAATAAAATGATGATATTGAGAGGACAATGTACATTTCTACTTTTATTTTCCTGGAGATTTCCAGAGAAACCTTAGACAAGGTTGAGCTGACTTCTGTTTGGACTCATTGCAGACAGGTTTGCTGTCAGGAAGGACATATCGGAGCTGAGGTGTGAGCAGGCTACCGAAATAGAGTCTGATGGACAGGTTCATCTTATGGCATTTCCCGTTTGGGAGCTGATCTGTGTGGCCTTCTCTCAAAGCACTCATTAGAAGTGATACTGAAAATGTTAACCCATGGATTTTCATACTGCAAGGATCATCCAATCAACTATTTACCAGCTACTTTTGTAAAGACTAAATTTTACACTCTGGTGATTCCTATCAGTGAAGGAATGCGTTCTGTAGAGACAAATGATATTAGACAATATGAAAGATGGCCATTGTTTGAATATATAATGAAATATAATTTCCCGTTTTATCTTAAGAACCTGAGAACCTAGACACCAAAAATAAAGTGAGTAAATTAACTCAATACAATAAAAGTGTGTATTCATAAATATCTTCAGAGATTAGGTTACCTTTTAACAGCTAGACAGAATGGACAAAGAAATTTAAAAATATAAAGCAATTTAGCTAGGCATTTACCAACATGCTGCATCAGCTACATGGAAGGAGTTTTAATTTAGCTTATTCTGATGTCATTTTTGCTATGCCTTTGAAATGTTTTAGCACTCCTTTATATGTTTTCCTGATTTTTCCTCTGAAAAGCTGAACATAAATGCAGAGAAGGTAGGTACTTTGATCTTGAGTTTTGCTGAAAAAAAGAATTATACACATTGTCATATCAGCATATGATTTCTTTTCATCAATACAGGCTTTGCTGATCCACGCACTGCAATATCAAACATATCTCAGAGCGGCTTGCATAACGCACTGCACATCTACATGAACGGCTCCATGTCCCAGGTACAAGGCTCTGCAAATGATCCTATCTTTGTACTGCACCATGCCTTTGTTGACAGGTGAGTTTAATTCTTCTTGGTAAGTCTGACTTGTTTTATGTCTTTACAGTGTACCCTTCACCTGCAGATCAGAACTGTAAATATTTTACATGCCATGGCATGCACAATATTTTCAGTCATGTAGAATTAAGCTCTTCTGCTACTTGAAAGCAAGTGTGCTATAAGTTTCCATAACCTGTCTGAATGTTCACTGGATTAAATGTCATTTGAAAAGCCGACAAACGCATTCAGCTTATTTTTTTTTTAACCAAGGTAAAAATAGTCCTTCAATGATGTCATAGTGATTAATATATATGGAAGTGTATGTCAAGGAGTTTGGACCAAAAGTGCGTGACTCATTTTAACACAACTATAATCAGTTGGAGTAATTCCTTTACATTCCAAATGTCAGTACTGTTTTAATTTCTCTTCCATAAGGAAAATTCTAGCATGCTATCCATAAATAAAGAAGTAAAAATTCATATACCAGTGTGACAAACAAAATTGTGACTCTCTCTTGCTGGAATAAAAGACTACAGCTGTGCAGATGGAGAGGAGAGCAAACAGAGGGATGTCATGTTTATTAATAAGAAGGAGTAGGGGAGTGCAGTTCTGCAAAAAGAGAAGGAAATTGCTATGCTAAGGCATAGAACTGCATCCCGAGATTTAATGGTGATCTTAAAATTTTCGGCATGCCTCTATAATATATGTGAATGGCTACAACAGTTTACTGTGTACACAAAACTGTGAAGACTGAAGGGCAATAAAAAAGAAAGTTAGCTAAAGAGACTGCAAAGTTATACATTCAACACTTCAATATTATGCTGAAATTCATTAGATTTTTCTAAGCAAAGTTGCTACCCAGATAGTTTTGAACAGTAATAATAAAAAAAGAACAATTTTTTGTCCAGTCCCTTTGTGCTGTAGCTTTATTCTCTCTGTGAGCTGGGAATGCAGTAGCAGACTTTTTTATTTAAAAGACATAATTCAATTGCAGTAAAAAGTAAGACAGACCAACGCTGTTCCAGGATCTAGCCATAGGAAGGCAGGTTGTATTCTATGACTCTGTTTATTTGTTTTTGTTTCTTTGTGTATTTGTTTTTAATAAAAAATATTCAGTTCCTTCAAAATTTTGTTCTATTCCCTCTAAGATTCCTATATTTTCAGAAGCTTATTTGTCCAAATCATGGTTTTCAACTCATCCTTATCAAGTCATTTAGTGGTCTAGCTGCACTAGAAAGTTCAATGTCATGAGCTCTGGAGAAATTCATATTCAGGAAAGAACTATTTCCCAGCAAAACCTTTGTGGATTCTTTCATAAATTTGTATGTTCAGAAACTACTTAGTAAGACCTAGTTTGCAACCATTAAGTTACTTATTCAGATGGAAAATAAAAATGACTTATCTATTTGGGCCATGGCGGCATACAGAACAGCAGGGATGCAGATTACATTTTGAAGACATTATCTTGCAATGATGTTCTTTATCTTGGGCAATTCACACCAAAATGCTAATAGTAGACAGTAGTAGTAGGTTCGAAAGAAAAGTTGGGTATTTTTATACTCAGTTCATATATTCAATGAACCCAACAGTAGTTCATCTAAAAACTTTATCCATCTAAAAATAGGGTATTATTCTAGTCGGGTCACCTAGATGCCCATGGATGGTTCCTTAGAAGGATGAACCATCTATCTTTTGTCCCTATTGCTGCATGGTATAATTAGCCTTCTGGAGGTGCCTATTTTGAAGGTCTTCTCTGGGAATAGTTTTTCTTTAGAACATTTTAAAAGTTAAACAGTGTATCTTGGCTGCAGTTTAGTATATCCACCTTTGATTGCTTAACAGGTTGAATACACAAGGGTTTCAGGCATGGTTCCAACTTTCAAGTTTGGCACCTGGAAATTAGCTTTCCAATGTCTAGGCTATTAAAAAGCAGATCATTTGAACATTCAGAGAAAATAGACATTGAAAGAAAAGCATTATGCTCTGTAATATAGAAACAATACAGCTTTCTTTAGATATTCACACTTGTGTAAGACCTACGCATCTCTTACCTCCCACTCAGTACAAGGCTTAAGCAGTACTTTGGTCTTCATGCTGACCCCTCCCACAGAGATATTGGAGCTGCAGTTGTTATGAGCCTCTGGAAATACTTTCCAAGACAGTAATTGTTATCCATTTTAGAGGGCAAAACTATGTGCAAAAGATAATGTTATTATATCCTACTAGTGCGGAGGAAATAAATCATTGCACAGGCACTGTGGGCACGGTGCAGAAAGCCGCGATGCAGCCTCTTTCCATCTGTGATAGAATTTTATCAGTGATTTGCAGCTGCTCTGTATATGGGCTTTCGTACACATGGATGTGAAAATTGATAATAATGCTGCCTTTTGTATAAGTGACAGAAGTGCATTAGCATGATTAGAGTTACTTAGCAGCCTTATCCATGACAGATTAATCATGCTTTTAGTTATAATTAATAAGTAGGTGACTGATAGGTAAGTACAGTACATTTTTAAAAACTGTTCCTCTCCTACATAGACTTTAAATTTGAAGGGCTGAGAAGTTCTTTTATGAGAGGCAAGCAAGCATATAAAGAATAGAGCATAATGGAGGAAACAGTCTCTACTGCAGCAGAAACTTTTTTTCTCTTTTGGTCCATATCAGCTCTTCTGGTTTGGACGCGGCATTTTTAACTCCTTGCTCACCACTGTGTTGAGCTGTTGGACTTCAACCAGCTGCTCTGCCGAGTGGTCCATCTCCTCCGGGCTGTGGGGAGGACATGGAGGGCCATGTGGTAGGGGTTTGCTGGCAAAGGGCTAAAGATTAGGACCTAAAAAATAGACTAGAGATGGGCAACCGTGGATGGGCGGAGGTAGCGAAATGCTCTGTGCCAAGCAATCAGGAGCGGTGCAGCACTTTGAGCATCTGTGCAGGACTTAGAAGAAGGAATCCTCACTCCATGGAGATTTCTTGTGTGAAATCGAGTTAAGTAGCTTGCTTTCCAAAACTTGCATCTCCTGGAGATGTGTTTCCCTCCATTGATTTAAACAAGAAAGAGGTGCCTAAAGACTTCTGAGGAGCTGTTGATCTGTGCTTCAGCTAACCCATCTGTAAAGTGGGTGATACTAAATGCCTACGCAACAGGGACACTGTCAGTGTAAATGCATTAACGACTGTGAAATGCTCAGTTACGACCATAATAGGAGTGATAGAAGTAAGGCAATAGATCATTGGGACTGATTTTATATGGAAACATATGGTACAGAGGAGGATAAACAAGTGTATATGGAGTTTGCTGACAGGTGTGAGCCAAATGCTAGGAGTTATATTCCAAACAGAGCAACAGTCAGTTCCCATCTGCTGCTCACCCCAGCCTTACCTACCCGGCCTGGTGCACAGGAAGGATGGACAGGGCAGAGGTGTATCTGAGAAGGTCTTTCAGGTGGCATTTGCTCACAAATATTCCCCTTTTTTCAAGCTTCCATCAGTGCAGAAGTATCAGTGCACCCAGGAGACAGTTTGTGTAGTAAATTACCTCCTGTTTACTAGCTAGAAGATCAAGGGATTAAGCCCCAGTCCTTCAAAATAGCAGATGACCATCCTTTAAAAATATCAATTGATAATTAAATGGCTTTAAAAAAAACACCGCAACAACAAAAAACAGACAGATGCAATAAAACATACATTCAGAAAAAAAAAGGTTTTTTAGCTCCATGAAGCATTTCACTTAATTGCAAATCTCTTGCCATTCAGACATGCTCCACAATCAGCACAAGGGAATAACAAGCGAGGAGTCAGCTCACTCAAGATGGAAAGAGCAGCTGCAAAAGCCATGAAAGCCAGAGCCCACGGTCGCAGCAGAGACTCTTTCAGTCCCTCCATCCCCATAACCATGGAGGATCTTCACCTGGCTCTCCCTGCCCCTCTGTCCTTTGTTTCTTCCGTCTTTCTTCTCACTTGTTCTAATCCCTTCTTTCCACTTAGCTTTTCTTTCCCATCCCACCCCAACATTTCTCCTTACAAACAGCAAGAATAACTTAACAGCAAGCAGGAAAATAAAGTGCCATTAGCTGCTATTAAAGAACTTTACACTGCTTGTATAGCAGCTAGCACAGCAGGGCCCCAGCTCTCCTTCTGTTTCTTTGCTCTGCAGTAATGGACAGGGTTTATTATAATAGTATGGGTGACTTTCAAAGGCACTTTCTTTGGGGCAAGCAATTTACAAATGATTTTACAGAGACACGCAACATGATGTAGCCTTTCACTCTCTCCATAGCATTGTTGTGATTCAGTCTTGTTAGACTTGTTAGACTATTTTCGTTCAGCTGGAGTGGCTTTGTAGTTTTTGTCAAAGTATTGCTACCGCAACAGCACCTTTTTCTCCAGCCTTACTAAAAATAGACGTCATTCAAAATGCTTTTGCAAATGCGTTATACCAGCCAAGTATAACTCATATTGACCCAGTATTGCCCTCTTTTGCACCCTTTTATCATGTTTGCTCTTTGTTGCATCAGACCTTGAACTGCTGCTCTTCTTCGAAGACCCTTTGCTGCCCATCCCAAAATCATCCAATATTCATTGCTATGAAACTCACTCACCCCACCAACAAGCTTGTGGCATCAACCTCGGCCTTACAACTGCTCAGCATCCAAAAAAGTCTCTCCGTGCTCCTCTTGGCTGGGAACTGTTCACCCTAAACATCCACAGTTTTAACGAAGCTGGCAGAAAAACAACGGTGCCAGTGAGCTGAAATCCTCACCCAGCCACTCATCACTGCTTGTTGTTTCCTTGTCCTCATCCCGACTCTCTGTATCCATCTCTTGTCTCTCATCCCATGTATATTATAAACTCTTCGATGAAGGGACTGTCCAGGTGTTTTGATCTGTGCAGCACTTGGCATGATTGTTTTTATCAGCTGACTAGGACTCCAAAGTGCTAAGGTGATGTGAGCACCAGGAAAGAGGAATTGCTGCTTTTACAATTCAATGAGGTGGCAATAACCAGAGACACTGCGGCAGCCTTATGTTGATGGTTCTTGGTTCAGTAGTGACTCTTCTGCTTACTGCTGCACAGGACTAAATTCTTGTGCTGGGAACACCAAAGCCTTCAGGTGCTTGTCTGTGTATGCAAGTGCATGTGCACACATGACACTGCCAAAATCAGTCGAGTTTAAGGGTAATATCATTCAGAGAGTGAAGGCACTGGCCCCTCAACTACCCTAACACTTCCAAGCAGATTCAAGGGAAACTCTTCTAGATACCAGCTTCAGGGACCTATAATAATGCCACTAATTCTGCTTGATTGAGGCAAGTGTCTCTGGGCTGTTCAGCAACATCAGCTGCAATAGACTTCTCTGCAGGATGCTAAAAAAAAAGACATTCTGCTTCAGTGGCAGTCTGGAGCGGGAAGCTTTAGGAAATGCCAGGCTCTGGTTTATCCCAGACTCTAAAAAACAAAATGTTGCTTATCGCATTGATTATCAGTGAAGTGTTAAATTGAAAAGCATATATGGAGCAATCTACTCGACAATGTACCAGAGAACCAGAGCTGCATGCCCTGATTTGCATGCCAGCAACACCCCATCCTCTGGCTCAGCAGAATGGACATCCTCAGTCCTTGAGAAAACAATATTGTCACTTTCTTGCCACTTCCCCCACCCCGAAAGTTAACATAGTTATATCAAAAAGTAATTTTGAGGGAAATCATTCCAACAAGAAGAAATTTGATTTTCGCTTGCAGGAGATGTCAAAATAAAAGCCTCTTATTTTTACTCTGTTTTTAAAACAGAACATTTTCATTTTCTCTTAAATGTCACCTCAGGTTTTTGAAACCAAAAAATGGCACAAGAAAAAGCACGTTGTTCTCTTGTTTTGAAATGTTGACAGGAAACAAGAACTCTTTTTAGCAGTTCAGAACTATTTGCTTTAAGAAATTGGAACATTCCAAGTGAAATCATTCAAAAAGGATCATTTGAAATTCTTGTAAGGAGACATTGGCTTTCCACAATTATGTAATACATGAAACAAGAGTCACTCTTCACCCTGAAATGTCTCCAGCTGGAGATAACACAGACAAAGCATGAAGCAGAGGATGTATTGTCCTGATTTGGTATTTGGAAAATATAGACACACAGAAACAAATGATTTAAGCACAGCTAGCATGGAGATTGTAATGCAGCAGCAGCACAGCTAATAATAAAGCAGTGTAAAAACATAAACACTGAGTGAGATTAATTCTCTCTCTTGATATTGGCACAGCAAGGCTCATTGCTGCTTGAGGTATGTTTGCAAAAGCAATGATAACTCAGGTTTAAAAGTTATATTTTTCTGGAAATGAATGAACTACGGCTTGTAGCCATATCAAAATGGTTAGACAAAGGCAGGTGAAGAGCCTGCCATTAGCAATACACCCCACCCACAGCAACATAAACCCACAGCCTTTCTGCATCTTGTCAGCTAGACTTTCACCATGTCCTGCACCGTGTCCTTCCAAGCACCTGCATAAACACAGTCGATGAGGTGAAGTCTTCTCCATAAGTGTCCCTGGCAGGAGTGACGGTCCCTGCACTGAGAAGCAGCATCAACATTACTGCACTGCTGCTTTTCCCAGGGATAACACAGTGCAGTTTTTAAAAGACCAGTCTCTGGAAATTGTTGCTAACCTAGAAATATTCTGTGTTGCTTCCAGAACGATGGTATGTACAGCCCCTGGACAGCCCCTATTGTTCCCAATTCCTACCTTATCCCATAAGTTTTGCATTTCCTAATGTATTCTTTGATATCCAGCAGCTGGATGAAATCTTGTGGAAGCTGGTAGGAGTGACAGTCATTTCGTACTCAGGATAAATGTCTACATCCTTTACGCTGCCCTTTGGAGTGAAGCATCTAGCATATAAAGTGTCATTGCCCATGGAGAGGACAGTGTTCACAGTGCAGCAGTGCTGGAGTGGGAGGCATCAACAGGGATTGTGTCATGTCAGTGAGACCACAGGCATTTGCTGAATGTGTGCAGGAGCGGTAAAGGGAAACCGAGCTTTCTCTCCAAGGAAACAGAGAGTCAACCGTGGCCAAGCTTTATTCTGGAGCTGCACTGTGCAGGCTAGTCCCTGTCATCCCCACTTAGAGTCAGGAGAGACAGGCTAGTAGCCAGCTCAGCTATAAACATATCTGCTGAGAGCTCTTTTTGGGTTTTGACAAGATGAGTCCATCCTATATCTATACATATATGTATGCGCAATATGTAGAACAGAGGGTCCACCTAAACTCAAGAGCTTACTGTAACACAAACTCTTACAGCATATATAATGCTTAATGTTCTTGCTTGTGCATGTAAAACTGAGTCTGGAAAGGTTATTTCCCCACCTTCAAAAACCTTGGGGAAATTAATTTCTTGCAAAGCCTCCTGGATGGCAGTTGCTCGTCAGCCTTTCTCTCGCTGCCTGGATGCACTGCAGAGCCCTTGCTGAGCATCACACTGTGACCAGCATGGCCAGCGCGTCCCTGCCGACCGGCCCGGCTGCACCAGGGTATCCCGCCTCTCACCCCTCGGGCGAGTAACCACTTTGCTTCGGCCCTGGCTGCAGTTGTGCTGGAAGACACCAAATCACAGAGCCAAGCACTGTTCTGTGGGTTATCAGAGAAAGAAAACTGGTCTCTGGCAATGCATTTCATTTTCGGATGGGCCAGAAAAGGCTTGGATCTCTCTCTCGGTACCCACAGATTCCTGTCACAGGTATAAAATGGACAATAGATCAGTAGCGAAGAGGTGGAAAACCCAAGCATAGAATTTTTTAGAAATTATAGCAGGGAAGGATGCTTTTAATTTTGCTTCCCTTCGGGGCTGCCTGCAAATCCCTTTGCAGTAGGACACAAACTCCTTCTCTTCCCGTGTAGCCCTGCAGCTGCTCTCAACTAGCACCGAACCTAAGCTCAGAATCCTCCCCTCTTCACCTTTTAGGCTTAGTAGCGTGTTCACCAGAGCTACTTAGCTTGTTTGATGGAGCTGACTCACTCAAAGTGGGCTCAGTATGTGGGTAGAGTGAGTTCTCATGTACTGCAAAATACCACATAAATATATCCATAGAAAACAGAGGGTAAGTGGGAAGGTTGGGGTGTTGCTGAGAAACACAGCTCCCCAGTATCTCTCCTTAATATCCCCGTGTCTGGGTCTAAAATGCAAACTGAAGCAGAGCTATTACATGTGTCTTTGTAAGGAGGCTGGAGCTCCTGGTACGGCGATTCCCAAGCACCCAAAGGGATGTAGGAAGAGCCTCCGAGCGTCCAACTAGCCCTTATCATGTCTCTAGTGGTAGCCAGGTACAGGTGAGTAGGGAAGAAAAACAAGTTTACAGCCACCCACCCTCCTCCTGCTTCGCCCATTTCACAGGCCAGGCCAAGCTTATTTAGTGTATTTAAAGCTGCCTCTTAACTAACCCACACCCCTTTAAGTAAGTGCCCTGGCAATCCACAGACAGACTGTGGAGAGTCAGAGGCAGAAGGAAATGGAGACAAGAAACAGGCTATGGAGGTAAACTTTCTTGTCATTAACTGTACATATATAAAAGCCATTGTGATGCAGATCCACCTTGTTTGAGGGTACGGGTAAAGGAAGGCCAAACAGGCATCACGTGTAATATGTGTGTAACACAGGAGTTGGCAATCTCACTTGTCACATTGTTATTCAGGTTAGATATTTGCAAGGGTCCATTCTGCTCCTAAAAATGATAGCATAGAAGGCTCTGTTCAAACAGTTTGATTTAAAGTGCATGTTTTATATCATTATTATGGCAAGATTTTAGTTCACTGAATGCAGATACAAAACGGATCATTTTGCCCGCTACTACATATTATACAAGTGATTTGTGTTTTTTAAAAGGAAAGGTTATTTTACCCAGAAAACTGACAAGAACAGTATCACTTACAATGCGAGAGGAGGAGAAAGCTCTCTCTGTGATACTGCGATCAAGACAAACTGTAATGCAGCCAGCCAGCGTAGCACTGAATTTCCTTCCTGCAGCACTTCTGCAATAATAGCTGCCATAATTGTTCAAATTGTAAAAAATCGCAGGAAAACATAGTACTTTTCTCACCCACATGTAGGTACCTTCTATTCATCAAAAGAAATTATCACTTTCCTGCTGTAGATGTGATTTATATATTACATGCCCTTGTGAACCTCCATAATGACAATCTCTCTCTCTCAAAAGAAATGAATTACAGAGCACAGGAGTGCCTTACACAGAGCCAGTCCAGCTACCTGCACCACAGTCCTTTTTAATCTCCTTGTTATCTTTCCCTTCAGGGGAAACTAGTTATTAAACTTTGGAACAATTGGCATTTGTACTATCTCTTACTTCAAGTGATGTTTTTCTCCTAGCTGCAAACTGTGGCAAAGATGAACCTGAGAAAGTTAACGCAGGAAACATGCTCCAGCAAATGTTATATCTCTTTTTCATGAAACACTTCGTTGCATCTGTGTTTCCTTATTTACAAAGGAACGAAAGCACACGCAGTGTCAGAGGACATCAGGGACATGAATCTGAATGAAAAATGAATACTTTTAGCCAAAAAAATTCCCTAGTTTGACAGCAAGGGGTGAAACGTCATAAATTATGACAGCTATTTTAAGAATCAATAATTCCTCTCCAGCATTGAAGCTAGAGTCACTGCTGACTTTCACTGGTATAAACCTGAGCCTGACTCAGCTAAGAAATATGATAGGATTCAGATCAGATATCTGACTGAATCTCAACCCAGCTAAGCCTGGCCTAAAGTCACTTTTTTTTTTTTCTAGGAAAGGCAGAATAAGCTTCAGCAGGAGTTGGCTTGATCTATCAATAGCTAGATTACAATTAGGTAGTCACCCAGTTCCACGTGAGACTACATTCATATTTTTCTGCACAGTCTTAGACAATTTCCAACACTGAGCTTCTGGTATTAGTGCAATGAGTGATGCACTAATCCATTATCTCCTTCTCTGGTAGGAATAAAGCTCTTTATGTTGCAATCCATCAATAACTCATCAAATATGGGGTGTCCTCAGTACTTCTTGGTTCAGCCTACACCATTTCTTGGACAGGGAGAAGGGGGGAATCTTTCTGCCAGATTCATTGACTGGAATACTGTGTTACAAAGCCACCCAGCAGTCATGACTTCTGAAGCCCTGGACCTTCATGCTATGGGATCAAAGCAGCTATATGAGTTTCCTGGGAAAAGTTAGGTATTTAAGAATATGATTCCTGGGAGTCAGCACAGTAAATGAGCAAAGGCATTCAGCAGCTTTTTCTGTAAGAGAAACAGCACTTATTCCTACTCTGATGGCAGCTATCTTTCTCTCCTCAGGGTTGTCACATGTGCATCCTCTTTTGGACTCAGGTGCCTAAGCAGCTTTTTCTCACAACAGGGGATGGAGGAGCTGCTGTTTTATAATAAAAGAAAACCACTTGCAATATTATTGGATCAGGGGCACGTGTAGCCCATGAGGGCATGCTGAGCAGCAGGTAGAGACCCAATCACATAAGCTCTGACTATGTTTACTTCATTCTTTGACATGAAGAGGAACAGTTTCAGCTGAAATGGCTAATAGGCCTTTCTCTTCTCCTTAATCCTAGAGGGATGGTGAGAGCATTTTGCAGATAAGGGGAGAAATGCTCTAAATCACATTAGCAGAGGGAAGATATCTCATATCCCAGGTGATCACAGTAACCTTGAAGCTTTCGCTAGAGAGAATCAGAAGTAGGCAAAGAAAGGAGGTTGTGTCTTAGATGGGATTGGTCATGCTGGATTACGCCTGTCCTCCTCCCTTCCTTTGGTTTCCTTTATCTGCATCTCTCCCAGCTTCATGTTTGTGGAATGCCACAAAGGAGGCAGAAGGAGATGCAGAAGGAGGTGCAGATGCTTTCAGTGGGATGGTGAGCAGGCCAGTGCCAAGGTCCTTACACACCACATGGCTCCCCAGTTCTGCAGCGAGTTTGAAGATGTCCTTGTGGTACACATTGCTATGACACATCCAGAGAATTACCCTTCAGCTAACAGCCTGCAGCTGATGTCAATCTGTCTAGATAAGCAAGGTGCTTTGTGTCATCCGCACGCTGTTCCTCACTGTTGCAGATGGACTAGGTCATTGTGAGTAATAAACACAAACAATTTTCTTAGTTAAGAAGGCAGAGTAAAGGTAAACAAGATACCAGGCCTTCACATGAATATTCAAGTTTCAGAGGCATGGCATTCACCTACATGGAAATAAATGCTGTAAAATAAAATTTAGACTCATACAATGGAAAGAGTAGCTCTGTGGGGCTAAAACACCTAAAACATCCCTTTTTTTCCCTCCCTTTTGCGCAAATCTTTGTTTAAGGTGTTAGTACTTGCCAAGTCCTGTAGCTCCATAAAGCCAAAGTCCCCAGGTCCAGTGAGTTCTGAGGCTGAGCTTGTATTCCTGATAAACAGACATACGCACAATAAATATACAATATACATAGCTAACTACATACATCAACACAGGAAACACAGCACTCACTTAAATACAAATGGTACAAATGGCCTTATCCTGTTCCTTTCTCTGGCTGACCAGGATTAACACTCATTAGCAGAAAATATACATAAACATATATGCGTATATATATATTTATATGTACATATACATATGCATATATCACTGTCTCATCTGGCTTCATGTTTGCCAGCAGTCATAATGACCTGTGTACATCCACAACGCACATACTCTCTAGTGTCTGCAGCTGCTGGCAAGCAGATGCATAGGGCCCTGGGCCCCATGGTCTGACTACAGGCACTCAGACCTCCGTACACGTACAGGCACACACAAGGGAGCACCCCACACCCAGGAAAATAGCTAGAAATGGATTTCAGTAAGAAGACGGACTGTGTTGATCAGGTGCAGGGCATGACCAGGCAAACATATTGACTAGAACCTGTTTATAAGTGATCAGCCTGTTTTATTCTCTTTTCCATCTATTTTCACACACATGTTCCTCCCCAAGACACCTTGACCTCTCCTTTTCCCCAGTTTTGGTTCCTTCCCTAAACATCCCATGCCTTTTACAATCCCAAGGTGCTCTACACTGGCAGCCCATAATGGGTCCCACACCTCAGAGGTACCTCAGTAATAACCTGGTGTTGTAAGGTGATGGAGAAAGCCTTATGTCTTGATTCCTCTGATGGGTTTCCTTGGAAAGTTCTCTTTGGAAAGCTCCTAAGCCAAGAGCTGGGCTTCTTTGTTCCCTCTTTTCTGACCATTAAGAAGGTTCTTGTATAACCTTTGGGGATCTGCTAGCAGTGAAACGCACCCAGCATGGGCTGAGCAGTCCTTGATCTCCTTTGGCATTACAGTTCACTAAGACCAAGATCTTGGATTGTGGATGAACCTGAAGCCACAGTTGTGCTTACCTGGGAGTTCCACTACATACCAACACATACAGAAGCACAGAATGAGAAGTATTTAGATTGGAAGGGACTTGAACTTGCCAGGAGAGACAAATGGAAATACTCAGGTCAGAGCCCAGCATCACAATGACCATTTTCAGTGTGACTTGTAAACAAGTATCGTGTAGGTTTTGATCTGTCCTTCACTGTTGAATATAGTCAAAACTGGTGAGTCTTCTCCCAAACCAGGAAAAAACAGCCCTGTCAGGTGTCCTTCTGGAGTACAAAATAATGATACCCATTGCCATGGTGAAAAACACACGACTGCAGAACAGTCAGTAGATGTGATCTTTATCTGTAGATAACACATTTGTGATGGTATTGGACCTCCTTGTTAGGGCAGGTTTGGCACAGAATTTCAGGCAAGCAGCCAGAGATGCTGTCACCAATACTTGTGCTCTTACCTTGTGTGAGCTGCCAGGTGCTGCTGTGGAAGGAGCTGTGCAAAAGGCTCAGCAGTCTAGGTTGGGCCTGGTCCAATTGCCCCTTCTTCTTGCACTTTGAAGTGCTGGAGGATAATGATGAAAATCAAACAGGGCACGAGTAGCAGAGTGAGGCTGCACAGGGTAAGAGATGCAGAAGAACCAGGGACGGTGTTGGACTGATGTGACACTGATGCAGGAGTTCATGGGAGAAGTGCTTTGTCCAAGGCTGCGCACACGTGCTGCATTGTGGAGGTGACTGCAGAAGTCTAGAAGTTCCCCAGGAGCCAGATCTGGGACACAGAGCGAGCACTGTAACCTCAGGAGGGATTCAACAGTGGGGGAGAAATAGCCATGGAAATCTTGGCTAAGTTTCTAGCAATAATTGAGGGCAGAATCTTAATTTTTAATCAGATACTTGTACTGTGACCAGCATGCTTTTTTTTGCAATGAACCTGAGAGTCCCTGTAGTGTCTTTAGCACTAAAAGAAAAGGACTCTGCAATATAACTGCATACACTGGCAAACAGTACAGTGCCTTGACTTTACAACCTCAGCATCAGCAGCTCTTCCAGGACTGAAGCACCAGTGTTGCTCCCAAACACTTGGGATGGGAATTACCTGAGGTGACTTTGTCTTATTAGCTGACTAGTGCCAACTTCTAAAGTGATGACTACTGTGCCATAGTCCTTGGACTGGCACTTTAGCCTCCTCAGTTTGTTTCCATTCTCCTTTCTTTCCAAATGGTAATATATGTCACTTGCCAGATTTATTTACAGAATGTCACATCTCATGATACTGAAATAAAAGATATGAGTTATAAGGAATATTGTTCTGCTTTCCTCCTACCATAGTATGCCTGACCTAGCCTCATTTTCACAGTTGTAAATCAGGCTTGAATGTCTCAAATACTATGCAAGTAGTGACACGGGTACATATCTGAATGTCAAAAAGTGATAAAATCTAGCAGCTGAACTGTTACTACTTCCTATGTGCATGCTTAGCAGAAGTATGGTCTTATCAAGCTCAAGCTAACCAGAATCCAAGGGCACAGCTTCTCTGATCCTTGAAGTCAGCATAACCTTGCACATCGCCAACCAGAGAAACACTCCTGCTCACCTTGTGCCGCTGCCTGGTGCTGCCCACTTCTGCTCCAAATAATGAATCAGGCCTGGGATTTTATCTGACTTCAACAATCCCAGAAAAAAAAAAAAATAGGTGGTTGGTTTTAAACAAAATCACTTGCTTAACCCTTTTTGTAGTATGGCTGTACAACCAGCAGAACAGCAGCAAGGACAAGAGGGCAGAAGAGAGTGGGCAGGATGTTTCTTATGGATATGCAGAGACCGTGAACCTTCTGCATAAGGAGGAGAGTATGGTCCTTGTCCCACTAGGGACACAAGCAGTATCACATACGCTTTTGGCTATGTGGCAGTGAAATTGCCACACGGGTACACAGCCGTCTTCTCCCCTACCTTTCCTCTATCAGCCCTCCTTAATTGCAGAGTAAAAACAGGCTGAAACTTCTGGAAAATCTTCCTGAATGGCCAATTGGATTTGCACTATGACTCAATGTGTCTGTAGCAGTTTAGTACTAGGATAGCACTAGGAAATATTTAGGATCTGCTTTATTTATCTCCTATTACATTGTAATATACCGAGTGTACCTCTTATCATGACAGTGGAGACACACTGTTGGGAAACTGTTCTTAGAGGTGACTCTTCTCNGTACACAGCTGCCTTCTTCCCAACCTTTCCTCTATCAGCCCTCCTTAACTGCTGAAACTTCTGGAAAATCTTCCTGAATGGCCAATTGGATTTGCACTATGAGTCAATGTGTCTGTAGCAGTTTAGTACTAGGATAGCACTAGGAAATATTTAGGATCTGCTTTATTTATCTCCTATTACATTGTAATATACCGAGTGTACCTCTTATCATGACAGTGGAGACACACTGTCGGGAAACTGTTCTTAGAGGTGACTCTTCTCAAAATTATAAAGAAAACAGTTATTCTAATTATTTTTCTTTACTTTTTACAGGTTTTCAGTTTCCCTTCTAGTGAGCAACATCTTATAGCAAAATATACAACACTAGCTAGAGCAGCACGAAGTTATCCAGCCTACATGCAGCGGTGCTGCTTATGCTCTGCTTGATATTTCCCACTGGCAACATAAACCCATTTGTTTTGACTCATCCTTTCATTAGCTATAATCCCTGTTGCATATATTATTCATAGAACAATATGAATGCAGCAATATATTTTGGTTGGCTTTTTTAATGATGCTTAAATCAATCATATATTTTTTTTCACTCTACTCTTTAAACGAAGCTTTTTCAAATTAATTTTCTACTAAGGCTCATTTCGTTTCACTTTTTATAATTTGGTATGTATGGAGCAGAACAACAAGGAAAATATTCAGATGCATTTTATATGCAATCAGATGGAAGTGATATATCCATGTTCTTTATAGATGGTTTTAATTTTCTCTGTAAAAGTACCTTATCACACTAAAACTTCGCCAAGCTAAAGTATATTTCTCCAGAATGAATATTTAAACTACTGCGCTACTGTACTAATCTGTATACCTGCAGTCCTTATTGCATTTTACTGTATACCAGCTTGTGAAACCTAATCATGCTGGTACGCACAAGTATTATTAGGCTTACTAAAAGTCAGAGAGATCTATACATAGATCTATAGAAGTGGTAAACCATAAACGAAACTGCAACCATCTGCTTCGCAATGATATAATCTAACTCCTCGAGGCATCACAGTCTGGTAGGCACAGAGCGGCCCTGTAGTTGAGGTCCTGCTCCACAGCAGCATATCTGGGGTCGTCTTGGACAATGTGCCTGTTTTCTCTAAAATAAAATGGGGCTCCTAGTACTTTCTGAAGGTTGTCTGATATGCAAAAGTGATACTTTTGGCTCTCTTGTCCTTTTGAGAGTAATTCCAATCAGATCTACTTTCTTCAGTTATTTTTGAGTCAAGCAATTGACTTCTGATTGAATTAAAGCGTTACAGTGATTGTAAATATGTAATGTCCCTAAATTAGTTGTTGCAAGGTTTAAATACAAACACTGAGCTTTACTTTATCCTAAATTTGTCTAATCCACATAGATTCTGGGTGATCATACTCCAGTAATTCTTAAACTTTCAATATTTAGTTTAATAAAACCCCAACCTTAAAATCATTCCTGTCTTGTACGTTTACTATAGATAACAAGTTTTGAGGGGCTCTAAATGTAGGAGTTTGTTTGTTTTGCAAATTCAAAACATACTCCTATCTCTTTCAATTTCCTGGCACTATACATCTCCTTCATTTCAGGAAATACCTTTTTATATTTGGCTATCAAAATCTCCTCTAAGCACTTGCAGAACTCAATGCAAGCTGCAAACATGGAACGAAAAGGGATCCAGCATTTTTTTGGAAATAATAGCCCCATATAGTTAGTACACCATTAACATGTATTAATTGCATATCTTTATTTATTTTTAACATTAATCATGCCCTTTTTTCTTAATTTAAATCTTAAACCACTAAGGCACAGACAGCCAAGGTAATTTACTCTGGCCACCAACCACAATTACTCAAAGATTTGGATAATTTGGCATTTGGAGTATGTAGGGGGAGTGGGGGGGAGGGAGGGCTAAAAATTAAATATATTGTTACTGAATATCTCATTCTCCAGGGTTTGATCTTGTACCAAAAGACCTGATTAGGTTCATTTTCTTCTGCCCAAGCAGGATAGCCCACTGCAGTGGATAATCTTCCTGCTATAAATGCATCCTGATAGCTGATTACAAGCCCTAAATATTTTATTCTTGGGAAGGAGATAAGAAAGGAATTGGCTTAGACCAAATTCATGTTCTTTTCTTTTCTTTTCTTTTCTTTTCTTTTCTTTTCTTTTCTTTTCTTTTCTTTTCTTTTCTTTTCTTTTCTTTTCTTTTCTTTTCTTTTCTTTTCTTTTCTTTTCTCTTCTCTTCTCTTCTCTTCTCTTCTCTTCTCTTCTCTTCTCTTCTTTTCTCTTCTTTTTTTGCATATGGGAATTTTGTGTCCCTAAAAGACACCCAAATGTCCGCTTCTTGTTTTCTAGTCAAACTGAGGGCAACATTTGCTTTTCACACAGTAACTGTTTGGCCTCCCTCCTCTCCTTTTTCCTCTCTGGTGATGGATACTCATGGACTATCCCTGTTAGATTCCAGGTTAGATTTTCCCCATTGTCATCCCCTCTGTCTAATTCCCAATGGTTTTTGATTAGCTCTTCTCTCCTTTATCCTGCCTTGTATTTCCCACCACCCTCCGGACCATCTGCTCTCTTCGACACTGCCAACATCTCCCAAATTGCATCAGTTCAGCTGACACTGCAGTGGTGAAAAAAAAAAGTCTCCAAATCTAGAGAATAAAACCTCTACTTGTACAAAAATAAATAATTAGCTATTTGATCTCTTGGTCCAAATCCTGAGAAAGAGCAACCAGGACTGTTGTAAGAATCAGATAGCCTGATCAGTGAGCCTCTGCTTGACACTATTTTTTTCACAGAAGTCATATAGAAATTGTATATCATGGGGCCCTGATTTTTTATGTGTCTTTTTTATTACTCTGGGTCTCATTGCATAGAGGAAGGGAAGCCTTTAGTTGCGCTTTTATTCATAATCTTCCTTTGTTAAGGGTCTCCGGGACACAGGAGGAAACTGGGGTTCATATAAGGCAAACACGATAGTAGAGTTTTTCCAAGGTAACCCAAAAACCTGCTACAGGCAGTTCAAGGGTCCCATTTTGCTACATACCTTGCTTTCTTACAGAGGACATCATCACTCCGCAGAGGGACCAGGTTATCAGCGCACATTTGTCTGTGCATGTGTAGTTTTAGTTCTGCAGTCCTAAGCTAGTCTTCCAAATTTGTAGCTACAGAGCAAAGTATAGAAAATAAGTACATATTTTCAAGATACTAAAATGAAGCAACTTACATATGATTTCTTTAAAAGAAAATCAGAAGCTTTACCAGCAATAGATCAACTGAGGCACTGAGTTATCTTTGCCATGGAAAACACACTCCAGTTATCTAATAGAGCTAGCATTTTTTGTAGACTAAGATACACGGACAAGCTGCCAGATGACCATTGTAAATGTTCAGATGCGTTCTCTTTAACTGCAGAAGACAAGAGTATTACATGAATGAGCATTTTTTATGTTAATTACCTCAAATTAAGGCATAGATTGAGACATGACAGTTATCACAGATCAACAGAAAAAGAGTAACTTGTCTTCTGATCTCTCAGTTATTTCCTCAACCATGAACCAGTTCTCTTCCTGCACTTGTAATTCATTGGCCTCAGTACAATGAAGCAAAAGACAGTTTAATTATTTTCTCCATATATACAGTTGTTGTGACCAAAATATGTTCAGTTAAGGCAAGTCTCCAAGGAACAGCAACACTGTGCCAACATCACTGCCTGATTGATAGCACAAGCCATGGGCTACATTAGTAGTCAACTTTCTTTAAAAATCGGTGAGGGGAGCTGAAAACCTCAGTTTGGGAGGCTCAAAATGCTGCCCTTCGATAGGAAATGGCCTAAGGTGTCCAGCATGTACTACTTGTACTTCACAACAGAGATACAGCTTAAGTCTACTCCCTCTCCTCCTCTTTGGATGCAAGAGGGAGCTTTCCTTTCTCACCCAGTCAGAAAACTTGTTTTACAAGGCGAGGGCGAGCTTTTTTTTTTTCCTCATAACTCCTCTTAACAAAGGAAGGAAATGGCAGTGCCTCCCTTTTAAAAGGAGAAATACAAACAGATGAGCATGTGAAAAATAGAAGTGATGTATTAGAGCTGTCAGGCTCTAATCACTTTTTCTCAGGCAATAGAAGAAAAACATGAAGATATTCAAGAAAATACTAGGCAGCATGTCTTATCTTGCCAAGAAAAGGTTAGCATTACAAATCCATCCTGTTGAACGAGTTGGGAATAAGACATTAACTGGAAAGGCTGAATGCATCTTCATCCAATCACTTTGTTAGCAAGCAGAATATGATACTAATATCTTAACGTGGCTGAAGGAAAGTAAAGATAAATGCACAGAGCCAGATATTTAAGAGGAAACAGTGGAAAACATGACTCCTGAAACCCACAGGGATATTTATGAATTTTCTGCACTGGCATACAGTTGTGATAGATGAAATGGATTTCAGTAAAGACTGTGCAATTTTATGCTGGTGCTATATGGCTAGAGCGAGAACTGATCATAAACAGCTCACCAAAATATATGATATAGCTACTACATCAGCAGAATTCATCATATCTGTAATCAAGGGCATATGATTGCATCTGAACCTAAGGATCAGCTGCAAGGACAGATAATTCAATACTCCTGCTACTGCTAAGAAAAGCTTGATATCTAATGTAGCAACCACACTGCAAATGAAAGAATCCAAAGTGCATATGTTCATTTCCATGGAAATGATTTGCATTTGCGTTCTATTTAAAAGATTACTATCCTAGGAATTTTTCTTGAAACTGCTTGTGAAATTGCAACATTTAAGTCACCCAGATAGGATGCTGCATTTAAGGGTGTCATATGAAGTTATTTCAGGTCAATGATGGCTTCTTGTTCAGAACTGTGTGCTCATCAACCCTCCAGAATTTCTGAATGTGAGTACTCACCATTTGCTGAAGTCACTCCCTATAAAGCACCTCAGATTGAGCATTCAAAAGTTAAGGCATGGACTATCACCAGAATTTCAAAAACTGATCTAAGTCCGATCTCTTTCTTCTTCCTAAAATGCTTCTCTATCTCCAGAACCAATGTCTTGGCACTTCTAATGTTTCTGTCCCACGGAAAAGAGCTGTCTCAGCTCCCTTCACACGATGGGCAGATAAAGCAAGGTTGAAGACCCCACAGAATAAGGACTGAAGTCCATCATTCTCCCCTGTCTAAACTAAGACCATTATTTCCTTTATACACAATTTCTTTTGTAATGATTACTGATTTTTTCTATGCTATTCTCTGGAAATGTAATCTGATTACAGAGCTGTTCTTCAAGTTTCCTTGTGATAACTACAACTAAAGCCTTGATATCTTTGTTTGAATTTATCCATCTGAAGGCTTCAGTTGAACATTATTTATTATGATAAGATTCTTTCTAGACAGGTTCGATGAAATCAACTAAAGACGAGAGCCACAAATTAAGAATTTAATCAAGATTAATAACCGCATTGTTAAGGGCTGACAAGGTGGATGAACATAGTGATGCTTTCATCTATTAAATCTTTTGATTCTGAAAAAATAACTGAATTTCTGGCCCCAGTTCTGCTTTGATGAGTGAGAATGAGCAAGCTTTAATTTGAGGAAGTAAGTAGACATTTTCTTAACACTTCTGCCCAAAGATAGGAGATGAAATCTACCTGCAGAATTCTTGGGTGATATGCAGAGATCCTGATGCTGTGGAGATCTTGGATTTAAGGTCTGTGTTTTTGAGAGAACATCAGTGCCAGAACAGTTGGTTCTTAATTACACAGAGGAATCTGAACCCTTCAGCTTGTGACCAACGATGGGGAGCAGCAAGAGCGGGACCACTGCACCAAGCAGGGTGGCATAGTGACAGCAGCAGGTAGCATCAACAGTCTGTGATCACCAGGGTGAAAGCAAGGATCAAGTCAGGTCCAAGGTCAGTCCAGGAAAACCAAAGAACATCTCAAGAACAGGTCTGGAGACCAGCACTGCTATGGCATCCCTGGGGCAGGGAGTGATGGTCCCGGCTGAGCTGAAATGGGGCTCCTGGTCCATAAACAGAAGGAGACCACAGGTCAGGGCCGATAACAGCTATTAGTGCCCTCTAGATTTGGATAGCCAGGGCGTGAGGTCCCTTGGCACCTGTGATCTAGAATCTACTCCTGAAAAAAAAAGCATCTTTCCTGGTAGTTGATTGACCTACTTTATGAAATTTCTGCCCTCATCTAGTCTATTCCTTTTTCCTCAGATATTTCTAGCTTCTGGGTGATGTATTGTGTAACCACATTTTAGTGGAGTAATGTAAACTTCTGGATGTAATGCAGGAAGAGCAGGGAAAAGGGAAAAAGGGAACAGAACTGAAGAGATGGGAACAGGTCAATCCAAAAATGACCATAATAAGTTCTGAAGGTGAAGAGGAAGGACCATGGTCTTCAGTCTCCTTCTCTGTATCCCTTAGGACTATGTGAATTACTGAGCAGAAGCTATAGTTACATCATACTGAGACAGTGAATTGCATTTGAAATTTAACAATGTATTCAGCCACTTCACTGCAGTCCTTTGCTTTGCATTGGCTTGAATACGAAATCATTACTGAAGTAATTAATCCGGAACTATGATGTGGAGAGTTTTGCACATATAGAATCACAAGGTAATGTGTGTCAGTCTGTCCCCAGGATTCAAGCCCTTTTGACCATTTCTGATATTTGTGTGATTCTGTGTTTCTGTGATCTCTGGAAATAAATTTTCTGTCGATCTCCACCATTAATAGTCATTCTTCTTCTTTCACAGCATTTTTGAGCGGTGGCTGAGAAGACACAGGCCCCTGCGAGAAATTTACCCCGCAGCCAATGCACCCATTGGGCACAACCGCGAAAATTACATGGTCCCTTTTATCCCTCTTTACCGAAATGGAGAATTTTTTATTCCATCAAGAGAGCTGGGATATGATTATCAGTATCTGGAAGAACCAGGTAACATTACAATTCTAAGTAAATGTCATTTTTTGTACATATATATATATACATATATATTATATATATGTACACACATGCACAAATATATATATATAATAATATATATTATATTTTATATATTATTATAATTTATTATATATATTTTCTATACATTATTATAATTATATATTAAATGTATATTTATATGTAATCAATATGATACTATTTGAAAAGTGCCAATCAAAAATGAATAACTGTCACCAATCCTACCTATTCTGTCTATGCTGTGTAACTACACAGATTCATAAAGAACAGACTCTGACCCAAAGAGTCACCTTGTGATCAGAGTTGGGAAGAAAAGGACCTGGATTTTGAAGCTTCTGTTTGCCCAGCTCAGGTGATACTGTGCAACAGAAATGGAAACCAGTGGATTTTTCAGATTCCAGACTTTTCTTGAAGGGCAGGCAGATCCAAACTTCTCCTTTTTGTTTACAGATTTGATCTCTTAAATATGCAGAATAAAACTCACCTTTATTAAAGCACAGCACAAGGTCTGTACCTTAAAACTAGGTGATCCACTAACTTTGTGCTTACTCTGTGGTTATTTGTACAGAATGCACCTGGACCATTTATAATGCTTTTTAATTGAATCTCATGGATTTTGTATTTTCTAATGACAATTTTGACTTGCGTTGTTATATTTTGACTTCAGTGTTTCAGGCATTCTCTCAAGCACAGATTGGGCAGGGGGCTTTAGCTGCTGGGAAGCCTCAGGTAGACTCAGGTCTTGTGCTCAGACCAGAGGGCTTCATAATTTCACTTTGGTAGCTCAGTTATTCTTCTTGTATAAAGAATATAGTCACTTGGAACAGAAGATTTCTTAGATACTTTGACCCAATCCATTATAAAAACGGACTCTTGGAATAATCAGACACATCTCTGGTGCTCAGTCTTTTCAAAATCTATCCTGGTTATGAGATTCAGTTATCATCTTTGCAAAACATCATTGTCAAGTAGGTTACTGGCGTGTTTGCTTTTCGTGATTGAGGTAGAAAAATTTCTGTGAAAACATCTGTTCAATTAAAAGACGGTTGAGAGCTGAAGATATAGCAACTGTATAGCAAAAACAACAGAGACATTCTAGCAAAACTAACATTCTTGTTGCCTTTTTTTTTGTCTTTATCAGACAGTAACAATGCCCAGGGCACCTCTGCTGTTCGGAAGGAGTTTGCTTAATGATGGTGCATGGTTTCTGCACACCTGATAAACTGTCTAAGTGTGCATTCAGCTTATTCATTCAATTCTCCAGTTAAGTAAATGTGGCTTGTGATTTAGAGCCATCCAGCAAACTCATTTTATGACTGATTATTTTATATGTGAGGAAAGGAATCTCTAACTCACTTGGATAATTGTTAAGGCATTTTATAACACAACACAGAGACAGAAGTCAGTATTTCTTCTAGCTTGCTATATACAATTTGACAAACTCCATTTATTCAAACAGAAAAAAAATGATAAATCACTTAAAATATAATCTCAAAATTATCACTTTGATTTCATTAAGAATTATCTTTCCCATTTGTTTACATATACATATTTTTATTTTTGATCACAACTAGAAAAATACGTACCTAAGTTTAATGAAACACGCTAGTTTCCTGAAGTCTCATGATATGATATAATCATGATATAAATGCTATTCATACCATTAAAAATTCCAAATATCATGAGAATCAGAAATAGTGAGAACTGAACTGCTGTTGCAAAATTGTACCATTTAACAATTTAGCTCTGTTTCCTCCTGTCCTTCACTCTTCCTGGGCGAGGGAGAGCATGCAGTGCTCAGAAAATGAAATTCTTGTTAAATTCTACCCATATTCTTACTACAGGAAAGTAGATCCTGAATTATTTGAAAGATCAACACAAAGATTGCAACTCAACCTCATTTAGAAGGCCCAGATAATACTTAGATGTTGCTCAACCTCCTGTTAAATCTCACTGAGAGGAAGAGAGCTATTTCTCATCCAAAGGAAAAAGTGGGTTATGGAAAATGCTCTAGAATTTCAGATGCAGATAAGGATTTTTCTCAATATTTCAGTTTCTACGCACAGACTTTCCCTGTATAGGAATGCTAGGTGCTTCTTAAGAGTAAACAGGACAGAAGGAGACCTGCCTCCAGTATACTCAACGCAGAACAGAAAGTATGGGTCTGTGCGTGACTGCAAGGAGTTATGAGACATGCAGAAAAATAGTCAAAAATAAATTTGAAAATAAATAACATCAGTGAAGATATGAGTGGATGAGCATAGGTAGAATTTCTGCAGATCTTCCTAATGGAGAGGAAGGAATGGAGATGGGCAGGAATGGGTAGAGGGGGGAAAGAACAAAGAAACTCGGGTTTGCTTGATTGTAAAACAAGTGACTGGAGAAAAGCAGCAATGGCAGTTCTGGGCTAGAGCACAGCAACTCTGTAGAAGTGCAAGTGTTCCAAACGGAACATTAGGAGCCTGCTTACAAGAAAAAAAGTGGGAAAGGATCCAACAAGAAAATGGTATTTTAATGCTAAATTAAGCTGTTTTTCTACCCCGGGGGAAAAAAAATGATGCCTGAAGCCTTTCTTTCTACTGAAAAGCAAATCAGTGCAGGAGAGTTTGTGGATTTTTAAACTGTAGCTTCATTTATTTTCATACATATAACAACCCTGAAGTAGAAGCGGTCACAAGCATTATACATGGAAATCCATCCTTCAGGAATCAAAGACATGTCAGGGTCTAATTGCTTGGTTGCTGATCTGAGCAGAAAGTGAAGCAGCCACCCAGCCCTCTCTGACTTGTAATGCATGAACTGCAAAACTAACAAACTGGCGCGTCTTGCCGAGGACCAATGGCTGCCGGCATCCTTAGGAAGGATTTGGAAGACTAATGGCACCACCTAGCAATGGCTGTCAAAACAGTGCTCTGTTGGCAGAGTTATTCCAAGCATTTGCATTTATGAGTCTGGATTAAGTCTTGATTTTTTTTTCCTTGGGATATAGGAACAGATAAAAGACGGGCTGACTTTTCCACATGGGTATGATGGGATAACACCTGTATGTGTCCTACACATTTTTTGAAGAATGGATTTCAAATATCACTTTTCTGATTGTTTGCTTTCTCCTTTTTTCATTGACACCTAGAAAAAGGAAACTATCTTTTTATGAGGTATTAGCACCCTAGTAGCACCTAATGTGGTGGTGGCATGTATCAGATATCCTATAGCCAGATCTCACCTCCTTTTGAGAGGTTCATATAAGCAGATTGTCATGTGCAAGTGTTAACTCAGATTATCCAGCAGCAATGACAAAAACAACAACAACAAACTGTGTTGCTCTATAAATATACCGGGAATATTTGATTTTTCCCCTTTCGAATCAGCAAAATAATCCATTTTTGTCTGTAATTCACTCTGCAAATGTGTCAGCATGGCCAGTGAGTGGGCGGGAATGCACAGCAATGCTACTGTGCAGAAGTAGCAAGCAAGGGATTACTCTAACCAACTCATCTCTGAGAAAAAATGATTATAAAATTTATTATAAAATGCATCATTCTCACATTTTCCAGTGATAGCCATATGATGAAGGGGATTTTAAGGGAAGGAGTCATGGCTTTTTGAGTTGATCACTTTAGATTTAAGACAGGACTAAAAAGGAACAGTTTAAATTTACACCAATGCGTGGCTCATTAACACTCACTGCACAACATCTCCTGCTGCCCAAAGACAGATTATGGCCAAAAGTTCTCCGGACTTTCTCTCACGTTAATGGAAAGTCTTAAGCTGTAAGAACACAACATTATGAAAGATATTCCAAATAGGAGAGTTTCCGTCCAGGTAACCCCAGTGTAGTGCAAGNAAAGACAGACTATGGTCGACTGTCTTCTCTGGACTTTCTCTCGTGTTAATGGAAAGTCTTAAGCTGTAAGAACACGACATTGTGAAAGATATTCCAAACAGGAGAGTTTCCGTCCAGGTAACCCCAGTGTAGTGCAAGAGATGTGTGAGTTGCTTCTCACTGGAGGCACAAGTGCTCCTGTGTTAGGATAGGCTGAAGGTCTCCATAACTTGAAATCATGGCATCTTCCAGGGTTGGTGACTTCATTTGACTGAAACCACATGTTTGTTTGACCCAAAAAACGGCTTCCAGAGAGCAGCTCTCTCCCCTACATGCTCTCTTAGCACTTTTCCCAGGCAGCCATCAGAAAACCATCGCTGCACTCGTGGCTCTAGCCCTGTTCGTGACTGAAGTGTTGTGGTCATAGAGTCCTTGACATCCCAGTTGGCAGGATTCCTGCGGGCGGACAAGCCTCGGAACGGCCGTAGGTTTACTGCTGCGTTTGGGTCACACGTTAACAGATTATCGGAAGCCCTGGGATCCTCCATTCTCTGTGCCCCCAGAGTAACCATGGTAACTTCGTGATAGAGACACCAAACATCTTTTGCAGAGCGAGCAGGAGCGGGAAACAGGCAGTCAGTGCGGGGAGGCGGCTGTGGGCTTCCAGCAAGTTACAGGGAATGGGTACAGGAAGCAAGAGATGTTCTTGACTGAGTATCAGGGATGTATATGCATATATATATATATGTAGGCATATTAAAAAAAGGGATTAGATTAATCCCTTCTGAAAGGATCAGTCGTGAATTGTGACTTCTCTGTGTCTCAAAGTCATGCTATATTTTATCAAGGAAAAGATAGTCAGAACTCCAATTAATATTGATGGAGGAGAGAGATGGTTGAAAGATAAAGTATGGATTTGAGGAGTCACTTAGAAATCCCTCATACCCCAGATAAAGTTCTGCAAGTTCTGTATTAATGCTGTTTTTTGAACACCTTCAATACAGTATCGAGTTACTCTCATGTATCAGGTTTCTGTTATCATACGTATCCTCCATTTTGTTTCTAATTCCATGATGTTTACAATATAATCACAAAAGTGGTAGGTTAAAAATGTTGAGATTACAATGTCAAGTGTGGAAAATTATGGATTCCAACATTAAATTTGTCCGTACAATCATAATTCACCTTCCAGCTTAATATATATGCATTATCTTTAAGTATATGCTCTTTTTCCACAGATTTCCATTTCATACACTGCACAGCATAGACAGAATTCATTAAGAATCAGATATCCAATTCTCCTTAATTTTGGTTTCTTTTTTTCTCAGTTAAGCTACGTGTAGCCAAATGTATGATTTATTGCACACCCTTAAAAGACTATCCTGAAGATGTATCTTCCTACACTCTTTTCTTTGATGCCTACCACTGCAGCAGCTGAGTCCTGCAGAACTATTAATTTATATTCACAGTACGAAGGATCTGACTGGCTGGTGCTGTCCTCATTTGGCAGATGAGAAATTATGAGGTGCCTTGTATACAGAGGCTTCTGGAGTCCATTTTGAAGTATTAAGAACCTATTTTTTTAATAATTCTTAGTGTTATGTAGCCTTTATAGGTCTACTGAGGTCAGAAGCAGAAGGCCGACTGTGTAGACTGTAGCAAGTCCAAACTCAAAATACAAAACTGGAAAATAAGAACCGAAGAAATAGTAACCACACTTCCCAAAAGTAAGGCAGAATTGTAGGGGCAAAGCAAGTTATATTCCGGTTAAACTGGTATTGTATCTCAAAGAGTAATTCAGACATCAAGTGCTAAGACTGTGCAGCTTTGAGAGTCCCAAACCAGTAGCATCTTTTCAGAGAACAGTGCAGTCAAAAGCACGTATTCAGACGCACCGTGCTTCAAGGAGTTGCATGGGTCACTTTTTTTGGCACTACCACTGGGAGATGGGCAGGGAGACGCTCTGGGAAATGCCACTCTAAGTGGGGTTGAACACATGTACAGCAGCCCAACTACACAAACACTATTCAGACGTAATTCAACACCTTTGCGTAGCTGTCCCTTCCAAATCCAGCCTGGTCTAACTAAGGTTCATACTTCCCTTTCTCACATACAAGCCACCAGACTCCAGGCTGCGCTGTGAAGAGGTCACACAGTGCAGTGAGCGCCCTGCACGAGACGTTGTCTGCTGCCTCTCCCAGCCCAAGAGCCGTCAAATAAAACAAGCAGGTATCAAACTCAAAGCAAGGGAACGAAGCAGCTCTTCACACAATATATAGTTAAGATAAGGAACATCTTGGTCCAAAAGGTTGTGACAGAAATTTAAAGAGCAGCTGGACAAGCTGATGAAAATAATAAAAAAAATCTACTAGGGACTATCGCATACGAGGACACCACCTCTGTTTTGGGAAATCCCTGAGCTCCACCTTGGTGGAATCTGGGAGAGAATTTTGTGAAATGGGCTGGATATGTTTGACCTGCTCCTAAGCTGTGCTCTAGTGCTCTGCTTCGGTTGTTGCTGCTGGAAGGATACTGAGTTAGGGTGGCCTTTGGCCATGCTGCACAGCCTGTTCTCATGTTAAGTTCTTACGGTTTTGATAAAATCTGAAAGAATGCTGTGAACTCTGGTCCTGTTTTTAATAAAAATGGGGAAACATAAACTCTAAGGACTAAGATTTGCTCAAAACTATTTGTGAACTGTATTTTTTACCAAATGTAGTATCTTTTTTCACTTTGAGTTTTCTGGTATTAGCCATTATATAACTGCCATTCTCTACCAGTAAATTACACAATATAAAAGGATGTTTCTTTTTCTGCTTTTTTCCCCTCAGAATTTGGTTCTTTCCAGGACTTCTTAATGCCGTATCTTGAGCAGGCTCGTCAGATCTGGCCCTGGCTGGTTGGCGCTGCTGTGATCGGCGGCGTAATCGCTGCTCTGCTCACGGGGATCGCTCTGGCCTGCAGGAAGAAAAGAAGAGAGACTTCCCCCGAGATACAGCCCTTACTCACAGAAAGTGAAGATTACAATAATATGTCCTATCAGTCCCATTTATAAAGGCCTCCAGTAATTCAGCAGTGTTGCTAAGGTGCTAATCAAACATGCGGGGTTTGATTCATGTTTACGAACGTGTTGCTGAGGTGTGCTGTATGAGCACACTGGACAATGCTGTTCTTCATGTCTTTTGTAACCTCCAGTGTTGTAGTATATTGTCAAATTCATCCCTTATAAAATTTCCCAACTCCAACGTAAGTTACCATATCACCTAAGGAGCCATGTATTTCCTATGCAATGCTTGATTAAATGATATTCCCGTGAAGCCAGACTGTATGCATTCTTATTTAAGCATTATTTGCTTTCTTACAGCTTCAGGCTGAAATCCCCCAGCCTGATGCACATGGTGAAGTGTGCAGGGCACAGGTGGGTAAATGGATCCAGCAAGAGGTGCCTGACTGCCAGATTGGTGCTGCACTGTATTGTACAGAGCCGTTTGATTGAGCAAGAGAAATGTGCTGTACCTCTGAGCAGAGGGAATGATCCATAGACACATTTTTCTTTTCAGGTGGAAGTACTTCCCCTCCAGCTCCAGTAATGTCCTGTTTGCCCTTGATTGAATGCCATCAGCAGCAGGAAGCAGGCACTCAAAAACCACTTCTCGCTTGTTGCAGGCATTTTGGTTCGTCTTCTGCTATATTGTTTTTCATTTGTCTGGCGTGCTGAGGATTTCTTTAGGAGAGGAAATCTAGCCTCACTGTTTCTGCCTCTGTTCAGTTTGGCTTGCAGGTGCTCCTATAAGTAAGAATATGCAATACTCTATGCAAATAATCCATATGTCGCAAAACAAGGTATCTAATAATATGAGGAGTCTTAACTCAAAAGAATATCCACTTTTGAGGAATGGTGACTCCAAATGGCTTTTAATAGTTCCAAAGCACTCTGCTAGTAAGAAGCATAAATTCACAGTGGTTCTTAAAATCAGGTGTACCATTAGTTCAGTTCAGAGAAAAGGCATCACTTCCTGGTCATTTTTAGAAAATTAACAGATCATTGAGGCTAGGGGCTTGACATTTGTCCTGGAGATACCTGTTCTGCCCATGGCAATGTTGCAGTCCTAACTTATTCCAGGTATTTTGGGGGGCTGACATCATAGTGTTGTCGTTAAAGTGGTGGAATGAACCTTTAGGGACTGCAGACCTGTTCCCAGAACAGACACAGAATTTCTGTGTTATTCTACCACCATCTACCTCAGTTCCTACCATTATATAGAGGATATTAATACTGCTCCTTCTCACAAGACTTCCAGAAACACTGAGATATGCTTAGGTGGCTGCAGTGAAGAGGATAAAGAAAGAGCCTAGCGGGGGAGGGAGGTACATTCCTTTACTACTTAGAGAACTGAAATAAAAATAAAGGTCAGAGGTGGTGCAGCCCACCATGTCTCAGCCTAATGGTACCGTATTCCACAACCAGCTCCGCCGGGCTGTCCTGCGCTGCCACCACAGAGCACTGTCCTCACGGGAGCTGGTGCCACCATGGCCTTGCATGCGGCTCAGCCCTGCGCCGGGAGCACCTCCAAGGTCGAGCACCTCCAAGGTGGGGTGGAAACAGCTGAGAAGGTGAGTAGAAAAGAAGGGGAAGACATTGCATCATTTGAAAATGGGGGAGAAACTAGCACTTTGACCCTTGTTTCACTCTTTCCTAGTGAAAAGTGCCATAGAAACTCTCCGATGAGCTATTTTCTCTCACATCTGCCTCCAGTGAGCATCCTTATGGAGCAGTGAGAGGCTTCATTTTTTTTTCATTTTTATATTTTTCAACTGTACTTCTAGAAGGATGCACTTCCATTTTAGATGATTTGCTTTGGAATCATCTGTTCTATAGAAAGAGCAATTCTGTACAGAGCAGAGGAGGTGTAAAACCTTGGGGGACTGGCATGATGGCTGTGAAGGGCCCTCTGAAAACAGATGTTTGTATAGGGGATGTGCTGCTGTGCTTTCTCACATCAAAGCATTAATATCCGCACACATCTTTCTCCTGATGTGGAAATCCTGTTTTCCATGAGTCAGCACAGAAATCTGCAGTGTCCCAGCCATCCGTGACTGAACATAATAGTCACATAAGCAGGCAGAGGGGGAGGTGGGAATAAAACCATCAGCAGATTGAACCAGCAAGAGAAGAAAGATCACAAGCTGTACCTTCAAATCCAGCCATATCCCATCCCCAGGATATAAGAGACTGTTTTCTGTTTGACTAAATCCTTCTATTGCCCTGATTAAAGAAGGCATGGGCTGAAATTGCTCCCAATGCAGAAAAGTGTGAAGGGTTTGGCTACTTCCCTGCAGGAAAGTCTCCAGACTCCGAAGGGCCGTTCTTTTCCTGCAGCTCCTGACCGATGAGCTGATATAGTAGCAGAGCAATGCGCTCCAGCGTCTTAGAAAATAGGAAAAAAAAACTTATTGCACAGGACTTTGTGTGCTTGGCACCAAGGCATCAGGAAAAGGGAAAGAATTATATGATGATTATATTTCAAGTGGTCAGCTCAGGCATTATATAACAGAATATTTTATTTGCAGAAATAAATACTATCAGGGAAAAAAGTATTTAAATTTTGTCTTCTTAAAGTTTGATTTTCTTTAAAGTCAAAGATTTTTCTTCAGTGTGTTTGAGGGATCTACTCATATTCTACCTATATACATATATTTAAAAAAGATTTTTTTTTAAGATAAACTGTTCATATCTGTCTAAGTGTCAAGATTCCCTAGGAATCCTCAACCCCCATATTTCCCCTCAGCTCTAGCAGGCAGGTGAATGGAGAGAGGGGAACACAAAATCAGTGGGAGCTGCAGGGCTCCTCAAGGTTTTTCTTGGATTCTGTGGAGGGATAGAGCTGAAGGCTGGGGCACATCCCTACCGCTGGGCTCAGATGTGCAAAGGGAAGCACTGAGGGTCCTCCTCTGCGGATGCTGCCCTGAGAGGTAGCTGGATGCCACCAGGCAGAGACACAGATCGAAGCTCATCTTCTAGGCAAATGTCCAAAGAGCCCACATAGAAAAGATGAAAGAGCAGATAAGCAGGGAGAAGGGCAGAGTAGCAGCTCCATGCCCCTCTCTTCAGAAGAAAAAAAATGACTTTCCCTGATGGTTTTTAAACCACGAGAGTCCCCATGAGAGTCTGTGTGCTGTGTAGGCTTACGCTATCACAGCTTAAGCACAGCTCTGTCTTTGATTTTCCCTTTGACTTCCCATATGATTCCCTTTCTGAGATAAGACAGTCTTTGCCAACTGTAGACAGTGCACTCAGGTACAAGACTCTTATTCAATGGCTGCAATGCCTAAAAATGAGCATTTATGGTGTTTGGTGCCATAAAATTGAGATATTCTGTACATAGCCCATGCAGACATACACTGCTTTGACTCCAGTGGGAGTAGAGTTAAGCTCGCCTGAAAGTCTTTTTCAGACCAGGATCCCACCAGCTTCAGCATCTGGGGTCATACCCACAGCATCACAGTGATGCAAAAATATTGTGTGGTGGTGGCATCCACGTGCCTTCTTTAGCATTCCTGGCAGCTTCACTACCATATGATCTGTTTGTATGTCTCTGGCCTTTATTGTGGAGTGATACCTCTGCGAAGTCTTACATTTTCTAGGCCAGCCTCCTTCTTCCCAAGGTTGTCGTCATGTTTTGCCAGGCAGGACAATGAGCAGCTCTGAGTCTTTTTCTTTTTGTCTTCTGTCCCACAATTTAACAAAATTCATATTCTTAGCACCTGTCCTCTCCATAGAGATAAATCTAGTCTTCACCATCTATATATTCAAATGTATGTAGGGATGCAAAGCATTTTGAACCAGTGTCCATAGTGAGTTGAAAATTGGCATCAATGTGATGCATCATTCATTGCAATGTGATGCATGGCATCATTCCTGTGAGACTATATTTTTTGTAATAAATTGAATTAGAAATGAATAAACTCATCGCTGCTTAACCATTTTTCAGCCACCAGGTTATCTTTTGTCCAACTATATAAGTCCCAACTTATATTTGGGTATTTCTCAGTGTACCTGTATGCTGCCTCCTTTTCCTGAGGAGCTGAGACATGCAGAATTCACAGGGTGCCTATGCTGGAGAAATCTATCAGATTGTGAAAATATTTGGAGAGATTAGTCTTTCCAATCCACATCCACAGAATTCCCCTTGGAATAAGAAGGATTCATCAATAAGTATTAGCTATACTTCCTGTCTATAGATGACCTGTCAATTTGTGCCATCTCCCTTCATGCAACTTGATCCAGCCTTACATGACCTCCCTGGACCAATTTATCAATCAGTAAGAGGATCCTTAAGGGTCAGTGGTGGGATAGAGCTATAGAATCATGCATGTGTAATACCATCTTCTTGCTTTTTCTCTTTGTTTTAAATTAGAAGAAGTACATGCTCAGGCAATAGTAAGCAAATAAGGTATTTTCAGGTGGATTACATGCTGAGGACAATTTTTCACACATTTTCTGGCAGTCATATCCATGTAAAAATGTTTCTTGCTTTCATTGCTTCTTGAAGAAATTTAAGCATGATCCATTTTACTGTGCCACATTTTCAAACTACTGTACATCTTTCCAAGCACTTCTGACAAGAGCACCATAAATACGAATAAAGGTAAGTAGTCAGCAGATCCTCTTAACTCGCAGGGCAGAGCCATTCACCAGATATTGTATACCCATACAAGCCTCCTTGTAATCACAGTTTGCTTTTGCCACCAATGACTGACGATGAAAAGCTGTCCTGCAACACTGAGGACATTGCTCACCTTCATTCCTCTGTGCAAACCATCCTGAATCTATAGTCCATATGCACCACAAAATAACATCTTTCTCTTTCTGTTAAGAGATTATGTTCTTTGTATACAGCTGATTCATGAGAAATGAGGACAGGGAAAGATCCCCTGACTATTTTGTCACAAACATTACAGGAAAATCTGCTAATAAAGGCTTTTGAAGGCTCTCATGAATTTATGGACGTGGGTGGAAAATACTAGCCCTTTAGTGCTGTTCTGTAACACTTATATGTATATATATAAATTCTTTTTGTTTTCTGAAGCACTCAATGCATGTCCCAGTATGATAAAGCAATATGCATTGCTGTGTTTGTATGCACGTGCCTATGGACAACTCTGCAAGGACTCTTCCCGCTCCCCTTCCACGAGGATCATTTTACAGACACCTCTATCAGGGAGGAGCAAATACATGATTAGGTAAGCCAAGGCAGCAGTGTTTTATTTTCACTTTGATTTTGATAATTAGTGTGAAAAATTCTGATCAGCAGAGAATCTGGATCTCATGTTCTCTTTTAAAGCACTATGGACTCGAGATAATTCACTGTGGTCTTTTAATTTCATAGCCTGTGGTCCCAATTATTTAAGCCAAAGGGCATTTTTTCAAAGTGTCAACCTCCCATTAACATTCTGTGAAAATCAGGCTCTTGCTCACTTAGGTGCCCAAATGAAAAATGAAACATTTCTGTCATTCATTCTATCACCAGCGAAGTTTATTTTAACTTTTCCATCGGACCATTTATAGTTGCTTTCAGTGGGACAAATAGACCTAAGTACACAAGACTAGATACCAGACCTTAAAAATTTGGCCTTTGATCTCATTCTAGGAGCTATGTCACTCCAGAGCACTGTAGTGTGATGGCTACAGGATGGTGTCGCTTTGTGAATTGTTTAGTGTTTTTGATACAGATGTCAGATCAGGAGGTCACTGCAGTCACAAAAATTAAGATGCCATTTTCCCCAGCAGGAGAGCTACTACAATAAAAACTGGGAGAAAAAAATCATTTGGAAAATTCATGTATAGAAAGGTCAGAAACCTTGAATTAACAAAATGAATTTTCAGGAGAGATAGAAAGGGCATTCTGGGGAAGAGAGACAGAAAAAGTTGAAAGAAAATGTAGTTTTATTAAGCTCAATCTAATGTTTATGCATACACTAAACAAGCCATCAGAGACCAATGATAAATCATGGGCCATTAAATTTAAGTGAACTAACTTTGGGAAGAGTTGGAACAGGAAAATGGATGGAAAGTGCAGATTATTTTAATACAGGAATGACAACAGTCTTTCAGGAGAAACAGTCCATGCTGCACTGATGAGGCAGGTGATTTCACTGTCCCACCGTCCAGCCCTCCTGCAATGGGCACGTGAATGGATTGGGCTTTGGGGCATGTGTAAGGTTACGCAGCAGCTTCTCTGCAACGACGACGGCTCGAAGTGGATTGCTCAGCTCCTCCCCAGCTTCCAAGAGGTTGGCAGCACCAGCAATCCCTTTCCTCTCGGATTTCAGATTTGGGAACAGGTAAGGAAGCAAATATGAATATTCCTCAGATGATCTCAACTTTGTCATACGCAGTTTTTCCACTGACTCTCCAGTTGGGATGTGCTGGGGTGAGTGGGGTCCACCTGTTTTATACACACTTACCCAATACTTGCATTTTACATCCAAACAGGATCAAATAGGTAAGCGTGTTCCCCACAACTGCAGTGAAGGGAAGGAAGGGCTTCTGAAAGACATCCGAGGTGCTGAGGTGCAGGGGTCCAAATCAGATGACCCGTGTCTCCCTGCAGGACCTCAGAGGTTTCCGTGTCTCCTCACCGGTGACACGATAAAGGCATGCAGGGACTTCAGCAGGTCTGGCTCATTAAGTAATTGCAGTTTATTGAGCTGGTGCCCAGGCTGGGCACAGCTGCTGCCCTCATGAGCTGTGGTCACCCTTGGGGCTGAAGGAGAGCTCGTCCATCAGGCGGGAGCATCTTTGTTCTGCACGTTACACAACCAAGTCTATGTCCTGATCAAATAGGCCTATAGAGAGCTGTAAGTGGGAAGGAGGAAGTATATTTTTCTCTTCTGTTAAAAGGCAGGCAAAAAATGCAGTATTTTTCTTGTCTTTCTTGTCAGAGCAAGGAGAATTCCATTTCTTGCTTTACCATTTCTAGGTAGGTTTTGACAAAATAGCCACCCAATTTCTTGCCAATCCCATGTTTCTTGTATAAACAATAAGTTTTTCTCATTAATCAAATGTGTTTGTGACATATATTCTTTCCCATTCCACCTCTGGAATATGACAGAGAAAATCGAAGCTCATGAGTAAAAATACATTCTGCTAAACCTCTTTACTTGGCCAAGGGGAGTGGGGAGGGACATTCTTCTTAAAGAAAACCACCACAATCCTTTTCTAAAGCATCCGTATTTCTTCTTTCAACTTTGCCCAACCTGCCACTAACCCCGTGTTAAGTACAAACAAACACCTTTTCCATTTCCACAGCTCAGGAAATGCCTCACTGAAGGAGAGAAGTTAACTTCTTCTTCATGTTTCTAACCAAACAAATATAAATAAGAAAATTAATGGAATTTATTTCATATTGCAACACTTCTTAAACCTCTTATCCTAGATGGTATTTTTGCCCTCATTATACCAACACCTCTCTGAAAAATAAAGTGACAAAGTACACGATGGAGATTGATATTTGCAGTTTAATTGCATACCCTTACTTCTTAGAAATAAATAATTAACCAGAACTTTTGACAGCCATTTTGAAATCCGAGAAGTCTGCACTTTTTTCTTTCAATATGTTTCACATGTAATTTTCCCAATTAAAAAAAATCATAATCTTGTCAGATGCAGAAATGAGTATGTGGGTGGCTACCAGGACAGGTAATACCTTTCAGAAAGATTGAGAAGGTGCTTTGGTGCTCAGGGCACCAAAAAGACACATAGGAAAGTCACTGGGAACTTTTGCTTGATCTGTGTTTTAGAATCAGCAGTATCTTGAAGAGCACAGCAGAGTATCAACTCATCATCAAGATTTATGAACATCAATGTATTTCGAGCAGGGACTTTGGAGGAAACACAATGCAAAAAACTTCACCAGAATGGGTATATTATGTTTCACACAGCAAGAATCTCAAGTGCTATTTCCTCATCTTGAGTAGCGAGGATCTCTATATAATTCTGGTATGAGAGAGAGCTTAGATCATCATGGGTTTCAGTGGGTTCAGGGTCAGGTACTTGTGTATTTTCTTTTCCTACTGTGCCCCAAGGACATGCAGGACTGACATTTTTCTGCACTCCAGTGGCAGGATGACTGTGTATGAGAATGAAATAAATTTATTTTGCTTCTGATTTGGTATCATAAAATACAGACAGAATATATTTTACATTGTCCTTTCACTTCAGTTCTGGATTTGTTTGAAATTTAGACAGCAAATGAAGTAATAATGTACTTAATATTTAAGTCACAGAAAATGGCTCTGGGAGTGATTCAGGTGCTTAAACAAGGATGCCTAGAACAATTTTGGTACATGGATATCCTACCTGGATTCCTGCTGCTATTCCAGAGTTCTGTGGTTTACCTGCCAATCCTGTACAGATGTTTCAAATACTTTAGAGTATCTCAAGAGCCTCTATTTAAGCACTGAAATCCCATTCTTCCCTGCAGGCAGTAATATGCAATTACATATATACACACACACAATGCTTCTGTGATTAAAGCAGTATGGGATTAATTAAAACCAGCCCACAAACAGAAACTCAACCATGTTTTACTCTGTCTTGGAAGGCTTGTTTATTCCAAAATCATGAAGTTTCCTGTAAAGTAAATACCTTGAGAGTACAATGCTATAATTACATGAAGAATAAATGTATGGTGCTTTGTTGAATACAATGCAAGACATGAGCTCAAGTTAGGGTGTCCTGCTAGCACAGCAGAATGTAACAACAACATCTGAACAGCAACAGAACGCGCAGCTGAATAGTTTACTTGTCAGGAATGCCATTAAGATGAAATGTCTGATTCATTTTTTGCAAGAAGCATCCTTCTTCTACTGCAACTAGAATCTGGCAATTTAACAACATAAATTAGAAGTACGGGAATATTTAGGGATCTATGATCCATGGAAGATAATACATCATTATGCCAGGGAAATATATAAAACTCTTCTCACCATGTAGGTAATCAGAAAATGGGGTTTTTAGAAATAACCCTGATACATTTTGGTATCAAAATCTCAGTGAACTTCTTGAATATACTTTGCAAATCCTAAGCAGAGGTTATTTGTGGGAAAACTGAAGAAAGACATGGGATAGAATTCAAGATACTTCCCTTTTTCCTTCTTTAGTCAGTGATTTGCAGCTACCTTACAGTGCTGCATAACTGAACGGTAAAAAAGGATCCTAGGAATGGCCCAGGAAGAAGTGAGAGAGTAAAAAAAAACAACAAATAATTTTTTTAAAAAATCAATTTTCTGTATAATCTGCCTGATTATACAGTTACCTGCTAAAAGCTTTGTTTCTTTTGTTGGAAACAAGCAGATCTGAAGAGTTTATTGATTACCACAACTTACTACAGTTGTAGTAAAGACCTATTTTATTCGTTCCAGGTGAAGAAACATAGTTCTGTCACATTGGGGATAAGCTGAACCTGAAGTTCACATGAAATGGGCTATTTCATATGGAAAGAGAATGATTTGTTATGGGCAGGAACCTAGTAGTACTATTCTTGTTCCTAAAGTTGAACTTGGGTTAAAAAAAGAAAAAAAATGAGGACCAACTTTTGCTTTCCGTTCCACCTAGAAACTAATCAGTCACTCCTTTTCAAAGGAATATACCACGTTTTGATCTATAAAAACATAAGAACAGATTGAAATAGCATTTATGTAAACAGGCATCTCTGAAAAGAACATTCAGTGCTCAAAAGCATGGACATTTATGGTAGGACTTTCCAAAATTGTTGCCTTGCGCACTGTGTGCAGATAAAAAAGTTAATGCCACCTTCCTTTTTAAGACTTCATTTTTATTTCATCTCTAGTAGAAAAGTAATATAATTACATAATTGGAAATTCAGGACAAATTTTATTGACTCCTTCTGGGTTTGGGAAGAGCGCATATTAGTTAAGGAAGAATGTGGTCGCTGGTAAAATATCCTTTGTGGTAATTATTAAAACATCTGCATCTACAGAGAAGACAGCCCATTCACCTTTTCTATCACATTATACATATTAACTGGAAATATATATTTCCAAGGCTTAGGTTTACCTTCTCAAGGAAAAAAAAAAAAAAAAAAGGAAGTTGAACTGTGTTTATTTGCTTTTCCAAATTTTAGTGATGGCAGCAATTCTATTTAGAGGCCACCTGCCAAGTGGATTTTGATTAATTATTGTCTAGCCATGTATCCCCCTGGTTCAACAAAGCATTTCCACTCGTGGGAGCACAGAACAAGGTCTCTACAGGATATTTATGTGAATGCAAACACTTTCAGCTCTTGGAGACTTAACACGTCAAACTCTCACATGGTTTATGAACACAGAATAGCTCTATCCATACACGGTGAGATAAAAATGCATCCTTTGTCTTCCTCTTTTTAAAGCTAATTTCTAGCTCTATATCCTTGCCACCTCCTTGTGCAATACCCTAGCATATAATCTCCAACGAGCGAATTCCTTCTTTATACGGTCTAAGAGCTTTGGGAGGACGTCTACACTAGCCTGACACCTGTGGCACATCCAGCACAAGCCCATCTTCAGAGTGCTTTTGGGGGCACACACTGCTTCATAACTTCAGATGAAAGGCTTGCCAGGTTATGAGGAGGTTTTAATTGCTTGAACAGTATTTTTCACTAATGAAGGCTAGAAAGAAAAAAATAACCGAAAGAACATTTTCCATTAGAAAATAATAAGCTGTTGCAACTGAATCTGGAGAATGCTGGTTTCCACAAATTTGCCTCTTCTAAGCATCTTCAAAGATTTTATTTTATTTTATTTTATTTTATTTTATTTTATTTTATTTTATTTTATGTAAGATGGACACACTGACATTTTCTAAGTGAAAAAGATGTGGGAGATTTGCTCCAACTGACCTTTTGCTCAGAAATGAAAATACCCTATATAAAAAAAAATAATATATTCAAAATGAAAAACTTCATTCAGATTATGGAATCTATATAGTTGTTAGCTGGTCCTGTTTAAATATCTTTCTGGATATCAGGCAGTTTGAGGAAAAAATATCATCATTATGACTTTTCTCCTAAATTTGCTCAGACCAATCAAGGAGAGCAATTCTTACCTAAATGTACTTCATCAAATTCTCTCTTAAAATTGTTTGGAAGGAACACAGGGAAGGAAAAGCTCAGTGGGATTTCATAACCTGCGTTTCATAACCTGGCACAGACACGCTAAGGCTTCTTATTTCATAGTTAAAAAAGCAAAAACAACAACAAAAGCATAATTAAGAAGCCCAGAGCTTCCAACACATGAATGCTGGAAAAGCCCCTTGGTTGCATGTGAATGTCAGTGAAAACTCTGCCTTTCTAATCACAGCATCAGTGCCTCCTTTGCAAAGATGCAGAGCAGAACATATGTGTTGGGAGTTTCTGCTTAACAACCCAATCCTTCTTCTTTCTTTTTATAAACAATGAGCTCTCAAGCTCCCTGAAGCAAAGAAACCAGGCAAAGAAATATTTAATCAGGGAAAGAAGAATTTATATGCAGTTGATAAACGAGGGGCTGCATGGAAATAGAGAACCTAACTGAAACAAGTAACCCTTTCCATCACTGCGGGCTGTCCTGAAATGCCCGAGTGTGAGAGTAGAAACATGACTTAACTTTGGTGACAACTTCAAAGGATCTGAGTGTCACAAAATTGGGACCCTCATTCTCCTGCATTCTCATAAATTCTGACCCTGTTGAGTCTTCCACATTTCGCACACGGTTGTCCTTGTGGGAAGACCCCTCCTCCCATTCTAAAAAGTATCATCAGGTCTTGGATCTGATCAACTTGCCTAAAGATGATCCAAGAGACAAGAAAAACATCACCGGATCATTAGTGATATATTAGAAACAGCAAAAATTTAGTGTACGATTTGTCTAAAAGTGAACATTTCTGCATTTCCAGAAGTGGCATTTTCCTGACTCAAAGGAAGACGAGGGTGAGAAAAGCCTCTTGACATAACCTGTGCTATTGAGGGTGGGGAGCAAGAGCAGAAAAGGCAGGTAATCTGACACAGAGAGGAGGCAGTTTTCCTTTCATGCTATCTCCAAATGTGCAGCTTTAGTCAACAAGGCACATGTTTTCCAGGGATCCAGAGGCCAAAGGATATTTCCAGATGAAGACTGGGGGTACAGAAAGGAACAGATGGAGCCAAAAGCTCAGCTCCCACTAGTCTTCTGTGGAGTATGAGCAGGTAAGATGAGATCAATGAAAACACCAATGCATCCAGCACCAACCGGCAATAACCTTTCCCTGAGAGGTGGGGAACATTTGCATATCTCAGCCACACTTTTCCAAGCCTTTTTCGGGGGTTTTATATTAAGCCTTTTTTTCTTTTTTTTCAAAACTCATAGATTGAGCAAATGTTTAGGCACGCAAAAAGAATAATCCCTTGGGTGACACTTCACATTTTTAGTAGATATATTGCTAACACCTAATTTAAAGTGTTCAGCCATAATAAAGGCAAAATGCAGTACTTTGTTTTCTCACCCCAGCTTTTGCTTTTTAATCCTTGTGACAACACGGTCAGGATATATTCATTTTCCAGGGGAACCTAGCACTTCTCCTCCTTATCTGCTCTGTGGGGTGCGGGATGCTATATGCTTTCAAGCACGTCACCCCTAAGGGGACACAATATCACACCTTGCTCCCCAGGGTCTGCAGAACGTGTCCTCACAAAGTCACAAAAAAGCAAAGGGTGTTGCCCTACCCTCAGCTACCGACACAGCTGGTGATGGACCAGCTCTGTTCAAACCTGCTTTCCTTTCACACTGCAGGCACAGTCTGAGAGCCCCCAACTTTCCCTGCTGCCTACGTGTCCTTTCAGGATGCTCTGACTCAGCACCACAGATGAGATGGACGTTTCTACACGGCTCGTTTCTGCCTGCAGATCATGTATTGCTGCTATGTTTTTCCTCAAAACAGTTGTTTTTCTCTTTGCCCTAATCCTTGTCTCTTCCCAGCAGCTTGCAGAGCTTCCTGCGCAGCATCCCTAAGCAGACGGCGCAGAGTGCAGCTCAGGACACAGTCCACTCCGTGCTCTCCGATATTTTGCATTTCTCTCAGAAAAGGCTCGGAGGTCTTATTTATTCAGCTCAGAAGCAACTCGCTAGCACTGCACTACATTTCAAACACGCAAATATCACTACTCAGCACCGGGAGAGAATTTGTCACCCCTGAAAAAGAAATGACATGCTCTTTTGAAACCAAAAGAAATGCCCTGCTGTCAATGAATATATTTCTTGCCACAGCACAACAAGGAAGTTCTCGCTCTTCCTCTCCCACCTCTCATCCAGATTTCTTCCCCGGGGTTGTGGCGTATGAGACGAGCAACATGTCCTTGCAATGACAGAATTTTAATGTGCCCTGGTGCACCGACAGCAATGCAGCAGCCGCGCTCTTCTCAGGGTTGCTATGTACACTAGACATTTATGTAACGCTCCTTCTCATCTTCAGGGCTGTCCTTACCTAGAGCCAGCAGCACGGAACCAATGATTTATTTACTGAATTGCTGAAGGTTTCTATAGCATGGAGAACTATATAACCCAACATTTTGGTGCAAAAGCAGTTAACAAGCAAAGCCACCCCCAAAACAACGAAATAGATGCTTTAAAACAGGGAAGCTAGGAAGAGTCAGTGGTGGGTTTATTTCAAATAAAAGACATTTCCAAGGTGTTTACTAAAATACATTTGTCTTGTTTTGTTTTGTTTCACATGTTTTAGCTTTGATTTGTGTACTGAAAGGCTTTTTCTTTGCATATATTAGTTCTCAAACCCCAGGCAGACTTTGTATCCACATCCTGACAATGGGGCTTTCATATTCTAGAGTTCAGGAGCCAGGAAGAATGTTTTTCTCCTTCATCTTTACTTCATCTTTTCTGGGTTCTAAATATTTCACCTTGTTAAATTGGTCGAATTTATCATCCTCTCTCACCTTGCCTAGTTTTCTCCTTAGCTGACAGTACAGTTTACCTAAAGCTCCAGGAGATGCTCTTTGTTTTCCCCTCCTTGCGAAACAGCACAGAGCAGTAGGAAGAATACGTAGATCTGGGGTAATGGGAGGGGAAATTCTGACAGGAAGAAGCAGGGACAGCACTTAAAATATTTGCTAGTGTTCTCCTCAAGATGTGACATCCTCAGAAATCCAAGGGGTCTGTTAACAGTCAACTGGATGGGTTATTTTCTTGAACTTCCCTGCTGGTACCTCCATAATAACAGGATTAATCCACTGCTGCAGGCACAGCTCTAAGAGTTGTCTCTTACAGATATGGCTACCCAGAAGAACATAAAGCTTCAGGCACTGCAAAGCTTGAGCACTTCCACCATAAGTTTGAAGAGCTGAAGAAATCCAGAACCTGCCAGGAAATGCACAGCACCTTGGGGCACTGCTTCCCAGCTTCCCTCCCTGCTGTAAAAGGCCCTGTCCATGCTACAAGGTGCGTGATATGATTAGTTGAATACTGAATCCTTTCAAATGCTTATCTAGTCCCTGTAGAAAACATTTGTTGCTCAAAACCTTTGCATTTGAGCAAACATTACACTAGTCAGTCTAGCAGAAGACTCACGGAGCAGCCTTAAGCAACATGGCTAATTAATCTAAAATGTTTATGAAGGAGATATAGATACCAGATCTTCTGGGATTTATTATGCTTTGTGCAGACACAGGCTCATAATGGGAATGAAGAGTCTCATTTCAGCCACTTGTGCTTCACCATGGCATCACCACAGTGGCCTTAAATGTACCAGCTGCAGCATTCTATATTCTATATTCTATAGAATATATCAACGTATTCTATATATCCCTGAAAAATGTACACTCATGACAGAAAAACTCAGTTCAGCATGAGCGCCAGTGACATTTTGGGTAAACTTTGGTGTTAAATCTTGTTTGTAAAAACAATAAAAATTGGTTTTATTTGTGAAGGGTAGGAAATTTGTAGACAAATCAGATGCACAATTCAAAGAAGAACAGATTCAGCTTGTCTTAAATCACACAGGCATGTTTATGAAATGACTGCCTGGCTGAAGTGAAAATTAATCTCCCTAGAAGCTCTTTTATTTTTTAAAGAAGTAAACCTTGCATTTTAATAATGATGTCTTTGATTCTACTGAAGGAGCTTGGGCTGCTACAGGCAATGACTAGCGAGCCTCCTGCCATCCTCTTCAAGCAATGTCTTGTAGTTTGAAATGATAACCTGGCGTGTTAGTGTTTTGTAGAGGCTTTTCTCATAGGCTGCTGTTCTAAAAACAAATCTCTTACGAATCCATTACTCCTCTGATTTGTTAGGCTTTTACAGCTGAATTACTGTTCCTGGAGTAGTCTCTTTGCCATTTGTATCATCCACCCTTTCTCAGCCAGATCTAAATTGCTTCCTTGCCTATGTGCTGGGAGCACCAGAACCGGGGAGGGCAGTTCTGCGCCTCTCTGCACTGGTGCAAATCTTGCTCACAGGCTGCTCGGTGCCTGCACCCGACAGTGTACGTGCCTGCACACGGGCATCAGCCAGTTCTCTGCCTCTCTCCATCCCCATCCGAGCTCAGCTGCCCCAGTTCTAACGGAGGAATGGACAAGCCTGGAGACTTCAGAGCTGCAGGCTGTGCCTCAACAGCACTGCCCACATTCAGTGGATGTTTACTCGTGTAAGCAATTCCAGCTCTATCGGAATAGGATAGCTTGGGTAAATCTGATTAATCCAGCCGCTAGCCATGTGAAGCCCTGAGACTCAGGTGCTCTGGGAGAGAGCTGGACTCTCCTTCAGAGAAAGGATTTGGTTTCAATCATTGCATGAAATCACTGCAGTTTAAATAAAAGTCCTGGAACACTTATGATGCATAAGACACAGAGATCCTGCTGAGAAAATGCTGAAGGGTCTGTAGCTTTGTGAACAAGAAGTGGCATAACACGTGGTGAGATCCTCCTCCTGCCAGCAGGAAGCCTGTGACAGACCCACTTACAGGACTCGCTTTCCAGCATAAAGAGACTTTCAGTTACGTAAATCTGGTTGATCTGTAAATGTGAAATTAAATACTGTCAGCCTTTACTTACTTGCCTGGCACTGAGCTTTATTTTCATGTATGTTTGGCTTGCAGCTAAAAATGCTACTGGGTTACTGGTTTTGCCAGCTCAGAAGTCAGAAGCCCCAAGGACAATTGGCCTCTAGAAAGGCTCTGCTTACGAATAATATTTGCCACTCCTGAAGCCAAGTCTCAGTCACTAACCCTTAAATGTTTTGCTCTTATCAAAAGCATAGATTAAGTAAAATGAAAAAGGAATTCAGGTTTCTAGCCTTTCCAGTTGTTCATATGCACATGCTCTGGGAATTATTCATAAGTGCAATACAAAGGGTCAGGCAACCAAAGCTTTAAAAAAATAAGCACAAATAAACTTGTATAGCAATTACACAGACCTTTTCATTGCAGATGCATCATTCCAAAACATTAATTAAAGTCTCGTAAAACCCTAGGAAGGTAGACAGTCCTAAGCCATTATTTTATAAGAGGGTCAGCTGAGGGCGGTATAGGACAGAGGCAGCAATAGGGGACGTGGCTCTGCATCTTGCTCTGCCAGTACTACCTTATGTAACAGCAGGCATCTAGCAATCCTACCCACCGTGTCAGTTCCTTCTGAAATTCAGAAAAAGAGCGTATTATTATCATTATTGTTGTTGCTATTGTTTTAATTATAAAGCACTACCTATATAGGAGCTCAGCCAGAAAATATAATCTGCTTTAGCACAGAGCTAAGTACAAAACTAACTGTTCAACATATGGTAATGGAAACTGCAAACGACGTTGTGATCAGAGGATTCCAAACCATATTTAAAAAACCTTAGATACTAGATCCTAAAACAACATGGAAGGAATTACGGTGTCGTTGTGGCTAACAGATGCAGTCTTGATTTCAACCATGTTTTAAACTAAGTGCTAAGAAACAGAAAAAGCTTGCAGTATACACAATATCTCATACCTATGCATTTTGCCATCAGTGTCAGATTTATTAAAAAACCCACACAGGCAGCATTAAAAACAAATACTAATGATTGAAAAGAGACTAATCTTTTTCTGCATACTCCAGTTTTACAGTGGCAGACAAAGAAGATTGAGTGTGAAAACAATGATCCTTCTGGTGTCAAGAAAAGAAAAACAAAAGTAGGCTCCCATCTCACACTGCATTTCTGTGTCATTTTGGCTTCTAGCTCCTCTACAATACTGTGAGAATTCTAGTCAACAGGAACACAGTCATCTCAGCTCCTTCCTTTCCCCATGAATTTCCAAGAACTTCAGTGTACAGACAAAGCACGAAGGAACAGTCCCCTGTGTGGCCTTGCTGACGACCTTCCATCCTGCTGTCCTACCTGGGCCAGCTCTTGGGCAGAAGCTGCCACAGCAAATACCAATCTCACCTCCACTAGTTACACATACAACATGCCAGGAAACCACCTACTAGAAAAACACGTTTCTTTGAACGTCGATATGCGCAGATCCCTTAACAGAGGTGATGTTGCAAGCTGACAATTAAAATCTTGCTGATGAGAAATAAAAAAGGGATTAACTGGAAAGATGTAAAGTGACTCAAATGCATAGTGGTAGGTGAACCATAGGCATGAGAGGAGCTGAGCCATCTGTGTGTGCGGCGAGCACGATAGGGTTCTGCTCCGAACTTCTGCTGAGGAGTGAGCCAGGGCTGCAGTACGTGTGAAGCAACATTTCTCTATTCAGATACACTAGAACGATGCCTACTGATGCCACTGAGATCTGATTCAAGCTTCTCATCAGAAAAAAAAAAAAGAAAAAAGAAAAAAAAGAAAGAAAATCAAGGGGGTAAACAGGGAATAAAGAAAATAATAGAGTATTGGATTGGATTGGAGAGAAGAAAATGTTGCTCCTTGGGACCACAAGATTTTTAATTGTCTGATTCCACCTCTGGTCTTTCATGGAAATGATGAGCAGATTGGGAAGCAGTAGGGAGGAAGAGAAGAGAAAGAAAGCTTAAATCTGTATGTCTGAGATCTTCTGAAATATGGAAACCATACTGCAGATCCTACAAAATTTCTGACTACATATGCAAAGAACCACAGTAATGAAGGCTTTATTACTATTCTGCTGTAGATGGCGATGGAAATGACCTACCTGTCCTGAACTTGCTGTTAGTGACATCAGTGCACACGTGTGTGGCTCCAGTGAAGCCAGACAAGGCATTACAGTCAGCAGAAGACTCTGGTCAAGCTGCTGCACTGTAAATTAAGCAGTAAGAGCATCTAAGTAGTCCCAACAAAGTTTGGGAAGTTCAGTGCATGTGAGTGCAAAAGCGAGTACAATTCCCAGGTTGTCGTCTGGTAGAGCAAAAACACGGTATCCTGCCTCCTTCTACTAAGCACATTCTGTGCTTCCTCTCTCTGACTGCACAAATCACATTTATTTTGCAAAGTCACTGAATGATGAATCAGTGCAAGACATAAAATTCTCCACGTACAGCTGTTTGCTTGCCAAAAGGCTGTGCTTTACTTCATGGCTGAGTCTGGCCCAGGGATGCCGCATGGTTGTGTTCACTTTTCCACAGGCTATCTTACATCCTCCCACAAATTGCCATCCCTTTTCCATTCAGGATAGGAATATTAACTCTCATTAGGAAGCAGACCAGAGAGAATAACATCATATATTTTACACACAGGAACCAATTTCTGTAATGCCTTAAAAATTTTTAATAAGGAGTGTCTCCATTCCAAAGCTATATGATTCTTACACCAACAAAAACCCAGGGTCTTTGCAATGCTCTACATTAGTCGGACTAATCTGGGGTTTAGCTCACTGATCCCTTTTCGGGGGACTGAAAGAACAATACGCAATGTTGCATAGATTATTCTTCCATCAGCTTTCAAGAAGCTGTGTCTCTCCCTTCCTTTTGCATTTTTTTAATTAACAGAAACTTTTCCAAAGAATCACCACTGTCACATATATTGTGTGAATGCATTTGGCTTTGGGCTTAAGCCATTATTGGTATCCTGCTGTATCCACCATTTGCCATAGACTTAAATAATCATAAATAAGAAAAAAAAATGTGCTATTCTTTGGTACATTTCTGTTTAAACCACAGCTGAACTTTTAAGTTGTACAAACAAAAGCTTGCACTTTTATCTTCTGGAGAGTCTTGCTAGTACAAAAGACTTTCAGCTGAAGGATTCTTTATTATATTCAAACCTTGTCCCGTAAGAATTGCTGATGTTGCTCAGTTTATGGAGTATCTTAGAGATTTTGTTTGGTCCACAGCAGAAAACTCCAATGGTTTTCCTGTTAACAAAGGGAAGAAGGTTATGACATTGCACATAAACAGGAAGTAACTTCTTAAAAGAAACATAATTGGATTCTTATCTCACTTTATTACACATATGCCAACTCTGCACAGATTTTAAGGTCAGAACAGTTCACTAGATCATGGATTTAGGCTTACAGCAGCCCTCAGAAATCTTCCAGGTATCTAACCCTATTACTTATTTGGCTCTTCTAGAAAGATACCCCATCTTGATCTGTACTCACCCTGTCAGCAGCAAGATAGCTTTATTGCTTTGGCATTCTTGATTTCATTTTACTCTGAAATGTTTCCTGTAGTAGCAGTACTGGAAAGCTTCACAGAAAGCGAAACACAGAATATGATGCTTGATTGTCATCCAAAGCCATCAGCCCTTTAATAAACCCAAGCTTTTTACGCCACTCCACTGAATACATCACTTCACGCCTTGCTCACTTTAAACACAGGTTTTAAGCTAGACTCGGGGTCAAAGCAGTAGCCAGGATCAGAGTAGGGCATATGTGCAACACAGGACTGAGCTACTCATGATGACCAGCATTTCTTTTTGTGAAGGATAAGAGAACAGAAGGAGAAGAGAAAGAGGATGTGGGGCTGTCTCTTCCATATGATGTTAAAAAGACCTTCATTTTCCTACTAAAATTGTGCCACTATACAGAAAAATCTTAAAGATTTGCTGAGATGGAGAGAGATCACACAAGAGGGAACACAGCCCTAACCATTAGGATTTGCAGCACTCACCAGGAGGTGGGAGGTTGATCCCTGCCTCCAGGACTGTCTCATTATTTTATCCAGTGACTGTTTAATACCAAATATCTTAACACATGGAGGATAATCAAATGCACAGCTTAGAGCTGCCTTGCAGGCAATCAATAGCATTATGAGTGTATGCATTTGGTGAGAGAAAGGCACTAACAAATTAAAAAAAAATAAGAAAAGAGAATAAATAACTTCAGTGTCCATTGTCAAGCACCTGTGCCTAATATTTGGCAGCAAGCTGAGCAGTAGCACGGCAGTCCTGCTATACGACTGGACAGAGACACTGGCACAGCACAGCTGATGACTCAGGCATGAGAAGGCAACATAAAGCTCCACAGGTAACTGTAACTGAACCCTTGCACACCAATCTTATAACACTAGCTTTAATTACACGATTTCTTATATCAATCCAAAGCAAATATTCATCGTGGATACTTTTTTCACTTTTAACGCATCTATTAAATTTTCCTGCCCTGGTAGTACTGCTTTTGATGGCAAATAGTGTTGTGCTGGTGGCTGGATTTGCAGAAATAATGAGAAAGCCAACTGCTTGCAAATAAGCTACCCTATCACTTACAGTGCTGGGCCACCATATATTGTGTGCATGGTGGACAAGGGGCTGATTTCAGCTAGAATCTTTATTTTACTATATTTTTAATTCAGAGAATTAATGTTATCAAATATTTGTTCTCATTAGTCTAGTTAGTACAGAGAAGCACTAAATAAAACATCAAAGGCTCCCAAACCTCCTTCCCTTAGGTACCCACCATGAGCACCCACCTTCTCAATAGCTTCTGCCACCACCTCCCTGTTTGCCAACACTTTCCTGTCAACCTCACCTGGCTTCTAGCTGGTTTCCTAGAGCGATGCTGAGATCCAGCCAAGCAGGGAGCTGAGAGCAGGTGCCCTGCGGAACAGCACGCTCTGACCTCGAGTTGCTGGGCTTTAATTGCGTATCACTTGTCTGGGTCGAGTGCCCACCTTCTCGCTCGGATGAAAACAGACACCTGCATGTCGCTAAGGCACAGTGCTAGAGACTCTTTTAGATACCACCAGCACGGATACAATTTGGTAAACTATTGTAGGTTATCCTTCATAATAATTATTAATATAGGTCTTATTCATTCAAAGCATGAAGCAAATAACTGACCCCTCCAAAATCCCCAGCGTTCCTATGGGATTAGTAGGTCAGAGGATCCTTACATCCATTTTTACAAAAAGTGGGAGCTGAGGAAGAGCTTGAAATACTGTGCTATCTAGAGAGGACAGAACCAGAACTTGAAATGTTCTGTTTTAAATACTTATTCCTAGAGAGAGATTTCTCCTTTACAGTGCACAAGAAACGTATCATGCTGTTCCAAGCCTTGCCCTCCTACGGATATTAATGTATTTTTTTCTAGGTCAGCCTCTGTCTGGAAAAAATCATGTGTCTGCTTAAACTAAGCAAAATTCAGAAAGCACCATAGCAGAGGCATGATATAAGTAAGTTCTTCATGCAGAGGGCAACGGAACACAAACACAAATGCTGGTCAGACCCCAAGCAGAAAGACAGAAAAACAAGACATCATTTATTACATAAACTGTCCCAATGCAGAGTCTTGGGACTGTGGGTGTCATTTAAAATCTCAGCAGTAGATGGCATGCTTTGGCTCTGCTTAGTTTAAATGAAAGAAGAGAAACGTGATGTTGAGTTGTCCCCATGTTAAGTTCTGAAGCTCAGACCCATACTAATGCACTTGCCCCATTTGAGACTCAAACAGCAACAACAGCAGCAATGCACAAACCACAAAGCAATCGCATGGCTAAAGCGATGAGAGGTTTGCCAGCTGCATGTTTATTTAGGTGCAACTTTTATAAAGATCTTTATAAAGATGTCCCTCAAGACATAAAGACAAGAGATAAAAAACAGAAAAAACTTGGCTATCCATAAACAAGTCCAAGGGGATGACTGCAAATGTATGTGAAAGACTGAACACTGAGCAGACGTTGCAATTTTTTTTTTTTTATTAGTCTGCCCTTACCTACATATTGCAGCAGGGTCATTTAGGAGACAAATTACTGACAAATACAAAGGATTGAAATAAAGGTAGTAGGAGACAGGGAAATGGGGAGACTTATGGTACGGAAAAAAAAAGTAAGTTCTCATCTTGTCCAGGGAAACAAGAAGAGTATTTACCCAGAGCAAATAAGTTTCTGTGTAATAGCCATGTTACAGATCATGTTGCACGTGACTCTATCTACAAATACAGATCTCTCTATATAAATCCAACGAAGAGGTGACGAAGCAGGAGAAAGCCCATGTGATAACAACCTGCAGGATAATCTAAAAGTATAAAAGCCAAAGAGGCAGATCATTACTTGAGTAATAAAAGACACCTTGCTTAGAAATGGTGGCACAATTTAAAGACCTGATGGGAAAACGCAGAGGAAATGGTACTTGAAGGTCTAATTAGGGGTAATGTGATGGAAAGTACAAAGGAAAAAAAATAAGCATGACTACCACTGACAGCTTTATCTATACTACATGCACTTACAGCCTTGCAAGGAAAATAGCAAAAACCTCATTTTCATGGCATTTTCATCTTTTAAAAATGAATTCACACAGTTAAATAAAAAAAGATATTAGAGTGGAGCACAAAAGATGACCAGTTCAAGCCTCAACCAGTGTCAGCTTGCCTCTCTGCCCCTCTATGTCCCTTTCTTGCCCGTGACTCTTTGCAAAACTTTTCTTTGAGTGATGCTGGTTGGCATGTATGGGAACCCTACTGGGGCTGCCCATTTGCTACAGCCTTTGGGTTGGGCAAGGTTTTTAGACTATGATGTGTTTGCCTAGCCCAGTAAGATGGCATTGCCAAGCCTTAACAAAGAATAAAGAGGTGCCAAGAATCTCCAAGGACAATATATGCTCTGCATAAAAACAACACACGACAGCCAGATTCTTCCTTGTGCCTCTGCAACACAACACTATAAGTAACAAAAGTTATAACAGAAGTCATCAACAATTAAAAGAAAAAAAAATTTTGCATATAAAAATTACATGTATCACAAGCCAGATATTATTTGCAGCAATGGGTGCAAAGATGTCTCTGTGCAGTGAGAGGAAATATACTATTTTTATTTTCTGGGCCACTGAATATCCCAGCTGCATGAAAAGATGAACTGTTCTAGTGTTAAAAGAAACGTTTCACATCTCTCTCAGCAAAATATTAGCTAATTTTAACATCAGTAGCTTGAATGCTATACTCCAAGATAAAACTCCAAAGTCATTTCCACACAAACATAGTTGCAAATGCATAAAATCCCCACCCTTCAACCAGGCAAAATCCATTACGACCTGTACTTACCGCCTGTTACACTTTGCAATTTCATCAAAAAGGAGTTTCCACCGTGGTCGTCCAATCAAGAGCCTTGAATTCAGGGCTTGATATTTTTCTCCGATTATTTTCTGGAAGAAACAAAGCATTCCAAGCTGCCTGATTTGCAGATTGCCTGTTAACACCCAGGGCTCCCATTCCTGATACTTGCTGACTTATCGGACTGTCGAGGTGTAAAACCTCAGCACAGTCTTAGAGAGTTGTGACTAAAATTGCAGCCATTTCATGCATCAGTACCTCTGCTCACTGCCTTTTCAATGGTCCTCTTTGGCGTTCATTGTACACTGTTCCTCATGTAGCTGCTCATTAATCTCCCCATTAAGTTTAAACCAATTTATTTAAGCCATAAAACAATAACTACATTCTCATTACTCATTCCCTCACTGGTATTTACTGTTAAGCTGGAAGAGACATCTCCAATGTAAAAATCATATTTCTGTCTGAAGAATTTCCTTTTATCTTTGTACAAGTAACTATTAAGACGACTAAGTCTGAAAAAGTAACAAGGGAAATCTTTTATTTCTCCCAGAGAATATTTTGCCAGCTGTTTTGAGTTGCCTTAGAAGCACAAAGCAGCCAAATTCGTCCCTAGATGGAACCTAACCCATTTCCAGCAGCACTAGCTCACTAGCATTCTTGCTTATCCTTTTTTATAGTCAAATGTCCCTCAACTGCTTGGTTTTCCCTTCCCTTGCTTTGGTGCCCTAATGCAACAGGAAGTCTCCACCTTGATACATCAACAGTAGCACTGCACATGATGCCAGTTTTTCCCAATAACCACAAAAGGAAAGTGACTTTAAAGATAGTTTTAAAAGGAAAAACAAAATAAATCAAAAAAATATAATAAATTCAGTAGCTGTTCTATACAGAATAGTAGAAAATTTGCTTTGAATTGCATATCATTGCAATCTTGCTCTGTCTTTGCAATCCTGCTTGGTGTTTTAATTCTAACATAACAGCTATATATTAGGTTCACCAATTAGGTATTTTCAAGTACCCCAGGCCAGCTGACATCACACAGGTATTAAATACTCGGAGCACTGCTCATAACCACAGTAGCTATTACATCATTAGCCTCATTGGATGGCGTTCCTACTGAGGTGTGAATATTACGCTGTCTCCACCTGATACAAGGCAGATGAAAATCCTTTGGGCAGGGTTCGTCACTGAATTTCACTTCTTGTAGTAATTTTCAGGCTTGGTCCTGAGCCCACTATGCTCAAAGGAAACTTTCCAGCTGCAGCCGAATAGAGAATCAGACCCTGGCACTTTTTGCATGAGCCCAGTCTAGGGGCTGGCAGCATATGATAAGCAACAATTCAGTACAATTTCTGGTCACATACTTCAAGAAATTTTTAACTTTTGTTGATATTTAAATAAAAAAAAACCCAAGGTTTTCAGAAAGAGACATTTTCTCTCAAAATATTTACTTTAAAAGAAGCTTTGAGCTTGCAAGCTCCTAGAACTATTCTGTTTTGATTCTTAGCCCAGAAATGATGCAGATATTTCCCATCAAATCCTGCCAGCTGTCTCGTCTGTGGCCTGGCCTGGAAGGACCTTTTTCCTAGAAAAGGAAGATATGGATTGCTGCCCATATATAATCAAGTTAGGGCTCCTAGACTAAATTTTTCGTAGCACTGCAGGGATGGACTTGTTATCCTGCCCTAGTAGTGAAGAAAGTACTTCGAGTTTATGGCCTCATTTCCTGTTTTTGACATTTGCAACAATTTTACCATTTGCAGAAATCCTTGACTGACAATTTGCACTGTCTTCTCCCCAAGGTCTAGTTGGGTTTGCAAACAGCATTTAGCCACATACCTGTATCCCATCTGTTTGACTGAGGTACAGCTGGATGTTTATATAGTCTGGGCGATTCTCCTGCCAAAGCTGTGAGAATGATAAAAACAGCTAGTGAAACAATATCCCTTCTCTTAACGTAAGTGCAAAATTCACTTGTGCTTAGTATCCTGATACGCTTGGCTTTCAATATTAAAAATAAACTTGTTTAATGAAGAAGATACACCTCCATAGGATCCCTTTGTGCACTCCAGAATCTTTTTCACATCCTGCTCTGCACAAAATAGTATTTTACAAAGCCATGCCGCTCTTAAAATCCACCTGCATTTGTAAATGCCTCCCCCCCGCCTTGTCAGTCTATTAACCCAATGGCTAAGGCTATTGAGATTCCTTAACCTGCACATTCTTCTTCTGTCTGATAAACTTAATGAATATGTGTCAAGACTTTTGCTACACAGCAGCACTGGGCAATGAAATGCTGGTGAGAGATACCCAAACACAAAATCTGGGTCACTTGGTCCAAGCAGAAGTACTGCTGAAGCTAACTTGTTTGGAACAAGGCTGCCTTTTCTATTACATGCCAGCTGTGTGGTAGGGATATACCCTGCTTTTATTGAATTGTTAGTGTCCCTCCAAGCAGCATCCATTACCTTGTCATGCAACATACAGAGCAAATCTGCAAACCAGCGGAAAGATTCAATGTCCCTGCACACCCAAACGAAGTAGAGTCTTCTGAGTTTGTAGCATTTCCAGCCGTCACTTGAAAATGAAATGTTTGGGGAATTAAAAATTATCATTTAAAAAGAAACATTAACTAAGATACTTTATATTCATTACTGGAAATAAAAATTTCCATTAGAAGTCAACTGTAAATAGTTTTTTTCATGCTACAACACATCAGCACACTGAAATGATCAAGGCACTCTATTCCGTGAATACAAATCCCCCAGCATAGACCCAACACCCTTCATAGATATTGTTTCTGTATTAGGAAGTGGCCAGCTATATAAATGATTCAGGCTGAAAATACAGACTCATGCATCATCATCAAACCACTTTGAAGCAAAGTAGACATCCTAAGTTCAAGTATATTAGGTCAATTTTGTACTAGGTTTATAAAATGGCTCATAAGAGGAAAATACTGACAAATGCAATAATGTTAGGACTAAACTGTGACATTGGTTTATTATAATTAATACTGTATCAGAATTACAAAGACCAAATCAAATACGGGCTCCACTGTATTAGGCAGTTATGTGATACAGTCCTCAGAAAATGTTGATGAGTAAAATGCTGTAATGGACAGAATCTGGCTTTTCATTAAAAAAAAAACACATGACTATCATGACAGGTTTCTAATGCAAACAAAACACAAATGTAGTAGAAATGAAGGACTAGAACAAGCTGAGAAAATAGAAATTAAATTAAAAAAAGAATCCCTGATGATTAATGTAGTCAAAAAAGCAAAAATATCCAACCAGTGTTTTCTTAGGTGCCAGTGGCGGTTTTTGTTGTTGATTTGATCACTGACATGGCTAATGAATGACTGTTTCCTCTTTGTCTCCTAAAATAATTTTCAGATGGAAAATAATACTTCAAACTCCTATCTCAGGAACCAATGCCATCTGCAAAGTTTTATGATTCATCTTGCTACATCTACTGTGCATGATTTAAAGCTCTGTGGTCCTTGGCATATTCAACATTGATATTATGTTAATGGCTCTATGTAAGGACAGCTCCAGTAACTGTCTCATCTCTATAAGCTCCAGTGTAAGCCTGAAGAGCCAGGTCATAGAATCATAGAATCACAGAATGCCTAAGGTTGGAAGGCACCTCTAGAAATCATCCAGTCCAAACCCCTGCTCCAGATGTGGCCTCATCAGGGCTGAGTAGAGGGGCAGGATCACCTCCCTCGACCTGCTGGAGATGCTCCTCTTAATGCACCCCAGGATGCCACTGGCCTTCTTGGCTACGAGGGCACACTGCTGCCTCATGGTCAACCTGTCGTCCAAGGTTGGAGACACTTAGTAGCATGGAAGAGCTGAGAATTCCTCACATTTGGCTGATGGGATGAGATAACTATAGGCAGTAGCAAGAAAAATAAGTGCCTTTCATCACAGAAAGGACAGAAAGAGAGAGATATGCAATGCATTTTGTATGGAATCACTTAGCTCAGTAGCAAAACACCACTTTGAGTAATGAAGCACTGCCAGATATCACCTGAATGAGGAGGCTGGAATGAAGGACTTTATGAAATAATTCATATAGATTTAAAAGAGCGTATCAGATAGATAAACATGCTTGGGTCTACCTCCAGGAGAGTATGTATGTTGTGCAATGAACACACAGTCTCCCTTTACAGTCAAATTCACACATATAAAAGAATTCTTCAGTATTTTTAAATGTTGCCACTGCCTGTAACAGCCATTATTTGAAGCCACTAGGTTTTTCTTAATACATGTCATGATTTGTTAAAAGAAGGACAGATTTGTTCACTGAGTAAGTGGAAAGAAGGAAAGGAGTAAGAACTAAATTTTGTTCATACAATAGGAACAGAGTTGAGCACGAAACAAATGACTTTCAGTGTAAACTGTGTTCTGATCTCCTTTGAAATTGTATATCCTTGGAAAAAACAGGATTTCCCCACTGTTCTTTGATGCTGGCATCATAAGTCAGTTTGCATTTTCACACTTGCCAATACCAGTTTCTAAGCCAGGGCAAAAACAACATGCAGATCATCCAGGAAATCAGTTTTGTGTTGTAGATGTTTATGAACATTGAGAAGCAAAGCAGGCTAAGACCATTACTTTTCCCAATGTATAATATTACAGTGCACAAAGCAAGACTTGCTACAAATCAAGTTATGGGATTGACTGTTTGGAAGACAACTTATAGGTTTATCCATATAAATGTATCCCATTCATCTGACACTGAAGGAGGCTTTGGACACTAAGCTTCTAGGCAACGTCTGTGCACTTTTTTACTGCCTCTAATACACACAGACAGAGGTAGCCATCTCATAACTTCTTTTTGCTCCATCACTATGATATGTGACATTCTTGCTAAACACTGTCAAGGATAATTCATCATGAAGCAAATGGTCAGCTTATCCAGCTGGACCCCAGGCGTTTGGCAAAAATGTATCTCTGTTTCATATTCTCTCTCTCTGAAAGGATAATTTTCCTCAGGAAAAGAGAAAGGTAGCCCAGGGTGGACCTTATGGGTTGCACTATGAGACAGGTGGGGCTGATGCAAAGAAGGATGATTTTCAGAATTGCTCAGCTCAATCTAGCCTGGATGAAGGCTAGAAGAACAGGCAGACACTGAAAAATAAGGTTTTAATATCACTTTGGAGTTATAACTGGCCATTGGCATCATCATCTTAGAATAAATCCATCATTGGCACGTTTTAAAACCCTCCCAAAGTCAGCAAGACCTTAAACACTTCAGGAAGGCTCATTCTCTTGATTAGCTATTTATACAGTGCTTGAAACTGGGGTGCTTAACCTGTGACTGGAGCTCTTAGCCGGTATTCCAACAGCAAAAAAATGAATAGCAATCATAAAAGAGACCCTACTTCAGAGGATGTAGGATATGCTGGGAATCCTGTTGCCTGAGTGACAGAAAAATGGGAAATGAATGGAACTTCAAAGACTTTAAATTAAGAAAAAAAGGGGGGAAAAAGGAAAAAAGGAAAAGAAAAAAGAAAGTTAAAGAAAATATATGAAAGGAAAAAGAAAAAAAGACTCCTCTAAAACTTATACTTTTCAAATAGAGTTAAATATACAAGCTTTACCTGAATCCAATCCAAGACAAGCCCTTTAAAACCCAAATCCAAGCCTCTTACTTTAAAATCCTAAGCATACACACTTAATCATATGGAAATCATATGGAACAGTAGAGCTGGCCTGCATTTCCAGTAGGAAGACTGCCACAGCTTCTAAAAAACCCTAGCCTCGTCTAAACAGAGAATCAAGGGCACAAATCTAGCTGTATGGTCGGGGATCATAAATAAAAATTTACAGTAGATGAGGCTGGGAGCATCATATAAAGACCAGTGATGTGAGGGATGTCTGTCCCAGCTGATGTGTCTACCAGCACAACTCTGCCAGAACCCTTTGGGGATAAAAATCCCAGGTTCTCTCATGTGTTTACTTCCCCTCGAGGAAACATTCATTTATGCCACATTAATAGAAGTTTTGAACACTCTGAAGGTGCTTGACATGCGCTGTTCTGGCTCTTTGGGAGGGAAATGGCTCTAAGGGTTTAAGCTCACTTACAGCAGTGTGTTGAGTACTGATGCGAATGGTGTAACTCCAATACCCCCAGCCACGCAGAGGCTGACCTCATACTTCAGGGATTCCTCAAAGGGACTTCCGAAAGGTCCATCCACATACAATCTGCAGGAAGAGCAAGAAGAAGACTTTAAGAGAAAGTCCTCTCAAGAATTTTTTTTTTATTACTTCTGAGATGCAGAATATGACAGGAAAAAATAAACAGTCAAAAAACCAAAACAGTAAGTTCATCTGAATATGAGGAAAAATGTAAGGGTGACAGAGTACTGGAACAAGCTGCCCACAGGGGTTGTGGAGTCTCCTTCTCCTGCGCAACGTGCTCTAGGTGACCCTGCTTGCGCAGAGGGGTTTGGCCTAGCTATCTCCAGAGGTCCCTTCACAATTCTGTGATTACAGGAAAACCCTTTTCTAGGGAAGGTTTATGTTGATAAAGACTGTGGTGCTAGACCAATGCCCAGGTAATAATAATAATTATTATTATAAAATCACTTGGTAGACTCCAGGATTAGACAGGCTATTTTTTAATGAAACAAGTGGAAGATAGCCAACCCAACCCCCTTCATATATGGTATGAGAGGGCAAAGTGCTACATTAGAACCAGTGATAACTTGGCTAGTCATAAACAGAAGACAAAATTTGGCTAATTGTGTGGACAAGGCTCCATCTCCTGAAGATCTGACAGAGCTGAGATGAACAAAGGAGTGCAGAAATCTATTCTTTCTGCAGTGAGAAAGAGGAATAAATTCATATCTATTCACTTCTTTGCTTCATGTGCAGACCCAGTCTTAGCAATGATATCATTTAGATTTCCAGCACACTGAGGCAGCTTCTCTAACCTTCTAGAAAGGTATGGAACTGTACTGGGAATTCAAACAGTTTTACTGTCATCGGGAACAAGCAGGAGATGAAGATTACCATGAAGGTTATAGTTGTTTATGTTCTTTGTGGTTCATAAGTTCAAAGCCTTTAAATGAAACTGAACACAAATTCAGTTCTATCATATACAGATCTTGAAAAGAAAATTTAAGCAAGGTCCATTTTGTGTAGGATTGGTTCTCTGAATTATCACTTTTCAGGCAACTAATAAACGCATCAGTGTGGTGAGACAAGAACTGAGTTCAGCTGTCTCATTCCCCAGCTCAAAGTATTTGCTCACAGCTAGGCTGACTGAAATCAGCCTTTGGCATCACTCCAGAGAAAAGCTCCAACATATATATTTATACGCACACACATACTGCGCACACATCACACAATGATGCAACTAAGCTAGGCATGTGGTGTGACTAGTCAGGCACAAGCTTCTTCTTTATATCATCAGTCAGAAAATTAAAGACAGAAGAGATGCATCCTTTCCTAGCCAAAGTCTTCCAACCCTCATCTCATGCTTTCCTGTTGAGGGCTGGTTCTCAGGCATGATTTAAGATCCCATGGCTTTTACTTCTGTACTCTGACCCTTGGCATCTTACCAAACAAGACAACAAGTTTGAAGTAGCTTTGAAGAACATGGTCCCTTGTGGGAAAATTCTTCCAGACTTCTGCTATTGCTGACATCTTGGTATCACATATGCCAGACTCCTTCTCCAACACTGTCTTGCTAAAAAATGTAGCTGCACCTAATTTCTGAAGGGTTTGGAGACAAACTAGTTGATCCCTAAGTATACCCTACCTTAAAACCCCTTTTTTTGGCTCTTGCTGTCCCTGCTGAGAGATGACAGGACACTGGGCAACCCACATTTATCACCAGAAAGCAACAGTACAAGGTTTAAAATAGTTAAAAATTAATCACTAAAATACACAGTTAATCAATCTGCATTCTGAATCTGTTTCTTCTTATTTCTGCCTTTGCATCCTGAAGTCACTACGGCTTTCTACAAATGTCTTCTTTGTGAATCTCAGGCCTTTTCCATGTCAAGTATGATGGTATCAGCATGATGAGAATAACAGATTTTTTTTCTTAACTTAGAGGCACTTTCTTTCGCAAAACAGGATCAAGAAAAGCTAAAACAGACATGTGCAAACTGCTCGTATAAATACAGCTTTGAGAGATTTTTCATGAAACGTCTATTACATAACTCTTTCCCATTTGCTTAACAAGTACTTATTTTTCACTAATGAAATGAAACTACTTCTGGAGTGGAGTGCAGCACCAGCAGCTTGAAGAGAGCATCTCACCACTGCACTACCGCTTGACTGAGGAGGTGAAAAATAATCTCTTGTTTAAATGAATCAGCAGGGGCAACGTAGAGAAGCAGGTAATTTTCAAAAAGGAATCTGGTCCAGGGATGTTTTGAGACAGGTATACAAATGTTATGGGTCTAAGGTGCATGTCTCAGTGGAGATCTAACTTTGGATACTAATAGGGTAAAAAAAGAAAAATCTGTCCTGGATCAGCGAGGCCAGCAGCTGACACCCACTGTCATTCTTTGGATAACTCTCCTGCGTGCGTTCCCCTAAGCAGATGCTGCTTAGCTGCTCAGATCCAGCAGAATCACTCCTCAAGGCATCAGGGGCATAAGCACGGGCCCGAGGGGAATTCTTTGCGCTTTGTGCAAGCAGCTAACTTTGATCTGGATGTACAGACTCAAAGACAACATTTGGGGTGAAAAAACAATAGCAAACAAAACAAATGTAAACCAGCAAAGCAGATTTTCCAGAAATGATTCCAGCTGATGTGACAGTAAACTTTGGCTGTAGGGGAGCCACTCAGACTTGCACTTAAACCTGCTGAGGAGCTGATTGCTCGAGGACTCTCAGAACTGTGATCTTGCAAGGGGCTAAGCAATTCCTGGAAAGTCTTAGGGCCATGAACACCACTGACGTGATCAGGGGTTGTAACGTGCATCTGGCCACTGCAAACCAAGCACGTGCATAGCTCCATGGCTCAAATTCAAGAACCTAGCTTCAATTAAATACGTGCTGTGGTCAGACTGCTCCAGTCTGTGGCCCGTTAGGCAGCTTTGGCCTGCCAAACGCTTCTGCCTACCCACTGCTTCTTCCTCCGAGGGGGCAAGGAGTGGTTGTTTGGACAGCAAATACAGTCGGAACAGCCAAGTGCCTCCTGCTGGGCCTGCATGTGGCCCAGCGCAGAAGAGGCAGAAGTCACCAAATCCAAGCTTAAGAAAGGGAAATGAGGAAAAAAGCTAGAGGGATACTGCTCCTGCATTAACCCACTCTACAAGACTGCCTAAAAAGACTGACTCCAAGGTTAGTATGGGAAGATTTTGTTGAATGTATAACATATTATATTATTCCCATTACGGGGTACCTAATAACTAGAAGAAATGTGGCTCTGATACCTTTTTGGAGATGCTCAGTTAGTAATTGATCCTTTTATTGAAGTAAATGGGAAATAAAGTCTCCTGGTGCCATATAAAACAGACCAGTGACAAGCAGAACAATGACTCAGACATGGACTTGCACTGAGATTATGCAACCTGCATTCCCTATCAACATATTTCTCCTTTTTATTTGGTAGCAATGAGAAATTTTGCATAGGAGTTCATTATTGCAAATGAAATCTCCTGGTGTTTGATAATAAGGCAGGCAAGCCAACGGGGCTGAACTAACTTTTCTTGAGTTTTGTCCCAGATATATCACACTACCATGCTATTCACTCACAGCCCCCAGCTTAATTTAATTAGAATGAAGGAAAGGAATTGAATTTTTGTAAAAGTTTAGAAATTTCCCCTTCAGGCAAATTAATTCAAATATTTTTTTTTTTCAGATATATTCATTTCCAGTCTTAAGGGTGCTCTTAATTCTGGCATAATTTCTCAGATCACAAACAGAAAAAAAAAAAGAAAAAAAAAAGAAAGGAACAGAAAATTATTAAAACATCTTCTAGATATCTGGTACACATATTGTTTTTCTTCATAAAGTACATGTAAAGCCATGTAGAAAAATACCAGAAAGCATCAGTAAAGCTTGTTATAGAACTGAACAGTAAAACTGCACACATTGTTCAGAGTTGTCCCTAAAATGTTCATTGAACAGCCTCATGGCTGCAGGCAGCTTTCAAGACCCATGTTACTATCTTCCATAAGGAACTGCACAGTGATATGTGGAGATACCCTGCACACACCTTGACTCCCTATGATGAGCCTGTGCCATTGGCTTGAATACTTTTGGGATAAAAGTCCCCCCCCACCCCACCAATATATATGCTAAAAAAAAAATAAAAAAAAGACCCATTCTACATCTGTCCTGATGTTTAGTTTGTCCTACCAAAACCTTAGTTCTGCTCTGTAATGATGGATATGGACTGAGAACTCTAAGGAACCAGTTCAGGTAGCTGAAACTGTCTCCTCCTGCCCTTCTGCCACTGCAACGCCTCTCACTTCTCATTTACCAGAGATCCCTCTGATAACCCACAATACTGTGGCTCCATCTCCACATGATAAATATTCAAACAAGTATCATCATGTTCCTCCCACAGTGCCCTTCATGCTTGAGAGGAATTCCCCGTAAATATCTGCAGAGCTATTTCATTATCTCCCTGCAAATTCCTTCTTATGACTCCTCTTTCCTGTTATAACTAAAATCCAATAAACTAAAAGCTGACAGCAGTTCAGCTGCTGCTAGGCTTCTTGTAGCTCAGTTGTATGCTGCCTCACTGTTCTCCGAATTTTGCTGTTGGTCTATATCCATCCTGGATATCCATCTATATCCTGGACTATATCCAGGTCTCCTCCTCTTCAAGTCAAATGCATTTGACTGGGACAGTCTCTTTGCTGTGTGACTGCATTTATTAGAATTGTTTCCTGATTCGTGGCTACAAGGCACTTACTTTGAGAATATAGATAAATATTGAAAACCAAACAATTCTGAAATTTATATGCAAATCTTACTTATGTAAGGCTTACAGAAAGCAAAAACTGACTGAGAAGAGTTTCTGTACACAGTATTGTAGTCTCAGTGAAGGCACAACAACCAGTAGTTATAGCCTGCTTCAATAAAAATCAACATACAACAGATTATACGATTTTACTATTCAAAGACACTACACTCATTGCTACCAAATATTTCAAATATTTTTTGCAACAAGAATCTAGACAGCTGTTTCATCTTTTGAAGACAGTCATGATACTTTATGCCATTTTTTAAACTTCAGATAAGAAGGGTATATTCTGACATTATTTTGCCAGAAGGTTTATGTTTATTGACAGAATTGCAGTACCAATAGTTTTTTACAGATGAAAAACCACCATTGAATACCGCTCATCATCCTTGCTTTGGACAGGTTTCCAAAACTACAATGGCTTTCAAGGCTTATAAGAGTAACTAACTGTGACATCTGGCATGTGAACTCAGAGATTCCCTTCTGTTATCCTGACATCGTGAAGAATGATGTTTTCATTAAAGAAAATAGCAGCTCCTTAAACAAGTAAACTTATAAAATCCAGTGGGTCCAATTAACTTCATATATTATTTTCAGTGAGATAGGAAAACATTATTATTCTAATTCATTCTAATCCATTAGGCATCCTTTATCTTTTTTTAAACAGTTTGTGCTAAATTTCTGATTGATTATACACATTTTTCCTTCCAATTTCTAGAACATGTTCTAGAACTTTCTTCTCTCTTCCACAGCATTTGCTTTCTTTATCTGTTGTTACATCATCCAATTATCAAGGACTAGATGGCCAAAAGCCCATAGATTCAATCAGCATCAGATTTTCTTCTCTTTGTCAAAACAAAGAAGAAAAAAAAATAAATAAAAAGAAAAAAGGTGAAACAGTGAAATGTATGAATACTTTTAGGATGAATAGTTTTACGAAAAAGAAATTCTCATGTATCTGTCAGTGTCTAACTGCAAAATTGTGCTCAAAAATTAAGCTGGGATCCACAGCTTTCCTCAAGTTACTGTGCAGGTTCAAGTGTAGATCGCACTATAGTAGGCAGGAACACTACAGCACCTGGAATTGTATAAACTGTGCTGCATAGAGGTGGGCAGAGGCGCAAGGAGAACGCCAGAGGAGGCCAGAGGAACCTGATAATTACGAGGGAGATCTTCAGAAAGTGGATTTACATTGCTGATGTTAGTAATGCTTTGGTTAGTATAGCTCTTCCTTGTTTAGGAAAGAATCCTGCAGAGACCTCAGGGTAAAGAGCAGTTTACTACTGGCTTCTATCAGATAAAGCTCATTTTGTTTCAGAACTGAATAAAACTGTATAAATATTGTCCGGATATATTTATGGAGAGTCCATATTTCTTATTACTCATTGCTGACTTTATCACAAGGAAGAAGCAACAGTTTAGGCCATCTGACTATTGCATTAAAAAAGCTCTTTAAAGTCACTATGAGAACTACAATCACACATAATTATGCATTCAGACAACTTTGTTCTCTCAAAGAAGTACATGTACTTTCTGTACCAAATTGTTCATTCAATATTATTAATTAATGTTGTGTTAATTCTTCTTCATGACAGCTTTTTACTGTCATTTTTATAGAATATTTCCAAAGGTATTCCTTTGACAAAAGATTACACAATTTAATTTTATTTTAATAAGAAATCCAATTTCCTACTTATTTCCTTACCAAATACAATATCTATTTGGTAAAGTGCCTCTCTTACTTGTCTTTTACCAATTTGCCCTCAGCTAATAAAATAAAATGAACAGAAGCGTGTTTTCTTCGCAGGGGCTGAACCACCTATTGTAACTTGCCTTCTGAAAGTCTAGATTGTCCTAACACTATGTTGTAACACGCTGCTTCAGACGCGCAACCACAAGCAGATAGAAG
>VWPW01027423.1:0-54126 GCA_013389825.1 Crypturellus undulatus
GTAGGCATAGGCTTAGGATAGGCTTAGAAAGAAGAAAAGAATTCTGAGCAGCAGAGCCCTCACCCGCAGGTTGCTGGAGTGCCAGGCAGAGCCCTGGCCCGAGCACAGGGACAGGGTGGGCAGTCAGGCGTGGTCGGCACCATCAGCCCTTTTGTCCTGTGGGACAGGACAAAGCCTGGGGGCGAGACAGGCGCGGCCCTTTTCCCACAAAAGGGCTGCACTGGGACCTGTCTGCATATAGTGTTTATCTCATCACAAACGACACTCCTTGCACTAAAAAGGAGCACATTGACCACCCCCTATTCAACAAGGGTTTCAAATTAACCCTTGGCTTTCGCAGTTTTTCACCTCAAACAAAAAAACACACACACACAAAACCCCGCAAAAATCACACACACAAAAACAGAAAACCCACAAAAAACTCAAAAAAAATCACAAAAACACACAAAAGCATGCAAAAAGGCAAAAAAAATCACACAAAAAAGAAAGCACAAAAAAAGAAAAAAAAACACAAAAAAACACAAAAAAACACAAAACCCACAAACAACAGAAAAAAAAAACAAGACAAAAAAAAAACCCAAAATAACAAAAAATACAAAACCACAAAAAATGACAAAACAGAACCACAAAAACACAGAAAACATCACAAAAAACTCACCCGAACCACAAAAATTATAAAAAACATAAAAAGCACAAAACACAAAAAACACACAAGCACACAAGAATGCACAAAAGACAAAAAACTAAAAATCACCAAAAAACACACAAAACCCACAGAAAACACCAAAAAATACACAAAAACCGGCAAAAAATCCCCAAAAAGGGAAAAAAAAAAGACAAGAAAACCCACAAAATAAATAAAACACACAAAAAAAGAACAAGACAAAAATTCATGCCAAAAAAGCCAGAAAATAACAAAAAATGCCACAAAAAAAACACAAAAATGAAAAAAATACACACACACACAAAAAAAACACAACAGAAAAATACAAAAAAGCCAAAAAACACAAAAGCCAAAAAAAAAAACAAAAAATACAAAAAANCACAACAGAAAAAAACCCAAAACCCAAAAAACACAAAAGCCAAAAAAACAAAAACAAAAAATACAAAAAAAAAAACAAAATAGAAAAAAAAGGAAAAAAGCATAAAAGACCCCCAAATGAGAAAAATTAACATAAAACACAAAAAAGAAAAAAACACAAAAAACTACAAATAAGAAAACAAACAAAAAAATACAGAATAAGATAAAAATTCTCATAAAAAGCCAGAAAAAAGAGAAAGAAAACAAACAAAAAACATTAAAAACAACAAAAAAATCACAAAAGACACAAAAACACACAAAATAGAGAAATAGCACAAAAAATCAGGAAAAAACAAAAAAACAAAAAAAGCCACAAAATTTCAAGAAATCGTCAAAACACCCCAAAACACAAAAACCACGAAAAGAAATCACGTGTAAATAGCCACCAAAAATGCCACAAAAGGGAAAAAATCAGCAGGGAAGACAACCCTGAAATGGTGCCAGGAAAGCATGAAACAATACTGGCCAAAGAGGACCGTGGGGTCAATCAGTCAATCTGATTTGACCAATTTTTTAGTCAAAAAAAATTGGCAAGAAAACCCCGAAATTATGCAAAAAAAAAAAAAAAAAAGGAAGAAAGCCCCAATCAATCACAACACAGACACTCAGATGCTCTACACAAGCACTAAGCCATTCAAATACCACTGCCCTTGGCCATAAAGGGCCAACTGAGCCAAAAAGACCAAAAGACAAAGAGGGAAAAAAAGAAATTACAAAAAAAAAGAAAAAAAAATTGCAAAAAAGAACTGCAAAAAAATCGCAAAAAATGAAATTTGGAAAAAAATTACCAAAAAAATGGGGAAAAAATCGCAAAAAAATCGAAATTTCAAACAAAGATTTGCAAAAGAAATTTCGCAAAAAATTCAAAAGTTCGCAAAAAAATCACATAAAAATTGGAAATTCGTTAAAAAACGCAAAAAATCGTAATTTTGGAAAAAAATCGCAAAAATCATTCAAATTTTTGGAAAAAATTACAAAAAAATCGTAAAATAAAAAATCGCAAAAAATAAAATTTCACAAAATAATTCACAAAAAAACCCGCAAAAAAATCGCAAAAGAAATCGCAAAAAGTCGAAATTAAAAAAAAAAAACAGAAAAAAAATCGCAAAAATGTTGAGATACCGCAAAAGAAATCCCCGCCAAAAATCAAAATTTTGCCAAAAAAATGCAAAACCCCCCAAAATTTCGCAAAGAAAATAGCAAAAAATTCGTAAAAAAACCCCACAAAATTTCAGGAAAAAATCGCAAAAAAACCGCAAAAAATCGAAATTTCGCAAAAAAAAGCAAAAAAAAATCGCAAAAAAGGAAATTTCCCCATAATTTCGAAATTTCACAAAAAAGCGAAATGATGCTGCAATACAAGTGAGATGACATACAAAGGGCATGATGCTGCAATACAAGTGAAGCAGCCCTCGGTAGCCCTCAGTGCTGCCGCCGCGTGTCAGAAAACTGGTGCTGCAATGGTAAGGGGGGGGCGCGCAGGCGCAGAGCCCTCGGTAGCGCTCACGGCGTCCACCCTGTGTCAGAAAATCGCTATTGCAATGCTAAAGAGGGGCGCGCATGCGCAATGCGGTCGAGCGCGCTCGCTGTTGCCGCCGCGTGTCGAAAAATTGGTACTGCAATTGTAAGGGGGCGCGCATGCGCAGAACCCCTCGGTATAGCTCGCTGCTGCCGCCGCGTGTCAGAAAATCGGTACTGCAATGGTAAGGGGGAGCGCGCATGCGCAAAGGGCTAGGTAGTGCTCCCTGCTGCCGCCCCCTGTCAGAAAATCGGAACTGCAAGTCTAACGGGGGGGCGCGCATGCGCAGAGCGCTCTGGATCGCTCTACTGTCGCGGCGTATTAGAAAAGCAGTACTACAACTCTAAGGGGGGAGCGCATGCGCAATGCGGTCGAGCGCGCTCACTGCTGCAGCTGCGTGTCACAAAACCGGTACTGCAATTGTAAGGGGGGGAGCACGCATGCGTCCACTCCCGCCACCGATTACAGTAACGGTTTTCTGACACGCATGCCCCCCCTCCCTTACGATTGCAGTACCGATTTTCTGACACTCGGCAGCAGTGAGCGCTCTCGACAGCATTTAGCATTGCGCATGCACTTCCCCCCGGTAGACTTGCAGTACCGATTTTCTGACACTCGGCAGCAGTAGTGATCGCTACCGAGGTGCTCTGCGCATGCGCGCCGCCCCCCTCACAATTGCAGTACCGATTTTCTGACACGCGGCGGCAGCAGGGAGCGCTCTCGATCGCATTGCGCATGCGCACCCCCGTTAGAGTTGCAGTATTGATTTTCTGACACGCGGCGGCAGCAGTGAGCGATCCAGAGCGCTTTGCGCATGCGTGCCCTCCGCTTACCGTTGCAGTATCTATTATCTGACACTCGGCGGCAGCAGTGAGCGCTCTCGACCGCATTGCGCATGCGCGCTCTGCCTTACCATCGCAGTAGCTGTTTTCTGACAGGGGACGGCAGCAGCGAGCGCTACCGAGTACCACAAATCTGCAAAATGAAACCTGCCTCGCGGGAGGAGAGCGAGGCCCATGTGGCCTCGAGGACAGAGGCAAAGACTATCGGCCACAGACGGGCATGACCCAGAGACGCGGGGATGCATTGTTGTCCCTTAACTGCATTTGCAGGATAGAATGGGATGTGCTAGCACTATGACGATGAGTCGAGCCACGCAGAAAGACAAAGGATGCCCACGAGGCTAGTGTTGTGGAACACAAAGAACAATAGAGAAAAACTCAGGGTCTGAGCACAACAATGCACAGCTACAACACCCACCCACCACAAACACAGACTGGAGCTGCCCTGCCTTAGCACCCCTCCGCTTTCTCCTGCGCAACACCCGAAACACCTGCGTCACACACCGCTCATCCAAAGGAGACAGCCGTACTAGATGGCCTGGGCGTGCGCGCGCGAGCACACACACACACACACACACACACACACACACACACACACACACACACACACACGAAACAGCCCAACGCCTTCTGCCCCTTCACTTAACTTTCACGGGGCTCCTGGTCACCGCAGGACTTTGTGAGCCTTCCTCAACTGGCAGATGCATCTTCTTTGATCTTCTTACTTCAGACGGCCCGTTCACCTCCGTCACCTGCCAAACGGCGGCATGAACAGTCACCCTCATAACAGTCAGCTCCCGCGTCATCCACAAAAACACTTTGCCCCAAAGTACTTCTGTCATTCTCCTCACCTGCACTGCACATTTGGGGTCTCCTCCTTCATTCCACTGCCTTGACACTCATTCCAGCAATTCCATGCATTTCAGCACGAACATAATGCTCCCTTACTACTACCAGAAAGCACCACAAGAAAGTTTTTCTTTTTATCTGGGTGTGGAAGAATGGCCTGGAAAAGGGGAAACTTTGATAAAACCTAGGTCCTAAGAAAAGTTTTGGCATTATAGAAGCTTGCTTGGGGTGATACACAGTTGCCACTTCCAGGATGGCTGGTATGCTCAGACGCTGCTCCTCCATGGTTCCCTGGGCAAAAGAATCTGTCCTCCTCGCAGCTGCAAAGGGGAGTAACTGAGGATGGAGTAAAGACACCATGGCCAAACTCTGTTGCACTCCCTGTGCTGGGCCGCTGATAAGCCGCACAGTAGCTGTCCAACGGTTGATATATTATAAGATGTCCAGTGCTGAGCCAGGAAGGGGGGTAAATCACTCCTTTCAGATGAACTTTGCTTGAACTTTGCTCATTATAATGCCAACGCACACCTCCATGCCAAAAGTTACCCGCCTCCGAGGTATGACCACTCCTCACTGAGCACGCGCTCTATATTTTCAATTGACTGTAACTTTAAACGAAAGCAAGAAACTTTTTCACCCATCAATAACAATATTAAGTATGACTATTGTCACTCAGGCTCCACCTGAATGTAAAGAAAAGTATAAAAGGTGAACTAACAATGAGAAGCGGGGCAGGGGGAGAAGATTCCATCATACATCCTGGATCAGTCAATGGGCTGATCCCTCCTTCCTNTCATCATACATCCTGGGTCAGTCAATGGGCTGATCCCTCCTTCCTCCCCTTGGGTTTGGACTGTGCAGAAAGCTCAGGTGTGTGAATTTACAAATAAGGAGATTTCCCCCACAGCCTGGTTGAAGAGCAGGACAAAGAAGTGGGAGACTGAGTGGAGCCATGAGTTGAGGGAGACAAAAGAAGATCTGCCAAGAGTTGAGGGCCTTTACAAATAGGGGAAATGGGGGAATTGCCCTAAATTCTTCAGCAAGGAGGACAAAGGAGTCAGGTGACCTTGAATGTGGGTCTCCTTCTTCTGTTCACATCTGATCTGAGCAAAAGAGCGAAGCTGCGACACGAAGCACAGACTAGGCAATGATGCAGACACTTCTTTTTAATATCTGAAGCAGTGTCAAGGAAAAAAAGCCAGTTTAGGCACAATTTGACCAGTAGTGGAAGAAAGGATGCTGGCAAAAGTAATGCGTTACTTTGACACTGGTACATAGTATGTGAGCAAAGAGAGGTATAGATTTCCTCTGCAAAGTTCCTGACATAAATGAATATTTGAAGCTACACTGTAACTTATGTGCAGAATGACTTTAAAATTGCACAGGAGAAACGGGGGACAGACCGGAGGAGCGGGAAAAACCCCACCATCACCACACAATAAAAACAGTATTTTTCAGTCTTGGTGGCAACAGGTACTCATGTTCAGCAATTTGCTGCACAGGAAAGCTTCTGCCACAGGCAAGTTTCTCAGCTGCTCACTGACATCACATCCATTTTGAAAACTGTATTTATCTTGGATGGTAAAAACAATGCTCATAGGCCCCAGTTGAAGTGCTGCACCAGCCCTGCTCATTTATATTCCGTAACTGAAAAACAAGACGATCAAGGTTAGAAAAATCACGTCATTGCCATTCATTCCTTCACACAAAATTCCTTCCTAACATGAACTGGTACTCTACATCAGAACAGAGGAACATCACTTAATTCTAGATCAACTTAGCCTGCCATACCATAGAAAGATCTGATAGCAGTGATTTTAAAAAGGGACAGGTAGCCTTTAGGAGAAAAGGTATGACTACATTTTATCTATTATATTCACAACCAGCCTTTGATACAAATCTTGATCCTCTTGGATCATCATCACAAAGTTGGAATCCAGAGGGTTGCGTGGTGCCAAATTGTCCTGACTTTATGACAAAGCACCAGAGTTCTGTGTGATCTAGAAAGCAAGTGGTGGCAGTGAACATCTAACTCAGTAACACTGGCTGGATCGTAGAATCATTATGGTTGGAAAAGACCTTCAATATCATTGAGTCCAACCGTAAACCCTTCAGCACTGTGCGGAAAATCTCGCTGCCCAGAAGTGAAATGTGCAAAAGGAGACAGAGGAGAGCTACAACTTTATTCGAATAAAGGGAGAGTCCACCGGGCATATCCCTGTGGGGTCTCTCCAATTGCTGGGGGATGCAGCCCCCCTTTTATCCTAATTCCTGACGAGAGACGCCCTCTCCTTTTCCCCATTGGCCAAGGGACTCAGGAGTTACAGCCTTCCCAGCCGCCTACACACCGAACTCCTGCCTCCCTCAGCCTGTTCTCACCTAGGGTCACCTAACTCTTTTGTTCCCCCTGCTGAAGAATGAAGGGGAATTCCACTATTTCCCCTATTTGTAAAGGCCCTCAATTCTTGGCAGATGTTCTTTTGTCCCCCTCAACTCATGGCTCCACTCAGTCCCCCACTCCTCTGTCCTGCTCTTCAGCCAGGCTGCGGGGGAAGCTTCTTATTTGTAAAATCACACACCTGAGCTTTCCTCACAGCACCATGATGCTAAAGCATGTCCCTAAGCACCTCCTCTACACGGTTCTTCAACATTGTCAGGGACGGTGACCCAATCACTTCCCTGGACACCCTATTCCAATGCTTGACTACTCTTCACATGTAGAAATTCTTCCTAATATCTAACCTGAGCCTCCTCTGGTGCAACTTGAGGCCATTTCCTCTTGTCCTACCTGCAGTTATTCTGAAAGAGAGATCAAACCCACCCTCACTACAACCTTCATGCTGATAGTTGTAAAGAGCAATAGGGTCTCACCAGAGCCTCTTCCTCTCCACACTCAATAACCCCAGCTCCCTCAATGAAACATAAGATAATAGAAGGCAGGGAGATACAAAACACAAATATGCTCACCTGCATTGTGCAGTTGTACAAGTCCTGCTGATGCTTGCTCACCTCCGCAAATGCCATCGTCAGCCCTTTCTCAAGGTGCCAGCTAAAAGTGCAGAAACCAATGGCCACCTTCCGAGCCACAAACAGAGGCACTGGGAAGCAAAGGGTCTGTGTTATTCCTGCAGACGAGCACTCTCATTAGAGAGAAAAGAGAACAGAAGCGGCAAGAGACTCTTCATTCCACAGGGCTCTCCATCGCTTCAGTAATTCCTCTAGTCATTAACAATGGTGGCAGCAGTATTTAGATTGCAGAAAGACTCTACAGGCAAAAAAAAAAAAAATCCACTGTCTAGTATACTGTAAGGTCTTTGCTACAAAGCGGTTAGTTTTATAGGAATTGAGCACTACTATACTGAAATCTTCAATACCCAGCAGTTTCATGAAAATCTGAAAAATAACAAATTCTTCATAGACTGACATCTAATACTTAACCTGCATATTTAGCCCATTGATTTAGATTTAATTCACATAATGCCAGTCTACATTAACTTGACAAGGTATACATGCAGAAGCATTTTTAGAGAATTACAGCAGTATCAAACACTATGCATTGTACACTTTTTAAAAAATACTTTTATTCAGAAAAAAACAGTTTTAAAATAGTCTCGCTTGGTGGAGGGGGATTATGTTTCATATAAAACCAATGAGAAAATCCATTTAGTACAAGTGAGTAAGAAAAATCCATTTAATATACACTGTAATACTCATCTACGGTAATCAACGGTTAGAAGAAATGCAATATAAAAGGCTTTTTTTGTCAAAACCTTATTATGTATTTGAAGATCTATTCCATTAATCACGGAACAAACAAATACAAAGAAAAGTGTCAAAACTTCAGAGCTTTCAAGAGCTCCTAAAACCACAAGACTAAAGAGAAAACCATCAAGTGTGTCCTCTAGGACAAGCAATGTTTAAATAGAACAAGAAGGCTTGAGAAGAAATTTATGGTATACCATCAACCATGCTGTACATATACTTTACTACGGGGAGCAATGAAAACAGAACACAAAAAATCTAAACCTCTCTGAATCATTTGTATGTTCTGAAGGTTCTGGGAAGCAAAGTTAGCCTGCAGATAGGAAAGGGTAAGCAGCAGTAGAAAGTCTCACAGACGGAATCGTTTTGTATTCATCATACTGCATAGTGATGAAAAACAGTGTCTGAAGATGAAGAATCATCTCCCTCCCCCAGAGGGTGCCTTGACGCCTGAACATTTTCAGTAAACTTCTGGGTTTTACATCAGATGTTCTTAGCTGGTATTTCTCTGTGGGAGAGGGAGGCTCTCATGAAGATACTTCATGCTGCCATGCTCTGAGAAGTCAGAAACAACATGACTGTCCCCTCTCAGCAACCACTTTGTAGTCAAGAGTCCTTCAATTCCTACTGGTCCACGTGCATGGATACGGGAAGTGCTAATTCCAACTTCGGCCCCTACAGGAAAGAGAAGGTAAGGTGTTCTCAGAAGATGTTGGCTTTGGATCTACACCGCTTTGCATCATTTTGAAAGACAAAGAATAGTCTTTTATTGACCTTCCTTTCTTGGCCCTTCCCAAAGGCCAAAAGTTATACTTAGATATTCCAATTGCAAAGTGAGAGTAACCAGAGTATTATAAACTGTAATGTTTAAACTTCCGGATGCTACTACTATCAGGCTTGCTTTTAGAAAGTAAAAGCAGATGTGTCTGACGTGCATCTCAGACTTAGGTCCTGAGGGTTTATCCTTTAAAAACTAACCGTTGAATTAATCAAATTTGTGATTTTATGTCCTTTATAACTCTGAAGGGGAGATTTACTAAGATCCTCAGTAAATTTTTTTTAGCAAATAAAGCCCTGAATGGACCAGCTTTCACAATAAGATCCTGCTATAGAAATTGTATGAATTTCTACCTCAGGGAAGGATGTTTCTCTTGCCTTTTGCAACTCCCAATAGCTCAGCAGTGCACCTGTGTCTTTAAGCAATCAATGTTCAGTTGAGATCCCGCCCGTTCTTCCCTAAAACTGCAGGGCCGGCACATTAGACAACAGTTTAATCTCCTCAGCAGGAACAAAGCATGACAGTCTTTAGAGCTCAGTACAAAGAGGGGCAAAACGAAAGCAGTTCACAAATTTCAGATACTACATTGTGTTTGTTCTGTCACTATGTGCATGCACCATACTTTTTTCAAAATGAATGGAGTTTCAAAGGAGCCCCCTAAACACTTTCGGAAGTCCCCTATTGCTACATGAATCTAGATACTCTGTATAGCAGTATTAGCTAGTTCCATCCTGAAAGAGATACTTAACTAATACCAAGCTAATCTGCTTGGATGAAAGTTTCACATTTCAAATTTTCCTATAGTATCTTTTCTGAAAGCCTTATCTTAGGTAGTGAGATCAGAAGTAACTAATCCTATCTTACATGAGGAGATTTACACAGAACAGCAAATCCTACAGTCATACCCCTGAAGCATCTTCTCCCTTACCAAGTCCAAATCTATAACCATCAGAGAATCGGGTGCTGGCATTCCAGAAGACACAAGCACTGTCCACATGTTGGAGGAAGAACTCTGCTGTTTTTTCTGGTGGAGCAGAGGGGAGAAAAAAAACAATCAAATAAAAAAAATACAACACAGAGAGAATGAGCAGGTGCTTCGATAAAAACAATGTAATACAGTGAATGAATGTAACATTAGAAATGTAATACATAATGCTTATATATAAACAGCTTGGACTAAATATGTTGATATGTACTTTCTTCCAAGTATGCTTTTCAAGTAGACACAGCCTCATACATTACAGGAAATTGCCAAAAGTTTTAACAAAGTTATAAAATGACTAATCCAAACTACAGTCTAGATTCTGCAAATGGGGATTTTTATGAGACTGGGAAAAACAAGTTCCAAACACAATTTTGCAGTCAAACTAATCCAGAGTCAGCACTCCATTATCTGGATCGTGTAGTTGTCCCGGATGATGAAAAATCCTAACACCGATATTAGAGATCATATTTGAGAAACATAAGCAGAAATACTATTGCTTATTAATCCAGTTTAAAACTAAACATGCAACACCTGAGCAAGCTCATGCAGAGTTATGCAAATCTTAATACTTTGAAGAGGCCTTCTGTAAGCACAAAGACCAGCTTAACTTCCAGTACACTGCTTTGAACAAACCACTAGTACACGAGGTCCTGTGAAGTGAGGCACCAGCTGTATGCTTTTTAGCGACACTGTTTTAAGATCTGCTTAAGATCTGTTTTCAAGAATCTGATCTTAAGATCTGTTTCAGGGAGTTACAGAAACAAACCTGCACTGTCACTCTGATAAGTTATAAATAAACATGACCTGACTATGGCTGATCCTCAGGAATTCTGGGCTGGGACAGAGACTCATCCTTTGGCTGGGTGCAGCAATAACCAAGTTTTGACTTTGCACAGAGTTCAAACAGGACAGGTGCTAGAGATGAAAGCAGTTCACAGTTGCAGGCAGGAGGCACAACTTCACATCAGAGGAGCAGGAAACTGGGAATGCTGGAGACAAATCTAGCTTCCATAACATGGATGCAGAAATGGGAAATACAGAAATGGGAGAGGTAGGGGAAAAAAAAAAAAAAAAAAAAAAAAAAGATCCTTGTTTGCTAGACACAAATGATACTGGAAGGCAATATAATAGTAATAGCTTGATCCAACAATCAGGAGATACTCCTGGCAAAACCCTCTGTTGAACTTGGGACTGCTCAATACGGTAACATAAAAGCAATCTGCTTTGCAAGAGCATGTGCTGATGTCATCTGTCGGTCAGTCAACACGTCTCCTTGTAGTGTAGTGAGCTAAACAGAACTGTCTTGTAGCTTTATCTCACAGGCCTCTAGTTAATCATGCCTGCAGCAGAACCAAGCAACATCACTGCAATATTAAGTTGTTACACTAACACTAAGAGCCTGCAGCCAAACTAGAGCAGTAATTAAGCAGATTGGTCACACACCGTTCTCTGTGATGATAACATCCGTGTGAGAACTTCCGTACTTGTGGATATGTTCAACAGCCTCTTGGACACTGTCCACCACCTCAATGCAGCACTCAAGGTCACCGTATTCAGTGCGGAGAGATTTCACTTCTGAAGGGCTGAACGTTAAATAGGAGGCAAACTTTGGGCCAGCATGAATCTTCACCTGCAATACCGGAAATATTTTGTACTGCTCATCGTAACAACATCTTCCAGCTGAACGCATGGCTTATAAATCAAGTGTTGACTATAGGCAGTGTAAGAAAACTCAACCTAAGTTTTGGGAAACCTAGGGGATCAGTGAACTAGGAATATAATACTAGGACAAAAGTGCTAAACTGGCTACCTACAACAACATGCTCAAAGCTCAGAGCTCAATTGTTTAAAGCAATGGCATCACCTCGTCTAAGTTATCGGACAATACAATGCTAGCACTGGCAAAACAGCTATCATTTTGCATCCAACTCTTATACCTACATTATAATGAGACAACAAGTACAATGCAAAGAATAATCACAGAAACGCTTCCAAGTTTGCAAGCCTCACCGAGAGGAAACCTAGAAGCTTGACTTGCTTTGACCCCTCTTTTCTGTAAACTGACATCACCTGTCTTTGCAGCATGGGCTTCAGATCAAAAATCAATCCAAAACTAGAAGATTCATACAGATATATTACATTTGTTATAAATATTTAATGCATTATTGAACTCTGCATTAAATAATAGTAGGTAAGACACCTATACAAAGAGAAAAGCTATAATACTTAACAAATGATAGAGCAGAGAAATTCCCATGCAAATGTGGATAAAGCATATTCAAAAAGGAGAGAGGAAAAAAAAAGGGGGGGGGAATTGACTGAGGTAAGAAACTAAAGAAATAGATTCTAGGAAAACAGGCTTTTGATGTGGGAGATTACCAGAAAAAAGTTAAAATTAAGAAGGATGGATAAAGGTTGCGTATATGCTCTTAGAAGGTAATTTTTGTTATATGAAAAGAACTATCTATATCCTAACAATAGTACATAGATATCCTGAAGAAGCCAGTTTCATAACATTTATGTGGAGAACCTTGAGGTTGTGTGAAGAAGCAGAGAAAGTTCTCCAGCAGTTCATTCATATGTACCAAGAGACACATGGATAACAAGCGTCAAGCCCTAACAAAACTGCAAAGGGCTATGGCAGCCAGATCAAGTGTTTCTAAAGCTAAAAGGAAAGGAACATGCAAACAAACAAACATACACCACATACACAAAACCAAAACAAAAAGCAACAACAACAAAAAACACAGAAACAATGCTTGACTAACCTGTTCTATTCTCAGCATATCTATGATTTGATCAAACAATGGGGTTCTCAGCAAGTCTCGATGAATTAAGAGAGTTTCCAGAGCATTACAGGCAGCAGGGTATTCACACTTTGAGTCTCTGACTGAAATTTAGGAGCAGAGGATTGGTTACAATGTTTATAACAAAGATTTTGAACAACGTATTAATTAGCAATTCTGATACTCTAAATATCTCCATGAGATTCAAGTCATCCTCTCCCAGCTTACTTATTCTTGTGACCTTCTCAACACTGGCATCCATGTCCACATACACATGGCAGATTCCTTCGCTGTGCCCCATCACTGGGATTCCCTTAGCTGCTTTCTGGATATCCTTCACTAGCTGGGATGAGCCACGTGGAATGATTAGATCTATCAGTTTATCCAAGCGGCACAGATCTTCTACCTCTTCTCTTGTGTTCACCTGCAAATGGTATATGGTGGGAACTCTGAATTCCACCTGTACTTTCTATACATATTATAGCAAAAACATGGTCAGCTTAATTCTAGGCACTCACTAGTTGCACTGCATCTTTGACCTTGTGAATGGAGAGTGCTTCTTGTGTCAGATGATGAAGGATTTGATTGCTATATGCAGCTTCTTTCCCTCCTTTAAGCAGTAAGCCATTTCCACTGGCTATAGCCAAAGCAGATACCTGTTGGAAAAGAATTAAAAATAAGAGGGAGGAAAAAAATCTGTGTCTTCTGTAGAAGAAAAATAGAACAAGCCTAGGATTTTAAAACCCTCTGGTTTATTAAAAGTCTATCTACCGTTTTCATTTTACGGCACCAAGAAATTTTTCCAGGTAACAATATATGACTTCAAAAATTAATTCTGTTAGCATTTCAGATACGGATTTGAGTTTTCAGAGTACTATTGGCAGGGTGAAAAATGCAATGAACGAGTCAGAGGACATCCTGAACAGAGACTTTGACATGAGCTACATAGCAGGAGAAGGAATAAGGCCAGGAGGAGGAAGAAATTGGCTCAGAGACAAGAGACTGGGGTGGAGGCCCAGAAGGGTACACTGGCACATACAGGTCATCTGTACACAGCTGGCACCCAGGAGCTATTGGCAGACAAAGGAGACTAGCTCCTTTCCTTCTATACAAACTCTGCCTAGAACATACTCCCATACTCCCCTTCACTCTGAAATGGAAAACAACACGCAAAAAATGGACTGAAAGATTTGTTTCACTTCCTTTTTAAGTGCTTCTATTGTCACTTGCTCCTCAAGCATCTGATTATATAGGAAACATCTGTTCAAAAACCTCCATTAATGACCAGAAATAGTGCTAACAATGAACTTTTTTTTTGCTTTTTAAAAATCTACTGGAGTTGCTCAATCAGATTTTCAGAAGTTAAAAATTTAGAAGATTAAGGTGTCTGTTCAACCTCAGTTCAGGTCCCATAGTTTCACGTATTATTATAATTATCAACCACAGCAATACCTCTCTTACACAGCTCTGCAGATGAAAGTATTTGCCTGGAAGACGTCCATCTTGTTTTTGGAACAAGAAGAATGATGCTCACCTTTAGTAAATAATTCAAGATTTTCACCCTAGGAGCTTCAGTACTTTAGAACTTAAAACATCGTTTTTGCCCGCACCCATCTTACTATGATTAGGACTGCCATTTCTGACTATATGCACATATGTAGTATTGGAACTGGACAGACCACCTTAAAGCCTGGAACTTCTGAGTTTTATGTGCTAAGCTTAATTTTTATCACACACTTTTAACAGTTAATAATTTCTGTATTAAACAGTTCTGTTTTAATCCCCACCCAACAGTACAGCCATATCCAGCAAGGACACCCAAGACAGGTGTACACTAGTAGAGATTTCATATGTTGCAAGTTGGCAGGGAAGATATGTTGTTAGATGCACTAAGATCTGCAGCCTTTGAGTGCAAGGTAACTCCTATGTGATGCACTATCAAAAGAGGCATTCCTGAGTAATACTGAAAACTACAGAAACAAATCTTGAAAACACACATGTAGAAAATAAGGGTACCAACAAAACGGATAAGCATCCTAGCAAGAGTCCTTTGAGACACAAAACTTCTTGCAGACTTCTAATCACACACCATCAGAAATGCATCCTCTTTTGTTACCAAAGAATTCTCCCAAGTGTAGTATTCTGCCCTCCTTCCATACCTGTGGAAGACAGTCAGGACGAGATTCAAAAATCACAAGGAGGACACCAATAGGCACAGTCACCTGCTCCAACTCTAGGTCTTTTGCTATTCGCGTTCTTCGAATTACCCGGCCAACACTGTCCTGTGAGGACGCTGCAATCTGACGTAGCCCAATAGCCAAGCTGTTCAACTTTGATGTAGACAGAGTCAGTCGTTTCAACAAAGGAAGTGCCAATCTTCCTAGAAGAAAGAAAAATCATGATGAAAATAGGTTTGCCTATCTAGGCTCAAGCAAAACCGACCTAAAGAAGTGGCAAGCCTATGGAAAATTCAGACATGTTTCACCATTTAGCAAGAAACCTACCCAGATGACAAACACAAAGCACTAAATCTGGCAGTCACAACAAAACTGCTCAGATCAGCCTATGATTTCACATACCACTATGGTCTAACATAATGTCATTTGAATAATTTGCATATGAAGTCATGTTGACATCTACAAAAATAAAAGTTTGCCCTATTTCCAGTACCTGAATCTTCTATAGGTTGTATCTTTGCAATACTTCCATAAGGTTTGGACAGTAATTGAATCTTTCTGTTTTAAAGATAGAAGACTCAAAGCACAGACTTACTTATAAGCATTTTTGTTCAGATTGGACAAGAACTGCCTAAGTTTTCTAGTTAAACATGTTCAGTCAAGAAGCATGTTCGGTCAATAAATTTACTAGCAGCACCCCTCCTGGCACTTTGATCAGCAAGTGTGGCTTCCTGGTGTCTTACACAAATTATTACAATTCACACTGTGATTTTTTACATCTCCCCAGCAATTACTTGAGAAACTGGGATTAGAATAACACAAAAGAATGGCTTTACTCCAAGTCACCTACACAGAACTGCCCCCAGTAGGAAGGGAATATGGCTCTTTTTGGAGAGCATCAGTTTAATTACATGTTACCCTCGGGAGCCAAACATTATCTTCACAAATCCAGCAAATGGTCACTTTGTGCAAGACAATAACAAAAACACGTTTGCTACGTTCCATTTCCACAATCAGTCTCCCTTGCCAAATGGAGCACTATTTTTTTTCAAGGCACTGTTCAGTATATTACAAGACCCCAGGATCTTCTCTGATACAGACATCAATTTTCTGTAGCAACACAAACTGCATCTGTTTACAGTGCCAAATCTCAAGGTCTTGGATTCATTAATCTATGACAATCATATTACCCAATATCAATGACAGAAGCTTCCAATGATGCTTATTTCCTTAAAGGTTCAGGTAAGTTCACAAGAAAAGAGAAGACCTGTAATATTACCTTTATTTTCAGCCTCTTCCAAGTCTTTTTTGTTTGCCAAGAGAATTTCCTCTCTCTGATCAGTTAGTAAATCAGCAAGACGATAGATAATCTCTGCTCTCTGAAAGAGAAAATATCTAAACTGTCATTTTATTCCAAATCTAAGATACTTTACTTCCAGTCCATTATAGTTCATTTCCACTGGTCAAATGCTATTACCATCTGGACTCTAGAAATACATGCAGACAGGTGATTTTTCTAGCCTGCACCACACTGAAAAATAAGGCTGAATGGTAATTCAGTTGGCACTTAGCTATTTTTATTTTCTCACTTTCCACACCCAGTCTTCTTGCTTAAACTTCCCAAGTTTTTCCTTTAAAATCACCTTATTATCTTCACAACTGATGCTTCCTTTTACCTACCCAGCTGCAAAACACTAATTGTCTATACCCTCTTTTGCATGTACTTTTACAAGCAGGAATGAAAGGGACAAAATATTCCAGTCATTTCTTCAGCATCTCTAATCAAAAATAATTTCCATATGATGTTAGATGTTCTTAAAATACCCAAATTTTTATAAATCCAACATGCAAAATACTCCATGGCTCTGAAACACACCATTATTACACTCTTCTAGTCTTTCACAGCATATCACAATCCAAATGGTGGATATGGCGCACACAGTCATAGCAGGACAGAGAAGAGATTTTTGTACGAAGGAGCCCATGAAGTCTGTTCTAAGTTTGTGTTTTAAATCTTAACACACATTCACAGGTTTGATGAGTAAGACTATATTGTTCTGTCACCTGTTCAGGCTGCAAAGCTGCTAGAGTCCTGCCACCAGCTCGAGCCATTTCACCCTGCTGCTCCACTGTAGGGCCTGCAAAAAGCAAACAAACCCAAAAATTGAAAGAAACAAACAACAACAAAAAAAAACCCCACCACCACCACAACCCAACCAAACACACACACCACCAAACACACACACCACAACAAGAATATGGCGCAGCCTGCAGACAAAGTTACAGCACCTGTTGAAGTCAGTACTAGCTCTTGCATCTTCCAGCTCTCAACTCAGAGCAGAAAAGCTGGTATAGAGTCTAAAAGATATACTCAAAAAGAGAACTGTATGCCGAAACAGGAAGAAGCGTACCAGATACAAAAATATTTCTATGATGTCCAAGTTTATCCTTTTTAAAGGAAGATGATACAGATTTTGTAAGGTTACCACATCAGAACCAAAAAACACAAGGGTAACCCAGCTATTAAAAGGAAATGACAAAGGGCAAGGGAATGCCAGGATTAATAAATTTCAGGGAATGGGAGGCTTTTGAAAACAAGGAATCATCCTTTGAAAAGCCTAAACAGTCAACTAAGGACCTCAGAAATTATTCCAAAATGGTATAGTATCATACAAAGAATAATAGAAGCCAAAATTCAATCTAAGTAATAATTTGCCAGTTTGCCCCCCCCCCCAAATAAAAAAAAGAAAAGACTCATTTTCCTCTGTCTTTCCTTGTGCTCATTTTGGAAAGGTTCCTACACAAAAATCATTTTGCAGCAGGACCTCAAAGGATGTATTAAACTGAAATGATATAGAACAGCTTTTGAAACAGAAGTAAAACTCACTGGCACAGTACATCTGCCCTAAGAGTTCTGAATTAGCTCATGGATAAAATCATTAAACTGTTTCTTGTTAACCTTCCTCTGGAGTTGCCTGTAAAACAGATACTTTCAAAACAACAATTATGACTCTGCTTCTATTTAAGAAAATTGCCAAAGCAGGATTCTGAAATCTATACAAAGAAATATCCTGGGAAACGTAAAAAAAGAACTAGTGGACACGTGATTAAGCATGCTTTCTATTGGTGTTCTTTGTGACATGCTTGCACACCAAGAGACATGGCTGATTACAGGAAAAGTTAGAGGAACTTTCAAAGCCTGTTTTAGAAGGCAGAGAACAAAAAGAAAATGAGAGTAAGCACTGTCCACAGCAGAGGAAGACTTGCTAGTAAAATTCCTCAGGGACTTAGGCTGTCCACCATATTTATAAGTGTTTGGGAAAAAAGGTAACAAGATGCAAGTCCCTAATGCTGACAGAAACTTATTAGTGGGAATAACTGGAAAGAATCAATTTCTTCTGCAGTCAAATCACTAAGCTACAATAAACAAAGTGATGCAGATCCGGGGGGAAAAGGACAATCAAGTCTTGCTATTATAATAAACAGTCCTACAAAAACATCACCTCATCAGTACTGAAAAGCAGTACATTTTTCATAATTATTAAAAAAAGACCTAGAGACTAGAAGACCTCATTACTAAAACTCAAAATTAGTCCTCCCATCTCATAAAGCCAAGATTTACATGCATCTTGGATGCTGATTCAAATTCTGATTTCCCCCCATTGCAGAGATGCCACAATAAATAAAAACTGTTTCAGACAAGAGAAATAAAGATGGGCAAATTTTTGGAACAGTTTCTGTAAAAGTGGCCAAGAATCATAATCCCAAGACTAAAAAAAAATAGTTAAAAATTTACTCAAAGGCAAGCCTGATGCAACACTTTATCAACTAGCAGGAACAACTAAGGATCCAATGCTTCTGTTCCAACTGTAGAAAATACCTTTCAATAGACATTTGTCAGGTAGGACATGCTTTCCCAGCTGCTTTGTAGGTCTAGTCAAGTTATCTCATTATAAGGCTTCAGGAAGTTTCTGCAACTCAGACATGTTACCTCTGTACTCACCTGCAGGTTTTACTTCTGAAAAAAATGTGCCGACTTTTTTCCCATCCACAATATCTGTGATGACGTGACCAGAGATCTTCGGGTGGGTTCCATTTGCAATAACTACAGAGGTACCTCCTTGGAGGGCCCACAGAGCTGCTTTCACCTATGGTGAAGAATAAAGACAGGTCCAGGAAATTTCCTTGATATTTGAATCCCCACACTTCACAAGAATTCTTGCTCCTCCTTGTTCTTTATATTGGTCCTTTATGTTTTCAAAGAGCATTATAGAACTTTCTAAAATACAATATTGAAAAAGATCATGTACTTCAGCTTTACTTTCCCTTCTTTTATTAGCTTCCAGTTTATGAATATACTTCAAATTTCTCTGCTTTTTTTCCAAGATGTTCCAAGACTTTTGCAAATATCCTTCCCTTCCTGAAGGCATGAGTTCCCTTTCTGAACATCAGTATTAGCATGATAAAGTTTGTTTAGTCCTTCTAGAGAATGTGAAATTTACAGCAGGACCACCTTATTAGTTAAATCTCTTGAAAATCCTGTGTACTTATTAGGACTAAGACTAGCCTCTTTTCATAAGATCCCCCTTTGCAACATCTCACTAATTTACATACATATACAAAAACAAATACCAACCTGTTACCATTTGCTGGTGAACTGCCTCTGCTTTCTTATGTTCCCCCACCTCAATGAAGCTGTTAGGAGTACTATCCCACTATTACGTTTGTCTCATTTATATCATTACAAAAACTGCTAGTCACAATGTCATTCCTATATGATTGTACAAAGTTTCCCAGTGAATATAGACTGGGATACAACATGTGAGACATACCTATCAGACTATAGCACACCAGGCTCTTGACCACCACAAGACTTTTAGCTGCTCCATTTTTGCTTAAGTTTCACTCTGATAATCAAGATTTGTACTTTGGGCTACCATTTCTTCCTCATATTGACACACTCTTCTCATACTCAGGAGCCCAAAAATGGGTAGAACACTCCAAATGCTTCTCAGTACAGCTGAAAGGGGAATAATCACCTCCTTTGAGCTGCTGTCTATGCTCTTCCTAATACACCCCAGGACATGGATCGACCTACTTTAGTGCAAGGGCATACTGCTGGCTCGTTCTGTGCAACCACCAGGACTCCCACAAGTCCTTTTATGCCAACCTGCTTTCCAGCTAGTCAGCCTACAGCCTGCACTGGCGCAGGGGTGCAGGACTTTGCACTTCCCTTTGTTGAGCTTCACAAGGTTACTGGTTGCCTCTTTCCACAGACTGTCACAGTCCTTTTGACAGGCAGGACAATAATCTGGTCTTTCAACCACTTCTCCTTGTTTCTTTATTTATTTTTAATCCTCTGCTTTCCCTCCCTTTGCTTTCCAGGATAGGTTAAAGGCTCTGTGCTCCTACCTTGGCTTCCATGCCTCCCATGCCTACTCTGGACTTCGTACCAAATGTCACAGATTGCTGGTCTCCTGGGTAAAATATGTCAATGAGCTTGGCATCATCAGATCCTGGAGGGCTGTCAAAGAGTCCTAAAATAAATAATAAAAATCTGCTAGCATTATGTATCCTGAGTTCTAAAGTTCAAGGAGAAGCTTTATGGAAACTGCAAAGCTGTATTCCACTGCATAGGATGGAAAGTGTTCAAGTCCCACAAAATGCAGGGTTCAGTGAAAGTGAAGCACTAGCTGGTAGGCTGAAGAATTATCAGTTATTCTTTCGGTGAAGTTTATCCCCACACACTGAATAAAAGCATGCGAGCTTTTATTTGTAATTTTTGATTTATATGTACAGATATTAGAGTGAGGTTAGAGAGAACGCTGGAAACAACAGTTTCGCTGTGTCATAAACCAGGATTTACAAATACAAGCACACAGACAAATAGGAAAAAGAATAACTTTCCCCACCAAAATCTCAAATGATATGCCCGAATGCTGGCTTTTAGAATGATAAACTGAGCAATTTATAAACACGTAAAAAGATGGATTATTAGAATCTGCTAAGAGACTCTTCCTTTTTTGTTTGTTTGTTTTTTTTAATCTAATAGTTTTACGTAACAATGCTCTGCATTGAATTACTCTTTCATTTACCCAGCACACTAACCCTAAGATACCACCACACTTCCCAGAAAGTGCTCTCCATCTATAGTTTATGGAGGGCAGGACACATCTTTGTGTAAGGAACACATCATTCTAGATGAGTCAATGTATTGTTTGAACTAATTGTTTTGACTATTGCTTTTATTAAATTGTTCTCAGTGTCATTTTAACTACATACAACCATCAAGGTTGTCTAGAAGGACAGGTCTAGAAGGAACTGTTTATGGAAAAGTAACTCCCCCCTCCTCCAGAACTATGACGTGGGCTGGATCCATCAGGATCAACTGAACATTAGGTACAAATCTGACTTTAAAGAAACATATCTAGGAGAGGTGAAAAGTTTACATGACTTGGATGATGCAGAAATTAGAGTGAATTTAACCCCCTTTCCAGCATCAATAGATGACAGACTTGCCTCACAAATAGCAAAGGTCACAAGATCAAAACAGTATCAGCCAAAACAGTATCAGAGAGAGAAAAGTTAGTGAGATTGAGACTTCTGGAAAGTAATGTCCATGGTCTCCAAGATGCTTGTATCAGCATCTAAACATCTAAGATGCTTGTTACAGGAGGACAGAACCTGACTACTGCCAGGATTTTGGAAATTATTAAAAATAGTTTAGAAAACTATTTAGTGTTAAGATTATGCTCCTGATTCTAAACACAGAGGCATTGCTCTGTGTTAGTCAATCATACTACTCATGACTATATCATAAAATCCTGAGTAATTAGCAGAGAAACTATAGCTCAGAACAAGTCCCAAGTTCACTCGCATTCTCACCGCCCAGACTTAAAGATATGGCAGATGGCTCCTTGAGGTATATACCTGATGTTGTTGCATGAGCCAAAGCCTATGTATGTGGTACACTATAACTGTCACTGTAACTGAAGTGAACTGAAGATATCAGCAAAACTCAGGTACAGGTTGGTTCTACTGTCTATGAGACTTCAAGGTCCAAAATTCTCCACCAACAATTCCCATCTATCTGGTGGCAAATGCAATACAAGGCATTTCTGACTGTAGAGTAGCATTCAGACACCATTCCAAAGAGTTCTTCTACATATGAGTGGCTGAGGGAGCTGGGATTATTTAGTCTGGAGAAGAGGAGGCTCAGAGACCTTATTGCTCTCTACAACTACCTGAAAGGAGGTTGTAGGGAAGCAGGGGTCAGTCTCTTCTCCAGAATACCTACAGACAAAACTAGCGGAAATGGCCTGAAAACTGCGCCGGGGAGGTTCAGGTTAGACATTAGGAAGAATTTCTATGTGGAAAGAGTAGTCAAGCATTGGAACAGGCTACCCAGGGAAGTGGCAGAGTCACCATCCCTATTAGCGTTGAAGATGAGGCACTTAGGGATATGTTTTAGCAGGGTGGTTTACGGTTGGACTAAATGATCTTAAAGGTCTTTTCCAACCATAAAGATTCTATGTTACTTCTTTAACATTGAAACTGGCAGAGTATAGATTGTCTTGATCAAAGAAGGTGAAGAAATACTTCACAAACCTTCTACATCTGAGAGGACAATCAGGAGGTCAGTCTTCATTTCCACAGCCAGTCGTGCTGCCAGACTATCATTATCCTTCACGCTAATCACCTGGAATGCACATACAGATCAGCAACACAACACAAGGGAGGGAACTAAGAAGTATGTAGCCATAACATACACAAAGCTCCATCAGCGCTGCCAAACCCTTATCATCTGCCTTGCTCACACTCTGCTGAAAACTTCTAGGAGTTGATCTTTGTACAAAAACAAATACCCTTTTGGAATGCTGTAAAACTGTATCAAAACAAGAGACAGCAGGAACCACATTCTCTATCTTCGTGTCCAGTGACAGGACAAGAGGCAATGGGCACAGACTGACACACAAGAAATCCCATCTGAACACAGGAAAACAAACACACACACACACAAAAACTTCTTTACTGAAGGGGTTGCCGAGAGAAGATGTAGAGTCTCCATCCTCGGAGATATTTAAAACCCAAATGGAAAACATCCTAAGCAATCTATTCTATCTGACCCTGCTTTGGGCATGAGGGCTGCTAGATGATCCACATCAGTAATTTCTTCCCCTCCCACCCCACGGCAGGTTGTGCACAGATTATGGTATTAGTAAATTAAATATTAATGCTATACCACTAACAAACAGGATCCACCCCCTTGCAATACTTTACCCACATTTACCCCCTGCAGATCACTATTTGGCTCTGGAGGTGGAACAACAGCATCATTAGTATTAATTATAGGGACGATATTCATTCTTAGAAGTTCATGCAATGTTCCATTTAAGTTCCGACGCTTCTGTTCATCATGAAAATCCAGGTTGGTAACTAAAATCTGAAAGGAGGGAAAAAATAATACATACTTAGCCTGCCATCTTCCCTGATAAGAATAAACATATGTATTGAAGTATCATAACAGGTTATTCAAGTCCTCTCCAGAGGAACATAAGCTACAGTTAAGAGATAAAGAATGCAAGTGAGAAATATTCTTTCCACAACATTTTCAGATGTATATGCCTTAACTTCCAGTGGAACCTATAATGGCCTTTCTCAAGTAGACATATCACAGCAATCTATTGTAACTGCTAACTGTACTGAAAACATTTAATTATATCAGTTGTACTATATCACAGTAAGAAGATCCTCTAAATGACAATTTTATAGTACGCAATTAAATTCATTGATAGTGTTTTCAAAAGTTACAGAACTGCATCGAATGTAAAACCTTCACAGAATATTTTAGATGAGCATGATGTATTTTCTTATAGTAGCTCAATACACAGAGTTATAGCATTCAGCAGAGACACCCATGCTAGGTGTACCACCAGCTACTAGCTAGTTTTGAAAAGCAGATGGACTGATGTGATTTTTAAATCCTCACTTTGGAACACAAGCCTTTTCTTTCTAGTTTTAGTAACAAGATCTTAATAGAGGAAAAAATAATAAAAAGACCACTATATATAAGCCACACACACACATTCCAAAAATACAAGGCATTTTGCTCCAACTAGGATTAATTACTAATTATATTTCATTAATAGACATCGAAAGTAGGACAGCAATGGAAATCCAAGACTACAGTAAAGAAGGCATGTTATGAAGCTTGGGAAAAAAATAGCAATTACATCACTAACTGAAATACCAGGCCAGTCTAAGAAAGAAGGAATCCCTTACTTGAGCTGCACAGATGCTATACTGCGTAAACATGGCTTCATACAGGGCCATGAGTCCACTCTGGCCAGCTGCTGCACAAGCTCTAGCCTCCAAGACTGGAATAGCCTATGAAATAAAGAGAACAGCTGTCAGGGAGTGACTTGAGCAGCTTCCACCCAGCATTCAAGGGAAGAAAAAGGGACTGCTTGCAGCCACTCACCATATCCTTTAGCTGGCTCTGGCCTGAATGAAGTGCTTGCCTCACACTCTGAGAAAGCAAGATCTCATGACGCAATCGCTGTTTTCCAAAAGCTACAGCTCCACTGGTGACAATCATCATCTCTCGGCCCTGATTCTGCAGCATTGACACCTGTAAGTACAGATCACAAGAAATAGGAGCAAGATCACTCCTAGTCCAGCAACTCTTTTTTATAGATACATTATGCTTACTGATTCCTGCCGATGCAGGTGTCTGCTTACCTATGGATGGGGCACAGCAAGGTAACCACCCTTTAAGATAGCCCAGCACTGCTTCCTGACCAGTTATTAGCCACAACTACAACCTGTGCTAAACTTTTTCATAATATCACTTTTTATGATGAAGTCAGGTTTGAATTTTCACAGTACCTATTACATGGTAACACTTCTATACCTCTTGACCCTCCGTAGCTATTACAGAAGACAGAGAAGTCACGTGGCAGCAGCTTCCTCCAAACTTCTTATTCACCATCCATTCCTAGGGGAGTTACTATATAGTAACTTTATATACTAGAAGAAGCTAAATCTAATACTAAACCAAAAGTTTACTCATGCTCCTTCCAGGGAGGTGTGCAGCCTTTTTTCCTTTTAAAAACTTCAATGCCCTCAGTGAATTTAGTTTTTCACGCATGTGTCCTTCCCAGAGAAGACATATCCAACTCCCTCCTCCGCACAAAATGGTCGTCATTTCTCTTTGTGCAGCAGAGCCAGTCTATGAGTTCTATGAGTCTTTTCCTTAAAGCAATGAGGTTTCAAGTCTTTTCTTAAGAGGAACTTTTCAAGTGCTGAGGTAATCAAGGAAGCCCCACTCACAAGAAATCAAGAAAGCTCACACTTCAGTGCCACTTTCCCACAAGGTCAAACTAGTGCCCAAATCATATCTTAGTGTACAAAGTCTCACTGTGCAAATTTTCTCCCTCAGATACTGAGTTATTGAGTTACATGGTCTACACTAGCACAGCACATGATGAGGGAGAAGGGAAAGCCCAGAATATCGATTCAAAAGGCCAACACAGTTTTATGAGTTTTTCTAAAAAGTTCTGAAGTTAAAACAAACATTCCATTACAGTACAGAATTACCTGCTCCACAATGGAGGCCAGCCTCCCAAGAGCCAAGCCACATTCATCTCCTCGAGTCACAACAGCGCTGCCCAGCTTCACTACAATCCGCTTGGCATGTTTCAGCTCACTGCGGTGTGCAAATGATTTGCCATGCGCTCGGCTGAGTGGCATGGTGATAAACGGGATGTTGCTCCAACAGCGGATGGATTCATTTCTTGATCTCTGGGTATGGCGAGGGAGATCTATCATTAAAGAGAAAAAAAAAAAAAAAAAAAGGAAAAATACAACAGACGCTTGCTCAAACAGCTTTAAACACTTCATTCTGACCTCAGAGACCTTCTCAAGCCACATAACATTTCCTCCCTTCCTACGGCTGGAGCTCACAATATACACTTCTGCTCTGCAGTGACTAGGAATGAGAATTCAGCTTTCAAGTCACTGGAGGAAAAAAAAAAAAGAAAAAATGAAAAAAAAAAAAAAATCTAAACACTGCTAATCATCCCTGAGGCATAGAAGACAATATCCCATTAGCTTTGAGTTTGAGACTTTAGAAGATCAAACTGAAGGGCACTTTAAAAGAGCCCATGCAGATTACTTCAGAAGACCACTAACTTAAAAAAAAAAAAAACACTCTCCCCTTTGCCTCACTGGGTACAGCTAGAGACTTCTCCTGACAACAATGCTACAGAGGCAATTGACTGCTAAAGGAAAATTTAAATAAATAAATAAATAAAAATTAAAAATAAAAATAAAAAATTGAAAAGTAGACCTCTTAAAGATGTATTACAGTCAGATATTTTCTCACACTACTCAACACAGTAGGCAGAAGGCAGAGATGGATGATCGACACATGAACTGATAGCTGGCTTCCTACAGAGTAAGTAGGAGCTGGAGCACAGACAGTCACAGTGCTGCTCAGGAGAGATACGAGGTGTGCCAGGCTGGTAGATTACTTAAAACACTGCAGAGACAGTGTCTGGACAAACTCTTTGGATTCAAAAGCTTTCAAAGGATAGTGGAGACAAACCAGTCTGCTACCAGCACAGCAGATTAGTCAGTACAGTGACAGTTAAAGAGTTGAGATCCATTCCAATTATCAAGGAGGCTGGATCAAACACATAAAAGTCCCACAATTAAGCTGAAGGTATGAAGGAAGTTGGGAAGCATTTTTAATATACTTTGGAAGGAAATTTGGAGAGATACAATAAATTGAATCTGAAGAAGGAATTATGCTGGTAAGATTATTCATAACTGAAAACACATCTAATGACATTAGGATGCAACAGAATAAACTAAATTATTTAAAAAAAAATACATTGTTTTATCCTCCATCCAGTCCTTTTCATGTTACTCTTCAGAATCTATACTAAGCCAGGTCAAATTCTGGACAGTCTCAAAAATAGCATTACTGGAAGAAAGAGAACAGTTCTGAAATTATTAACAAGATGTCTATGACACTACAGTCTAGGACCAAAAGCGCATCCTAATCCAAGGACAACACCAATATAATCCTGACCAGTATCATCTCTGAAGATATAGCGATTCCTCTATAACATAACATAAAATTGATACATTCATAAGTTAAATGAGTATTCTGTAGGTTACTTCTGCAAGAGTAAGACAGGAATAAGCACACAGCTGCAGAAAAGGGAAGACAGGGATTTACTTCTGTAAAACACGATTAAATCCATTTCCTTTACTAAACACAGAAAAACCTTAACTGATTAATCGTAAGTGAGGACTATATTAAGATGTCAGTTTTATATGAAGTAAAAATGTAATATGGAGATTAGTTTTATTTGCCCCCTGTTTTCATGAGGTAATATCTGTGAATACAGGATGACTTGTAATAAAAAGGAATGAATACAGTTAGAATGAACAGTTCTTTCCAGTATTAAATGTTATTATGCACCATTTGTCTATCCTGCACAATATGGCAAGAATGGAGTAAAACAGCTTACAAGTTTTCAATTCCGACAGCTAGAGCTCTAGAGTTTAGAAAGTTTCAGGAAGGCAGACATTGAAAAACAAACAGTATTTGTGAAAGTAAAATAAAATAAAAGCTTATTTTTTAGAAAAATGAGGAGAAAGGCAACATTTCTGGAATGAATAGATAATTACATTCACCTCCACTAAAGTTAGAACTGCCTACTGCTGTTTGCTACTCCAAAACATGTCTTTTTAATTATTTTAGTCTGCACTGAAAGATAAAAAATTAAACTCCAAGGTTATACATGCAAAATATTTCTGATAGCCCAAGTCCAGGACTTTGTTTTACAGGGAATTAGGGAGAAATTGACATTGTGATCTGGTCAACTTTTAAGTCAAGTAAATTTATAAAGATTATAGTTTTTTTTGCCAATAGATTTACTTTGTACTTTGTCAATAGCTTAAATTCTTTAATAAAGAAAGGAAAATAACTTAATACAATAAAAATACAAACACATGAGACTTTTGGCACTACAGATTTTTTATGCAGTCTGCATATGGACTGTTTCTCAGGAGTGAATACAAAGGATTTTAAAAAAGACTTGAACCAAACAGGATCACAACAGAAATAGCAAAGAGCAAAACAAAACTGATAATTTTCAAACCAACTTTGGATTGCAACTGCTTGAGTAATCCAAGTTGCTCCAATACTGCCTGCTGACTACTGTCAGTTGTTCCAGAGCTGAAGAACAACTTTCACAATGTCAACTCTCATAGAATTTTACTGACTTTGGAAAATGTATTTTGTTTAGAAATACTTCAAATGTAGAAGTCAGCTGGGCTATAACTCAGGAAAAAAGAAAGCAGCTCAGGACCTAAGATTTCCTTATTTAATAAATCATATATTCACACCAGCAAGAAAGAACTATTGGATTAACACACAGACCAACGGGAAATGAAATCAAGCTTGTATGCAGTGGTAAACAGATAACATTTTTAATCCCACTGACTTTCCTAGACCAAGAGGGAATCTAGCTATCCCTGCATTTGCTATTTCAGTCTGCTAACGATACAGAGGTCTCTCTCAAGGTCTCCCTCAAGATAGGATTTCATAGATTAGGGAATAATAAAACTGTTATATTCTTCACCACTGTCCACAGGACATCCATGTATATATGCTCAGGTTTCTTGCAAGTAGTATCTTTGCACTTTTGCCTAACCCAAGCAAATTTGAGCTTCCCACCTTCCAATATCTGTTTTACTCGAGATATCTGTGGGCTGAAAATTGGAAGAGGGGGAAGAGGACACCATCAGATCCTGCTTTCCAGGAACACATCTGGTTAAAAAACAAAGAACTTTCACAGTAGGAGTTCTTTTACAACAGAATTCTTTTATAAAGATGCACATCAGAAAGAGAAATACACCCTGTCTATGTACTTGAATAATATTTGCTTGTATTATTGAATTAAGGGAGAAAGTAAAAGTAAAAAAGTAGTTTTACTTGCAGCTCACTCCAAAGCCTGTAGATTTTTAATCAAGTTAAAGATGAAATTTTCTTTTCATAATAAGAAAGAACATAAGGCAGGCCCAGGCACAAACTGACCAACATTAGAAACGTGTGCTTTCTCTCATACATACACAAACGGGAAATGGCTGCAATGGCACGTGACGATAACACAAAGCACCATCCAGGGGAACAGGCAAGAGGGCTCAGAGCAGCTCGACACAACATTTTGAGACGCCTTCTGCCAATCAAGGATATCTGCAAGTCAAAAGGGGGAAAGGGAGGGAGGGAGGAAACTGGTTAAATATCAGTGAACTTCCACCTGTAATTTCTCTCCATCCACACACCCTCCTCCCTACATCCAGAAGGGCTCTTTATGGTCTTAACAGTGTCCTCATGAAAGGGACAGCCCACTCTCCCAGTTTTTCCAGAATTCCCAGGCTGTAGTTCAGGGAAACAGGAGGACCCCTGTTCCCTTGCTTGCAGAAGATTAATAAAGATCAAGAACAAAACATGCTACTTCCCCAAAAAAGGAAGAGAAGGGCTATGAATGAGTGCAGCTACAATGAAAAGAAGCCAAAACTTTCTCCAAACTTTCTCCATAGAGAAACCTGGAGGAAAACAGTATATAGTGAGAAGTTTTAACATCCAGACACTCTACAACAGAGCATCTGCTACTGCTCTTTTCATAAATCTCAGTTCTACTGCATACAAAATACTTGCTGGCTTACTTAAAGCATTCAAAACTCTCTTCACACAATCACCCTCATGTATTGCTCTCTCAAATTCAGTTTTGCAGATACTATTTAAGACCTCAGAAACCACACTTGGCTCTAGAAGTCTCTAAACAGAAAGCGGTTCCAGGCTGGGACAATATCACTGGGAAGTATTTTGAACACTTACTCTGCCTTATCCTCTTGCACAGGCATGCATTTTGAACAACTGTGAGAAGTCGACCATATTACACTGACCTTTTTGCACAATGCACTAAAACTGTTCTTATGCTAAATCTAGTTTAAAAAGGCAGAACTCATCACCACTGTAGCTGTTTTACAAGCATTAGTAAGTTAGTTTTCCCTGAACACTATAAAACAGCAAGATACTAAGTGATGACACAGAAGCACATGACACTGCTTTCCAATTTATTTGTCATTAATACTTCCCTTGCAAGCACTCAGGATTCTTGTAACTCTAAATCCACTTGATCAAGTACCCCCATATGAGGGATATACAATCTGCAATTTCCTGTAATAGGTCTAGTTGAGGTGATGGATGCAGTATGACAAAGGAAATAGCAGAGATGAGATGAGAAGGAAAAAAAAAAAAAAAAAACACACAATTTTCCTGGACAACGCTTAAACTATGAAGACTCTCTTGCCATCCCACTTTCCCTTTTCGCAAAAATCTTTCATCACATGCTTCAATCCACCCCTCTGCAATATTAGAATAGAGTCACAGAGGCAACATTGTACAATCTGTGGCACAGAGCATTACCCTGCATCGTCTCCTTACAACCCTTACCAATACGTACACCTTTGCATGCAACAAGGTAGCCACCAACAGACAACAGCTCTCCTGTTCAGATTGTAAAGTTACACAGCGGAGCATTTTAACAGCCTAGAACAGGACGGACACTGCAGGTCAACGTGCCACCTGAAGCTCCAAGTCATGACCACCGCCAGGACTTCGAGCGGGTGACAGAGCTGAGCAAGCAACCAAAGCTTTCTTCTCATAACAAGCCAAGCTCAAAAGAGCCAGCGAATGGTACCGAAGCACTCCCTGTTTGGGGACACTACAGCAAACCTTCCTGCTGCTCTCTCTTCCACACATCAGGCATTTCATGCAACTGCCTCTGGGGCATAGCAGGTATTTAAATGGTTTTATTTTGCCAGTTACATTGTTTATAGGAAAAAAACTACAATTGTAAGTAACACTCAGAAATAAGTAACCTTTCCAGAGGAAACTCTACATTAGAACTGGTTATCATAAAGAAAAACTTCAAGAAATAAAGAAAACTTCTTGTAAAAAAACTTCTTTATGACAGTTCATAAATAACTTTGCTAAAGTTTTACAGAAGTTTATACATACAGAAAACAGGTAATTCAAAACAACATATCGTGCAATTACTTTTCTATCAAGAATCCATTCCAGTAAGACACTGGACTGCAGCAGTCTGCAACATAAGACACATGTAGCTGTGGAAATATCTGCCAGTGATTTCCTAGAAGGACTGTTCTAATCCTATCTTCATATCTCAAACCAAAAATAACATCTGTAGAAGCTCAAGACTGTTCCATTTTGTTATGCCCAGTACATAAACAGCTTAAGCAATACACTCAGGGCTGTACAGGAACAGCACTGGAGCCAGGACTAGGACCTCCAGCTGCCTCCCCACATCCTGCAGGACAGGCACTGAAGAAGTAAGCAATTCATCCCACAGCAGGCAGTAAAGCCCACTTGGGCACAAGAAGTTTAACTTAATACAAATTTCACAGAAATTACTTGTTGCAGTTATCACCTACAGGTGTCACTCCTGGCCTGAACATTTAGATGTGCCTGAATTTCCATACCTGATCCCTCCCGTTGAAGCCGTGACAAAAGCGTGCTGACTGAAGCTGCAACTGCAGGGACGCAGGAGGCAGCACAGGCCCAGCTCAGGCGGCAGCTGATCCGCAGCAGCCAATCCAGATGTTCTCCTGCACAAGCCACATCAGCTCCAGCATGCGCAGGCTGAACACCAGCCCACCGGCTGATGTAACCTCCGCCACCCGACTCCACGTCGTCCCTCCCACCGGCACACACACCTTCCACTCTGCTGTCCCAGCAGATGATGTAACTCTACTCCACGTTGCAGCACAAAATCCACGGCTTTACAGTTACAGCATTAACAGCTGTTTTCTGTCTAGTTCCAGGCTAGTCGAGACAGATGACCCACCTCCTGCATCCAGTTTTCCTTGACCTTGATTCTCCCTATTTTCCAGTGTCTGAAATCCAAAGGGGATAGGAAATGAAGGGACTTATATAGCCCAGCTTTTGAGACTGGCTTTACTTCCTCAAATTCTTTACTTTTCATATTCTCCACTGTACCCAAGACCTCCCCACTGGCTTTGCTCTTCATCTATTTCCCATTCACATTCAATTCTAAATTAGGAGAGAAAGTAGGAAAAGCCACAAATGCTGCAGTTTCTAATCTTCGAAGATACTACAGTTCCCTGTTTAACTGAGGAACTATAGTTTTCTATCTATTCCATGCTGTTACATTTCCATTTGCTTACTGTAATTCAAACAAATTCCAGCTTCACTGATTCTCATGGTTTTAGAGGTCTATATTTGGTCCTTTTTAAAAAAAAATCTTTAAAATTTTACCTTTTAGGATCAAAAACAATAATCTCAGAAAGTTTCTGCAGGACTGAAGAAAAAAATAATGGAGAGTGAACAGTGAGTGATAAGGGTTGGGGTGGGAAAAAATCATTGAAAAAGCTCAAAACCAAGAATTTATAGAGAATCTAACTCACAAATATTGAATATTAGGAGATGCTACACTGGATTTCACAATGTCCACTTGACAGAAAACAAAATAAGCCTCAAAAGCCCCAAATAAATACAAAGATACTTCTTTGTTAAAAGACTCCCTGCAGACCATCACATGATCAGGTGCAGTGATTGTTTTTATTCTTGTAGCACACATGGGTCTTGCTTACTACCCTGCTCTGCCCCTCCAATTCAATTACCAGCAAAAATAAAGAACCCCGCTGCAAGAAAAAAAAAAAAAAAAAAAANAAAAAAAAAAAAACCCCACGGAAAAAAAAAAAAAAAAAAAAAAAAAAAAAAAGACAATTCCAGCTCCAGAACTCCAGAAAGCCAAAACAATGAGTAGTGACGTGAAACAGCACAACAGCTGATTTTCTGATAAGTCTTTGTTTTGATTTTCAAAAAAGTAAGAAAAAAAGGGAAATGCTCTTATTTTAGACTTACCTGGCTGATTTTTAATATCTGCAAGTCCTTTCAACTTGTTTCCAAACACAAACTAGTAGGTTCCCCTCAACCCATGCTGTTGAGAGGCTGATTTCTTCTGATGCTGAGGTAGAAGTATCAGTAAGACAGTGAAGAGAAGCTAAAAATCAAAATGCTTTCATTTTCCCCCTGAAACTAGTAGCTCTTACAAAAGCTTGTTAGCTGCAAGGAATCCTAGATTATTTTCTACCCGATTAGCAGTGCATTACTAATCAGGTGCAGTGCACAGCAAGTGTAACAGAGAATCAGAAATGGAAAAAATGTGGTTTCAGGCAGTTCAGGGCAGAGAATACCCTGAGAAATCTTAAACAAAATTTCATTTTCTAGAAAGAGCACAGAAACCATCAGGCTATATTAACAATCTGATCTGGCAGGCAGACTTGCTACAGTTCACCTTCAAGCCTAGACACTGTGACACTCCACGTCCAAGGTCTCACTGTGTAACCTCTTTAACAAGTACCTTCTGGCCATTACTAAGCCAGTAAACCACAGTCTTCTGTGGGGGAAGGTTGGGGGAAATTCACTTACTAGAATCTATTTCCAGGCCCTTGTCTTGTCACTTCTCAAAGGCAGGGCATGACTCAAGGCAACATTTATCATCAGCTCGGCCCTGGAGAGGCCAAGTGAGTACTAAGCTCAGCACCCCCTCCATTATCCTATTTTTGATCTATTTGCCTTTATCAACCTCCTTTTTTTTTATTTCTCTCTCCCCTACAATGATGCATTCCCCTCTTCTCCTATGGCTGGAGAGAATCAAGAATGTATTCGGCTTTTACGAAAAATAAGCTGGTATCGCATCCTGAGGGGAGAGGAAGGAAAACAGCAATTGGCAGTTGCTAGCAGATGCCTAGATAAAATACACAGGCAGGACAAAGAAACAGTTACTATTCCCTAAATAGTTTCTAGATCTCCAGCCTTGGGTGTGAGCTGGGGCTATTCACCTTCTCCATCCTACTCCTGATTTTATACTGTAACATATCCTCTCTCATTCCTCCTTCCCACATCCCTTTTCCAAGACAGAGCTGGCTGTGATATTCCAATCGCCACAGACATGTCTGGTACCAGAATTGCCAGTGTTGTGAACCCTCTTCATCCAGGCTCCCATCTCCCTCCTAATGCTCAGCTGTTTCACTACATTGTTCTGCTAAAGGATTGGGTGATTCACCTGACTAATCTCATGAGAACTCATGTCAGCAAGAGAGAAGCAACACATAAAACTTCACTGTCACTAATAAAGCAGTTTAGGATGCCCCTACCCTCACTTTCTCCTCATATGACAGCTACTTCATAACTACGATCATTTCAATTGCTGTCCTTGTACCTCCCCCATATAAGAGGTATACAGCAAATTAGTAAAGGGAAAGAAGCCAGAACTACATGCAAAGTACTAAAACGTTGATGAAACTTGAATTTACAGAGTGGCACATTATGTTTTGAGGGTTTTGTTTGTTTTTGAACTTCTTTTTCTTGCCTGATAGTTCTAAACTTGGAGCTGACTTTTTGGAGTATCCAAATGGCTACTGTGAATCCACAGTGATTCACAAATATTTTCTCTCCTGGATGCTGCAGAAAAACAGGAAAATACTGCTGCTTTCATGGCCCTAATATTACGACAAACCACAACAGCTGAAAAATGAATAAATTTAAACCTGTGAGATGCTCACTGTGCTACTGAATGCATTTCTTGCAAGAACTTGGGCAAAGAATAACTTATGGGAAGCACAATACCATAACAGTACATAAAGTTTAAAAAAAAATAAAAAAAATAAAAAATAACTTGTTTTACAGAGGCCCTTACCAAAAGCTCTTATAGATCTGTGCAAGTTGTGCCCAACAAGACACCTTTATCTACAGTTTTATTACTTCTTTCAGAGAACTATCAGGTTTCTTCTTACAGGAAAATCTAACTTCATCCCATTACAGCACCTGTGAGGAAACACTGTGTGACTAGCAGAGGTTTATCAGCAAGGGTCCAGCCAAAACCCAGATAAGCATTCCAATGTGTCACATAAGTGTTAGGAAGTAACTTTTTTTTTTTTTTATCCCTCCCCTCCTCAGGCAAGAGGAAGCCTTGTGAGCAGATGAAAAAGACAGGGGGAGCTCTTGGGAGGGGCAACATACTCGGCTTTCCCAAAGCCCCTGCGGGACGAGGCCAGCGCAGCTCTTCTTGATTAGCCTAGTGTCTGCAGAGGTGCAAGCAGCACATTCTCTCTGCCAGTGCCTACTCGGAGCAGCAGCACTCTGCAGTCACCAGGGAAGCCGGGCTAGGGAGCGCTCACGCCTGGAGGCGCCGGGCGGCACCTCGGGCAGGGCCTGCGGCGCACCCCGCAACGGTGGAAGTTTCATCAACGCTCTGCAGCGCCGCAAACGCCTCCCACCCTGTCTCGCAGAAGGGGACAGACTAAAAGCACCGCCGCGCTTCGCTCCCAGGGCAGGGGCGACGCTTCTATCCAGGGTCCCCGCACCAACTACCAGTGGCCGCCCCACACCACGGCCGCTGCCCTCGTGCCACGGCCGGCAGCAGCTCCCACCCCTCGGGCCGCCCCCGCACCCAGGCCCAGCGGCCGGGAAGCCCCGCACTCACCGAGCCCGCGCGCAGCGGCAGACACCGGCAGCGCCGCTTCCGGCACCACCGGCGCCGCTGCCTATTGGTCCCCCCGCCCAGAACGAGGCGCGCGCGCCATGAGGGTCCCTGCACCCCATTGGCTCGCCCGCAGCGAGGTGCGCGCGCGAGCGGGAGCCCTGCGCCCCCTTGGCGGAGCCGCCCCCGCGTTGCGGCCGCCGTGCCCCGAGGGGCAGCGGCAGCAGCAGGGAGTTGCCGGGAGCCGCCGCCCACCCCTGCCAGCGGCTCCGCGGCTGGCGCGGCCCGGTGCTGATCGCGCTGTTCCTCGGCGTCTGCGCCGCAGCCGGGCCGCTCCGCTCGGCCTGGTGAGGCTGTCGGCAGGCCCGGGGCTGAGGGGAGGCACCGGCCGGCTGCGTGTCCTCTCCTCAGCCGGGCTCCTGGTGGCCCCGCCTCAGCGCGCGCCGGCCGCTGGCCGCAGCTCCCCGGCGCCTCCCCCTGCCCCGTGGCTTCATCAGAGCCGCGGCCTCGGGACACCTGCGAGCGCTCTACTGGGCGGGCGGGGGCACTTACGTGTTGCCGCTCTTGGCTTTCGGAGCGGCTGCTCCGGGCCGGCCCCGCCGCAGGGATCGGGGGCTCCGGCGTGAGGGAGGGCGCTGCGGCTGTCCGGGCGCTGGGGCGAGCGGCGCTACCACAGCGCGGCGGATGGAGGAGGAGAACGAAAGAAGTTTTCTAATAATGTTGTTGCGAGGCATCCTGACAAGAGGCCATGTGCGCCGCGCGTGACCCGCACGTTCCTGTATAACGCCTTCTCAGAGCGCCTATTTTTAAGATTTATGAAAATGCAGTAGCTTGCTGAAGAAGTGCAAGAGCAAGATGAAGCCCTTAAGTGTAGGGAGCACAGTAAGCATGTGAGACCACTCCTTTAAACCTCTGGAGTTAAGCAGTGATTAAGATGCTGCAAACAAATAAAGCAGTGTTTCATTTCCTCTGTCTCTGAAGAAAACAAAAGCACAATACAGCAACTTTTAGAAATCGTAAAGATGTGTACTTTAGGTTTGCCTTGAGATTTAATGTGTTTGCTTATGCATTCAGATCTGTGATGAAAGCAAAAAGTACTCCAAGGATTCTTTCAGAACACAACAATGCTCACCGATATTCATTTACAGCATGAGGAAAGCGGGGGAGCCCCACAGAAAAATCCAATTAAGAACTGGGCATGCAGCAGAATTTACATAGATACTGACAGTGCACTTTATTAATTTTTGTAACTGTGAAATGGTGAAAGTTTGGGTGAATAGAGCATGTCAATCACAATTGTTCCAGTCCCATGAGATTTCACAAACTGTATGCATTTTCCCAGTGAGGACAGCAAAGCTTTTTTTTTTTTTTTTTTTTTTAATTGCCTTTTAGTGGCCTGGGTCTCAAGCTATTCTTGTGATCCAAACAAGCTCCTTTAGCATCTGTCCCAATCTCACCCTCTGTTTTCATTTCTTACAGCAAAGAGACAAGCAAAGAGATTCAGCTGATTTTAGATAATTTTAGCAGAAATACTGAGTCAACTATATTTTGCTTGCTTCATTTTGTTAGATGCAAAGATAAGCTTGAAGAAGAGCTATAACCCTCTGAGCCTTATGTGACACTGGGCAGAAGACCTCGGCCATATCATCATATCATTCTGACTTGTTGACTGCTTCATATCATATTGCAAACAATTGTGAAGCTGTAAATCTCCTACTCCAGTTTGGACTTTGAGACTCATTCTCCAGTGATCATTTTCTTGTGCGTTTGTCTTATTCAACTGTCGCGTGCGAGTTCGTTATTCGTTTCACGCGCACTAAAACTGAGACTCAGTGCTTGTCGCACTGCGCTCAGAAATCACTCACTTGCTCGCTGCAGCGGTGAATCCGCCCGGCCGCTGTTTTCTCTGAGTCTCAAGGTTGCTGGCTGCTGTTCTTCTCCAAGTCATCCGAGTCTGGAAACCCGCTGAGCTGTTCTTCTTCCAAGCTGCGCTGTTATCTTCGAGTCTCAGGGTCGACTCGTCGTCCGGGGGGAGGGTGCGGGGAAGAAATGCAGCTGACCCAGTATGGGTAATAAGGCAAGACTTCATTTATTGCTGCTGCATACAAGCATTATATACTTTTACAATTGCTGCTAAAGCCACACATCCTTACACTATTGGATAACTATTCGTAAACTATTCGTACCCCACTATACCATTGGTTAGCTATTTATGTCCCACTACTTATTCCCTGTATCACACCTGGTGTTTGCACATCCCCAGCATTGCTTTTCCACCTAATCTTGGATTGTGCTGCAGTTTCTCATGGGACTGCTTCCCTACCTAAACTTGGATTGTGCTGCAGTTTCTCACGGGACCCGAGGGCATAACTTGTGCTAAGAGCCTAAGTTACTTATGCTCAGGGCCTAAAATCCAAGGCCTTGGTTGTTCACACAGAATCCATGTCCCCGATCCTTACACCATTCTGCAACATTCAACAAACCTTGGTGCTGTGCCTTGTGCCCCAAGATTAGGAGCTATTCTGCAATCAGTGTGGTAAGGCCGTAACAGCCGCTGAGACACTTGAGGTGAAAATGTCACACTGAAAAATCTTTGTTAATTGAAGAGATTTAAAAAAGCAGATGGACGCTTGTGAAGTTCTGACGCAGCTACAGCAGTGATGGGCACAGGCTGTGGTAGGGCCATTGCTTGGTGTGTGACGTGACACACGCTGTGCCGAAGGTTGCTCTGGTCAGACTGACAACTTGCCTCTTGCTAGGAAGGCCAATCACAGTGACAGACCTCACCAGGCAGATGGGAAGACTTGCCTACCCTGCCCTTAGAGGTTAGGAGAATTGTTGCCGTCTTCTGACTGTATCAGCACAGATACAGCCTGTGTGTGTGTGCACAGGGCTGTTGGGGTGACGGTTGACTGGCAGGATTTTTTTTTGCATCTGTCCGGAATGCAGCGTTGCCCACATGCAAGTGAAAAGCAAGTGAAGGTTTGTTCTGGCATGGGACAACTGATGAGCAAATTACAGTGATGCACTACTGCTGCCATGTATTAGATTGTCTTGAAATTTGGTGTGCCTGGTAAGACAGTGAGTGATGCAGTTTGCTCAACTTTGGTGTTAACAGGTAGTTTCAAGGTTATGACAGCCCGAGAGAGCATGGCACTATGAAATGCACAGGTTCTTAGGACTCAGGGGTAGTGCCATTATCTCAGCTCTACTTTAGCTTTACTTGTTGCCAGGGAAACTCTTACCCCTTTGAGAAATAGTGGAAAAAGTATTTTAGAAAATACGATGTGCCAAATACATATATGTTAGAGCTACTGAAATACCAAAGAGCAAGGGAAAGAGGTGGGAAATTTGCAGTTACAGCACATGGACTGTAGCTGATATGCCTTGATCTGTGCACACTGCATGCTATGGAGTAGGTGAGAGACAAACCTTTGTAATGAAAATTTCTCAGAATGTTCTGTTGATATATTGATTCTGTGTATTCTGAGATGAACATACTTTACATTTGGGGAAACACATGCAAAGAAAGAGCCAGCTTGTGAAATTTAGTATCTTTCAAGTGTTTCCAAATGTTTATGACTGGTGAGAAATGTCATTATTCTTTTAGCAGAAGATTATTAGAGCAGACTCCTGGCACTGCAACTCCAAGTTGAGCAAATTGCATAATTGGCTGTCTTACTAGGCACACCAAATTTCAGGCAGCATATCACTGCAATTTGCTCATCAGTTGCCCCATGCCAGAACAAATCTTCCCTTGCTTTTCACTTGCATGTGGAGAACACTGCATCCAGGACAGATGCAAAAAAATGCTTTAAAAATAGTCAACTATCATTCTGAAAGTCCTGTGTACGTGCGCGCGCGCACACACACACACACACACAGGTTGTATCTGCGCTAAGCCCTGAGAAGTAAAATAGCAATTATTAAATGGAGAGAAGATAAACAGCAATTAGAAAAATCACATTTTGTAAAGTGTTTAAGGTCAAGGCATTCCCGATACCTAACCTCCCACCACATTTGTGACAGTGTTCCATTCTTACATCCCTTTGGTGCAAAGTGACACTACAGGGGCTCAGCATGGTGAGAAGAATATGAGATTTAATGATTTTCAATGACAGGTTATGCTAGCTATGAAAGTGCAAAGATAGTGGGGAAAAAACAAACAAACAGCTGCATAGTAGTGAGAATTAAAAATGAGAGGTTTCCCTTAAGCAAAAATGAGTATATATTAATCTGGACAAATGGGCAGAGAGAAATCGCATGAAGTCGTGCACCTGGGGGGGATTAACCCATTGCACCGGCACAGGCCGGAGGGCAACCAGCTCAAGAGCAGCTTTGCAGTAAACTGGAGGGGGCGGATCTTGTAGGTGGACAAGGTGGATAAGCACAAGCAATATGCCTCAGTGCCACAGGCAGCCAACAACACCAGGCTGCGTTAGGAAGAATGTTGCTAGCACGTTGAGGAAAGGCATCATTTGCCTCTGCTCAGCAGTGGTGAGGGCAGATCTGGAGTACAGCACTGGGCTCTCCAGGCACTTGGACTTGCTGGAGTTAGTCCAGGGGAGGACTTCCAGATGATGGAAGGGACTGGAGCATCTCTCGTACAAGGAGATGCTGAAACAGCTGATACTGTTCAGCAGGAGGAAGAGACAGGAATTTATCAATGCTTGTTAATGTCTGATGGGAGAATGTAAAGAGCTATGCTCAGTGGCACAATAGGAAGCCGTGGGCACAAACTGAAGCACAGGCAATTCCACTTGAACAGGAGACATCTTTATTGTGCAGATAGCTGTACATTGGGACAGATTGCCTAGAGAGTTTGTGGAATCTCCATCCTTGGCGATATTCAGGAGGACTGGATGTGGTCCTCAGCAATCCGCTCTTAGTTGGCTCTGCCTGAAGAGAGGGGCTGGACCAGGTGATCACCAGAAGTCGCTTCCAGCATCAACTCTTGCGATTCTGCAGCTGGACGGGAGAAGGATGGGAGGGATGGGAGAAGGGAAGCATTTGTGGAGTGGCAGGGCAGACAGAGGCCAGGAGAGGGAACAGAATTAAGAGTTTATGGAACTAGGGAGAGAAGGGTAGGTTACTAAAGACATAGGAGAGGGGAATGGAATATTTGGGCCCTGCATTCTTCCACTTCTCTAATCTGTGTGGGAAGCTGCGCACAGGAGTCTGCTATGATACAAACAGATGTGCAAGCCATCTTTGTTATATATGAGGCTCAAATTTTTAACTCCACTCTCCCAGTCCTTCTTTTTTTCTAGTTTGTAACTATATGCCACAGCTCTCCTCTCCTATTATCTCCTCAGGGCAGCTGAAATAAAGAGCTGCAAAGGAGGATCACAGCAGCAATATATGTATCAGTAATGTATATGGAACAGATCAAGGAGGCAAGCAGCTATTAGAAATGCAACCAAACAAAGACTTTGATCTGACAGGCAAAGAGACCTAAATATGAATGAATCAGTAGATGTTATATATCTTGACTTTATAGCACACTCATGCTACCATTCTCACAGGTCCAGGGAAAGACAGCCTACAGAGTACGTAGAAAATGATTCTGAAATAATAACTATCAGTGGTTCTGTGTAGCAATTTGTTTGAAAATATTCCACATTTTCACGGATAAGTAGATAACTGAATATACTGTATGAACTGCAGACTGCAAGCAGCATGGAAATCTGTTGAAGGAGAATTTAGAGTGATCTTATACTGAAGAAATGTTCTCATAAGAATAGGAAGCAATATGTGCATCTGCAAAGCATTGTTCTTGGCTAGGAATAGTGAGCTATAAAAATAGCAGGGGGAGAGAATAGCTAGTTCAGTCGATTACAAACTGAACATAACAGAATCAGAATAACAGAACAGAAGAAAATAACAGAACGCTTGAGACTGGAAGGGACCTCTGGGGATCACCTAGTCTAACCTCCTTGCTCAAGCGGGGACACACAGAGCAGGTTGCTCAGGACTGTGATCAGATGACTTTTAAGTAGCTCCAAGGATGGAGATTTCACAACCATTCTGGACAACCTGGTCCAGTGCGTGGTTGTGTTAAAAATGTTTTGCCTCATGTTCACACTGAGTTTCCTTTGTTTCAGTTTGTGCCCATTGACACCCTTCCCTTCAGATATTTATAGGCATTGACAAGATTTCCCCCCGTCTTCTATTTTCCAAGCTGAACAGTCCCAGCCCACTCAGCTCTTCCTCATGAGGGATGCTCCAGTCCTTAACACATTATCATACTCCTGTAAAAAAGCAAACTCAATATTGGGATACAAGGACTGTCTTATAAAAGACAGGAATAGTGCTTTTCCTGTACTCGGCCTACACAAGCTCTCTTTTGAAATATGAGGTCCAGTCCAGCAACTGCTCTTTAAGCTTCAGCAGGAGCAGGGATGGTAGAAGGTATAGAAGAAAATATGATTGCTGAGAAAATATAGAAGGAACATTTTTTTAAGCTTAAATATATACAAATATAAAGCTAAAATATATAAATCTATGTATGTATATACAAACACACTGAAGTGACAGACAGTAGTTTTTACATATCTAAAATTTATGCAAAAAGGGAATCAAATGTTGTTTACATCCAGTGGATACAACATAGAAAAAAAAACATATTCCAACAAAAGGACATTTAAGAACATTGAGGAAAAACAAAGAACATGACAAAGTTGACATAAATTGCCACAGGGAGCTGTGAACTCCAAGCCCACATGCTATGGCATGACTACAGCTCATCATACTTGAGGCCAGGATAAACCAGGTTATGGGGAAGGTTCTCAATTCCCCAACTGAATTGTTGCAATAATCCAGAAAACAGCTGCCTGTTGCTTTTCATTTAAGATGTATCCTGCCACATTTGGCAGCATGAGGTCTGGCAAGTTTCTGCAAGTAGCTCAATTTTCTGGATCAATTTCATTACTACCACCTCTAAATTAATTTCCTAGGTTCTACACATCGGAAGCACGAGTGGATAGGTGACGTGTTCTGCTAAAGTCTCTGTGCATTTTTCACTAAAATCTTTTCAAAAGCTCTGTGGGTAAAATGAGAAGACACTTATATGCTAAATAAAAACTTGTAGCTGTACTGATATCCCCATTCATACCTAACACCAGGATGTGCTGTGTCCAGATATACCCAGACTGGCTTTGATGTGCTGCCCCAGAACCAGCAGCTAACTTGCTTGCACATAATTCTGTCTGAGTTACGCCACAAAAGGAATCAGAATTAACTTTCCAAAATGAAATATACAAAGTTACTCCCTGATGTGTATGCTTTATGCTTTCAGTGTTTCTGTTTTATCCAGGTTCCTTTGATAGCCTGATTAATTACAAGTTTGTCATTTTATTTTCAAATGGTGGTGTTTAAATTTCTCATGATGAAAGGCCACACAAAGTTGTTCTAAGCACAGCATAATTACAGAGGAATATTTTGTCAAAGGTATGCCAGATTTCTCTTTTTTTTCTATTTTGCTAACACTTCTGCTGGAGCACTTGACATTAGATAGGCAGATTTTTCCCCATTTAAATAATTTAAAATCAATAATAAATTCTTTCCTAAAAAGCATACTATAGTTCATAGATTGTTTGCAGGAATGATTGAGCAAATTTCCTGAGCCTTACCTTGTGGTCCCAGATACTGAACCACAGGTAAGGTATCGTAGTAAATTTTAGCCTCACAATACACCTAAAAGTTCCTTCCAAAATAATTGATTTTTCTCTCTAAGACAATCCACAAGGCTCAGTCATGTACCCACTACACTGGTGATGTACACCTATATTACGATGACTATCAGTTCCAGCCCGTAGCCATGGCAGAGTGTTTCTTGGCTTGCAGAATCCTAGGAAACACTATATTTAGCTCAGCTTCCACAAGAAAAGATTAGAAAGGAAATTTCCTTGACAAGCAATTCTGAAATTCAGTTATATTTCAGTGGATGGAACACTTGCAAATTACTTAGCTTCACCTAACACTGTTGCTAATACAAACAGTGATTAAAACAAGGCATATTCAATTGAATATCTGTATTTGAAAACAAATACAGAAGAGTCAAAAATTGACAGAGATGCATGGTTGCCATGTAACAACGACAGCTCAGAGGTGACTAGCAAACACGTCTACTCACATAATAACAACTCAAACTCCTGGGAGACTTCATTAGATCATTTTTTCACCTGTTTTAAATATTCAGTTAATTCTGTATAGAAAAATGAGGTGCTTCTCTAATGCAAAGAGAATGTGAATAAACACAGCTCCAAAATTCTTGGTTCGAACTTGGTTCTTCCCTCAGTACTCCTTGGTATGGAAAGCCCAGTTACTTTCTTGGATCGTGGAATGATCATTTTCACTTGCTCCTTCCTCTGGTCGTCATAAATGAAGCATATCCCAACAGGTCCCAGCCCTCGAGTTTCACTGCAATGAGGTTTGCAGATTGTACACAAGGAGAAATAGGGGCGTGAGAAGCCACATAACAAAAGTTAGTCCTGTGGCTTAATCCAAGAACAGAAGGCACATAGATACCATAGGCACAGTATAAGAACCCAAGGAGAAGAGTCCATGATCTGGGTCATATTCTGAACATATTACTACATTTACAGAACTTTAAGTACAAGCCCCATCTATCTGAGTTTCTTCAGAAGCAGAAAATTCTAGATAGTATTATAATCACCAAAAAATAGCCAGCCAGATCATCTCTGTAACTTCTTTCCTCAGTCAGTGCTACCTTGAATGGAAAAAAGAAGTCAAACGGCAGTTTCCAGTATGTCTTGGGCTGGCTGCGTGGAGGTTCTGGCCATTCTGTCACGTCAGCAAAGGTAACAACAGTTGTCAAAGGCACCATGCTCATGCTTAGGAACTGTAATAAAAAGGAAATCACAGAGTTTAGCATGCCTAACACAAAAGACACTTCTGGTTTAGCTCTCTAATGGCCACCCAAAATAGCTGATGTACTCCATCAGCAGCCACTCATATCCTCTTCTGCATGTTGTTTACATAAATCATGAATGGTACTGAGAAACAGTTTAGTAGTACCTTCATGGCACTGCCCTTCACTATTTTTAATACAGAAAACTGTAACACCTTTTACAAAAAGGCAACATGAGAGATTAAGGACTGCTGTTTGACCCCGTAGGGAGCACAGGTCTTCACAATATTCAAGTCAGGAAGATCAGGATGTGGATGGCTTTAGGTATACACCTGGATTCCTCCTCCCACCATAATTCATAGCCTGTCAGAGCTGTGGACTCTCTACTGCAAGATAAAATGTAAATGGTGAGGACCATTTATTATAGGATAGGTAAACATCTCTCCCCTTTAAACATCTGCCAGTGAGATCCACTGTGGATGACTAGCAGTCAAGATGTGGGAATTAACCATGAACCATTCCAGCTACAGCTTTTAGCGGAATGCCTCTTTCCCCAAACGTATACCTCAACTCAATGGTATCAAGACCATCAAATCCTTTGTTTCTTAAATAGTTTGTGAATCCCATGTAGCAGGCTCAGTATATGAGAGGAGTTTTTAACTTCATACCTTTAGTGGCTGACACTGATAGAAGTATCGTGCACTCAGTATTTGAGCTTGTGGGTTGGACAAAAGGCCTTCCTTAGACCATAGTATCTGTATCTCCAGGGTCACAGGAACCATGCAACACGAAGTGCAATTCACAGCCTGGAAAGAAAATGCATCCTAAATATTTCAAAGTAATCTTTTAAAGTGAAAAAAGGACACTAAGGTCACAAAACATAATATTTTCAATAGCACGGGTCACAGAATCTCAGTAACTTCAGCACCAGCCGCGTAACTCTGGTCAGGCCTTTATCTATCTCTGGAGGTACACCCATCTATCATCTTTCTGAGCAGAACTTGTATTAGATCTTTCCCTTAGATTTTGTGTTTTGTTAGGCCTTCTCCTGATAAATTAAATATTATTTCTAAAAAATCTCACACAAATACTTCAATTGGAAGCTCTTAATTTCAGTTAGGCAATACATAAATAACCACAATACACAGAAAATCACAAGGATGATTTGTTCAGATAAGTCCATAGTTAAATAGTAACATAATAACAACATAAGCCTCAAAATAACAGGGAGAAAGACAGCATTATTTCTATAACACTGTCAGAAAATTAGTAGTGCAACATTGAGTTCTGTGATAAAACTCTTTTCCGCTCTTTTAAATGCCTGGATCACGACTCAAATATTAAATCTGTCAGTTCCTTGCTTATTTAGTCAAGATGACTATCCTACTAACATGAACCACAAACAGTTTCAGGATACTACTTAAAGTCACTGGAGATCTTTACACAAAGAAAGTATGCCCAGATAAAGAAGTTGTTTTTTCCTTCCTTGCCCACTCTCTCAAAAGTGATACAAGATAGGAAAAGGAAAAACATTCTCATTTGGTTTCTTTGCCTTTGTATTACCTGTACACTACAGTTTCGAATCAGAATGGTGGTCCATTCCTCTGCCTGAGTTGAACGAGCACTGCCGATTATAGCAAGGTCTTCCACTCTGTTCATCCCCTGGAGTGCCTTATATAGCTTCTGCTGGATATAACTACAGTCACCTTCTTCCAGTACTTGGGATAGGCTGGAAATGAGGAAATAACAGCTTTGACAGAGTGATTTCCAGGACAGAGAAGACTATTCTCAAGAGAAAACACTCCCCTCCTCAATAATGACTATTTCATGATGTTCTTTGCTCTTATAATGAGTCAACAGAATAATTACAGAAATATCAGTACTGAATGGACAAAATTGCAATCCTTTCTGAAACAAGAAGGGAAAAGATGAATTTGTCAGGGTAGCAAATGATGATCAATGCTGCGGAAGAAAGTGACAAGCAAGTCCACTCCTTCCAAATGGGTCAAGGAGGGTGATGGCAGAGTGTTCTTACCTGAGCTTGCATCCTGTCTTTATATTTCTTCCAAACAGTACTTTGTGCCTGAGGAATTGTGAGCAACTTCCATCACCTTGGCTTTGTAAAATGGTCATCTGACAGACTACATGTCAAGAAACCAAACAAATGCATAAACAGACACTACAATTTGTACTTAACATTTCTCCTACTCCACGTATTTCTCCTTAATCTTATCGGAGGACTATGACTCAATCCTGACCAAAAGGCCTAACAAATGTTGCAGTGTAATACTGAAGTATACTCTCAAAGTCCAGAAAGTCAATAAATCCAATGACAAATAAAACCTGAAAGCAAAAAGGATACATGCTGCCTGGCACCATCATTTGTAATCAGCAATGGTGCTCCAAGAATGTAGCCAGGGTTTCCACTTCGAGGCAAGGTATGAGAAAGAGTCTTTGTCTATAAAGAGGCAAAAGGGAGAACCAAGGCAGGAGAGTTTGTTAGAGGGGAAAAGGAAAACATTATCATCAGTCAGATCCATCTGTTCTATAAGAACAAATTCACATTTTCAGACAACATAAATATAACTCAATTTTGGAGCAACTAAATATTATGCACTACCAAAACCCCCATTATTTGTTTCCAAATTTTCCTTACTCAGCAAGTTTACCTCCAGACCAGGAGCCAGCAAACTAAATGTCATTTTCCTGAAATGTGGACGCTGCCCAGACAATTCTTGAGACATGAAATTCATACTGCTCAGCATTTCTCTCAAAGGAAATGAACACGTCAGTCTGGGCAGTCCAGGACAATGATCTGCAGAACAAACCCTGCCTTGACCCTGATTCTGAGCAGTGCATTCCACCTCTGAATTGTTTTATGAAGAGAACCTCTGGGGATAACTTCATCCACAGCTCAGTTATCAACCCCTGAGGTTACCCTTATCCCATATAATACTGCATCTACAAGAAAAGGTTTGTATGAACTGCAACATACATTAGTACTTTCTAGAGTTCCTCCCCTTATAAAGTAATTTTTATTCCCACTATAAGGGCAAAGTTAAATAAATATCTGGAATAACGGTAGTAAATTTGTTCTCAAACATTGAACATCTTGAGCACAGCACTTAGATCAGGGTCACTGGGGCATGGTTTTCTGAAGAATGGGGAGAAGTTATCCTTCCCACTGCTTCCTCTTTCCCCCCTCCACTCATAGAATCATAGAACGCCTAAGGTTGGAAGGGACCTCTAGAGGTCATCTAGTCCAACCCCCCTGCACACGCAGGGCCACAGAGCATGTGGCACAGGGCTGCATCCAAGCGGGTCTTGAAGATCGCCAGAGAAGGAGACTCCACAACCTCTCTTGCCAGCCTGTTCCAGTGCTCTGTCACCCTCACCGTCAAGAAGTTCTTCCTTAAGTTCCCGTGGAACTTTTTATGCTTCAATTTGTGGCCATTTCCTCTGGTTCTGTCAGTGATCACCAGTGAAAAGAGGCCAGCACCATCCTCCTCACTGCCTCCCTTGAGGCACTTATAGACACAGATCAGATCCCCTCTCGGCCTTCTCTTCTCCAGGCTGAACAAGCCCAGCTCCCTCAGCCTCTCCTCATAGGGCAGATGTTCCAGGCCCCTGATCATCCTAGTTGCCCTGCGCTGGACTCTCTCCAGCAGCTCCAAATCCCTCTTGTACTGTGGGGCCAACCCACCCCTCAGAAAAAGAAAACAGAAAAAAAAAACAGGGCTGAACAGAATGGCCAGTTCCAAATTTCACAGTACAAGCTTGCAGTAACTCTGAATCCTTCTATTTACATGGTTTACTTTAGACTAAAACAGTGCTCTCTCTTCCTTCAACTGCCAGCCCTCTTTCCCAGGGTTCTGGTAGCACAACACTCCTGTGACACTGCCCTAATCTTACCACATATGATCTGTGTAAAACTAGGCCAGAACACATAATTGGTAAAAACCTAAAGACTATGGGGATACTGACCCAGAAGTGCAAAACGAAACGCTGCTGCAGAGAAGATCCTGAGTTCCCAGAAATGCTGGTGACATTAAACTGCACAGACACATTCTGAATCCCATGGGTGCTGTTGAATTCTATCTCATAGACCACCTGAAAGTCCAATACAAAGAGGAATCAGAAATAGAGTCAGGTAAATAGTACAGTGGCCTTAAACAAGACCTGAGGTGCCCTAGGTTTAGATACCTCCGAAACAACATTGTAACACATGTTGTCTTTCATGTAGGGAGCTCCAGGGCGTGTGACTGGAGTGATCTTTACCTACAGAAAACAAAGCACACTAACAATCAGCAATTGTTTAAAAGGAATGTCACTTTTTAACTTTTTTTCAATGATTTTTCTGTCAAAATCAGATTTCACATTCCCATTTTTTCCTGTTATCTGGGGAGATATCACCCTGCTACAGGCATCCTTTTCTTTTTTTCTGAAAAACAGCCTGCCCATCTGACTCCAACACAATCCACGCCTATTCGTTCTGAAATACCTTATATTCCTAAAACCAATGTCATACATTCTCCAAAAAACTTTGTTTCAGACACAGATCATTCCCATTCTCCCAAGTTCCCAAAACATGGACATTACTATGAATGTCTGAGATTCCAGATACACTTTACTTCAGATGCAGAAATTATTTTCATTGGCAAAAGTAACCAACCTGCATAGACTGCAGAATGGTGTCCTTAACTGGAACCTGGAGAAAACAAACAATAATAAATAAAGGTTTTCTGGGTTTGTGTGTGCTCACAGTCAGAAGGCTAAGCAGAGTCTATACACTATGTTGACAAAAATTACTTTGTTATTCCAAATGTATGGAACATGAAATCACATTGTGATCTAGAACTCACAAGCATACTTCAGATAAAGCATTTTTAAAACTAGAAAAAAAAAGCTTTTATTCTTGGTCCTGCTAATGACCTGATCTATGATTTTGAAATATCAGCATATTTTGTCCATTCCTGGAGCTCCCCCTTCCGGAATCAAGTAATTTCTTCAGTTTCCATTAAAGAAAAAGTTAGGTTTTTGCTTCAGTGGCAAAGCAAGTCCTGAAAACATTAGTTAAATTCTATCTCTGCATACTAATATGATCACAGACATTCTATATGATTTTACAGAGAATATACTCCATCAAACAAACCCTTCTTCTTTTCCTAACAGCACCTACTGTTTGACTGATAAAATAAAAGACAAAAAAAACTTAAATTTCGATAAACACTGTCTAAAATGTGAGACAGTTTTCTTTAAATTACTAAAAATATACAACATCAAAACAAGCAAATGTGATATTGAGCAAAAGGAAGGAAGAAAAAAAAAAAAGACATTCACCTTTAGCACTGTGAAGTCACGGTAGTAAGAAGCCGCATCCAGGGCAGGGTCAGTGATGCAGCTCTTGCTCAAGTCAGCAAGAATCCGAGTACAGCTTGTGCTCTTACTGTCCAGAAAACCTGAGTTAGAAGATGACAACAGCTATGAGAAAAGAGAAGCAAAACACCCTAAAAATGCTTCTTTCTTTACTAACCGGCAGGATTTCCATCAACACAAAGTCCACTGGCTCCCATCCTGACTGGCTGTCTAAGAGTGCTCAGTACAGACAACGAATCAAAGTAGGTTAAGATTGGATCACCAGCCTGAAAAGACAATTTGAAGGAATTATAAACAAAATAACTCTGGAAAACTAAGGCCAAATGTAAGGTGAGTCAGGGCAGAAAGAGAGATTTAAACATCTCCTTTATATAGAGCCAGTTTTGTCTTAAGGGTTGTCCAAAGATTAAAATACATTACGACTAATCAGAAATTCTATTTGTGCTACAAGAAAACTTATGCATGAAGACTCTTTCAATTTGTTCTCATGCAACTTCACTAAAAACAGCTTGTAGCAAAGGTGTATTTTAAAACTGATTGTCACTGTATTTCAACTCACCCGGTAAAAGGCAGAGAAGGCTGGTTGTGCTTGTGAAAGTGTTAAGAATGAGTGCCCACCATACTTTTCCAAGAACTTCAAAAAGTCAGATTCTTTGATAAGCTGTGGCTGCTGGAAATAGTTCTGGTTTGCTAGAGTAAAAATGAGAAAAAAAATATCCACCAACATCAAGTTATTAGAAAAGGTATTTCTAAATAAATATCGTGCCAATACTTTTAAAAGGGAAAACTTTGGCAATTTTAAGCTCTGTGGTGCCTTATATTAATTAATCTTTACTAATGTTGCTAAAAAACTAATGTGAGCGAAAAGCAGAATGATGCCATGAGCACTTGCCTGCATTGTTTCATGGAAAAGAGGCATTAAACCAATGTGACCCTCCAATAGCACTAAAACTGCTGAAGGCACCTTCAAGCACCTGCTGCTTGTAAAAGCAACATTAAATGCATACTAAAAAGTTCTGCAGTTCTGGGTTCCCCAGTACAAGAAGGACATTGAGCTTCTAGAGAGGGTCCAGCGTAGAGCCACAAAGATGAATAAAGGACTGGAGCATTCCTCGTATGAGGAAAGACTAAGCGAGCTGGATCTGTTTAGTCTGGAGAAAAGAAGGCTGAGAGGAGATTTGATCCACATGTTCAAGTACCTGAGGGGTGACTGTAGGGAGGATGGGGCCAGGCTCTTTTCTGTGGTGGCCGGTGACAGAACAAGGGGTAATGGGTGTAAGTTGAAACACAGGAAGTTCTACCTCCATATGAGGAAGATATTCTTTACTGTCAGGGTGCCAGAGCCCTGGAACAGGCTGCCCAGGGAGGTTGTGGAGTCTCCTCTGGAGATCTTCAAAACCCACCTGGATGCCACCCTGTGCCACGTGCTCTGGGTGTCCCTGCTTGACAGGGGGGTTGGACTAGATGATCTCCAGAGGTCCCTTCCAACCTTAACCATTCTGGGATTCTGTAAAAAGACGGGCTTTCTCACAGCAATGGTTTCCTGACCCAGTGCTATTTAATATTGTTATTGATGTTAAAACTATTAAATTATTACTACTAAAACAGTCATAAAATGGCAGATGATTAATGACAAACTATATAGACTCATCCTGATGAAATCCTTTGAACAATAAATATTTTAATATATCCAAATGCAACACCTTACACATGCATTCAAGGATTACAAGTCATACTGACAACAAAAGCAAGTAGCAATATCCTCAGCTATAGCAGTACCATAAAGAATTTATGTGGATTTTAGCAGATTTATGTAGGCACTAGTAGATTTAAAGACAGCGACTGAAAGAAGCAAAAAAGATGAAATTAGGATGAATTATGTCTCACTGTAATTCTGCTGTTAGGAAGGCATAGCAAATTCTTGGACGTACTTGCATAAAGTAGCAAGCAGAAATAATAGCTTTCTTGTATCTTATTACGATATTAGTTGAACTGTCAACTAAATCTTTTAGGAAGATAAACTATTAAAGAGTATTAAGTCCGTACAAGTTATAGAGTAACAGATGAGTAGAAGAGTTTTCTTATTTTACACTTAAGGGTATAATCCTTAGATGTAAACAGACACACATGACCTTTTATACCACCTGCATGTCTTTATCTAAAAACACAGTAATAAATTCTCCTCTTTGCTCAAGAGCAGAAATTACAAACAAAGCAGATTTCTTTTAAGAAAATCCTATGAGTGTTCAAAAGACCAAAGAGCTGTGTTGTCTTTCCATGGACAAGATCTACATGATCCTGCATCCTGAAGAGAGGCCCATTCAATGCTGTAAAACTTGGGGTTTCCAGCATCTGAAGGGATGTAAGACTATCTATACAGATCCTCTTTTTCCTTTTAGTGTTAAATCCAACAAATGGCATTTTAAGTGATGCTTTACAGAGACTGAGCATCTTTTTATTGGCATCATAATGAACCAGCACCTCTTGGTGCAAAACAGTAATTCATTAGTTTCAGTATCTGGTCCCACTTGCCACCTTCTGGGAGGTCTTCTGGGGCAAGGCTGATTATGTATCCAGCAGTGGCAGCTCACGTCACCAGCCATGTTAGAAAGGCTTCTCTCACAGTCATCTGATAGGAGCCTTTCTGTTTGGATGCTTCCTTGTGGGATGACCAAGACAGCAAACTGCTCCTACCAGGAGACTTTATCATCCTTTAGCTGAACCCAGACAATCTTTCCAAGACATTCTTCTGACAACAACCATGAGAAAGGCTGAGAGCACTGAATTTAGTTGTGCCTGAATGTACTACACCTAATATACATGTGCAATCAAATGTTTAGGGCTTGTTCAGTAGGCCTAATCATGTGACAGATAAGGGCCCAAGTATTTTAAAAGTACATGTCCAAATGGCCAAAACAATCTGGTGTCATTGATCTGGACAGACAATCCTTCCTTTTGGCAGGGAGGTGGGAAAGATTACAGATCCAGAATCTTTCTACTCCTATTTTTAATAATACTGTGAGCCACATGGAAGAGGGATAAAATTTAGCTACTTATAAGACACATACTGGAAAGGCACTGACAACACTGTCAATAGAGGTGTAGCCTTCATCAAAACTCTTCCCTCTTAGACCTACTGAAAACTGTAATGGGTAAAATTTGATCACTTCTGCCTATTACACTACACATCTCATTTCTTTGTTATTCCCCGTATTCAAAACACTCAGGTAACAGCTGTAAAGAACCGAGTGCAGAACCAGATAATAGGAAACTACATCTGCTTTGAGCAGAATTTGGGCCAGATGACTGATGATCTCCCAGCCTAAATTATTCTATGGTTTCATGATACAGCTCAGGAGTAGATGGGACTGTGAGTCTAAACTCCCAAACAAAAATGCAGAAAATGGTATGTGTTTAAACAAGAGACCCTAATGAGTCTCAGTGAATGCCAAAGAATAGGTTGCTACTATATATGTAGTAAGATATGTAAGGTATCTCTGATACAGAAGCAGCTGATGAAAGTTGCTTTTGGTCTAGCCGGAGAGAGATAAAATTGAGCGCAAAGATAATTTTTTGCCTGTCTTTGGTGGCAGTATCCTGATTCACTATGGTCCCTCAGGAACTACAGCAGCCGAGATCGTGTATGTCATTCTTGTTACTAGCCGTGAAAGGAGATTCCCTGAGCAGAGGCACTCCGCAAGTTCCCCACATGGAGAGCAAGGTCACTTACAGTCACCAGGCTGCACGCAGAACAGCAGCTCTTGTCCGCCAGGAGCAGTAATGATGGTGGAAGGATATCGGATATTAGCTCTGAATATGATGGACTTTTCCACACACACTTGTCCAGCAGACCTGCACCCCCCAGTCCAAGCAAACTGTTAATGAGACTGTTCTTGCACAATTTCATACTACCCCAAGCATTTGGTTTCATACTACCATAAGCCCACAAAAAATTACAGTATTACAATAGCCAATATGCGCTATTGTACAATTGCCTTGATCAGTAGTTACAGGGAGCCACTCTCTCCACTGGAGTAACTTTTTAAGTACTATCTGTTTGTGTATTTAAAAATCACTAATTTCCTGGAATAAAAATAGAAAGGACATTCAGAGCCCACATATTAGAGCTCCCCTTAGTCCTTCTCGCAGTGCTAGTGATCGGCAAGGAGAGATCTGAGAGTTTTATCCTCCAAACAGCTGAAACTGTTTTGCTCCCTGACAGCATTTCTTACACTACATTTGCTTTAAGGTCTTCAGCTGTACATTAAAGCTTTGTTTTGTTTTCAAAGGAGGGCTTCCAATTTCCCTCCCGCTTGGACGTCCTTCTGAGCAGCTGTGCGAGCTCCGAGACGCCTCATCGGCCGCCGCTAAACTCGCGCGGCCGCCCCGCGCCCGCCGCCGCCCCGCGCCCCTTCCGTCCCCCTCGCACCTGCTGCCGCCGCCGAGGCTGAACGAGGCCGCGGCGGCCCCGGGGTCCCGCAGACCACAGG
>VWPW01027423.1:56118-162804 GCA_013389825.1 Crypturellus undulatus
CGCCGCAGCCCCCGTGTCCCCAGCGCAGCGCTCCTGCCCCGCCGCAGCCCCCGTGTCCCCAGCGCAGTGCTCCTGCCCCGCCGCAGCCCCCGTGTCCCCAGCGCAGCGCTCCTGCCCCGCCGCAGCCCTCTCCCGGGCTGCGCCGCGCTGGGACGGAATGGACGTGGTCATCGGGGAGCACCTGTTCGCAGCGGAGACTCAGCGAGGTGAGGGCCTGTCGGATGTGCTTGTTTGCTGACATTAGCAATTTAAAACTGTCAGACACTCATTAATGCTTCATCTTAGAAATATGATTAACTTTGAGTCAGGCTTAGCTATTTTTTTCCCTAACATTCAATTTATTTTCTTAAAAGGCAGAATATGCCATATAGCTGTTTGAAAATAATGCAGTCAAACATCTTTCAGTCTGCTTTGAAACAAATCATTTGCTACATTTTGTAGTCTTTCTTTTTCAGATGTTCAAGCTTTGAGGACTGCTTATGAGTTGATCAAGTCAGCCAGTCCCGGGAAGTCTGCAGTCAGCTCACTGGAGATCTTCAGCACTGATGTCTATGTTCTGTGCGCTGAACAAGCGCTTAGGGTAGCCTCCCCTTGTAATTTAAGGAGTTTGTGTGACTTAGAGTGAAGCTGCAGTGGTATAAGTCGTTACTTGGGGATATTGCCAGAATGACCAGGGAAAAATATTTCGGTTTTGTGTCCTTGCAGATAAATTGTTTAAATATGCATTTTCAGTAAAATCTCAAACTCTTCCCAAAGTCATCACTTCTTTAGGATCAATCAGTGAACTGTGGTTTGTGAAATTTTTAGTTAGTGCAAAATAACCAAGGCCTACTATTGAAATATTGAATAGTTTGCTGTGCCTTGTATCCTAACCAATTTAGTTATGATTGGCAGATTTTCTTTAATGAAGGGTCCCTACTGAGTAATAGGAAAACAAGCTAACATTCTAATTATGCAAGAGTATTGGTAGTTGAGCTTATTTCTATAAAATGTAATAGACATTTCTAATTTTGAAATATTTATTAATCTTCAGGCCATGGGTACAAGGTATTGGAGTTCAAGCAGACTGAGCTTCAACAGCTTCAGCTAGTAACAAAACTAGCTGCAAACCACTCAAATTTTATCTCTTGCCTGGAAATTGAGATGTTGAATCTTGCAGGCTAATCACCATCCTTTATAACAAAAGAAATCTGCTAATAGCTTTATAAACAATTCTCTTAATGACTATTAAAAGGAAAAGCTTTCTCTATACTCTAAGGAATTCTACAAGTAACTTGAGAGTTAAATAAAAAAAGTCATTTCGCTTTATGTTTGAAATGAAGAAAGTCTGACTTTAGATTAATACTTAATAGATCAGAATAATTTTGTACAAGATCCGGCATGCGGCTTTATGCTAAACTGTGTATGAATATACTGATACATGTTACACTGTTTGAACAGACATGCATTTTTAAGAACTGACAGTTCCTGCTTAATTATTTGTTGCATTTTAATACTTTTCAAATGATTTATTTTTTGGTCTTAGCTGGGGTGTTTGCAAATGAGCCATGACTGTCTACAGATGTATTTTAAAGCAAGATTTCCTGTAAACCAATTTATTGGCAGAGCATACTTGTGCAAAGGCCAGTTGCACACTCCACTCTCTGCTGATAATTTGGTAAGAAATTATGAAAGTTACATTATATTAAAGTCAATCAAACATATATATTTATTCATGGATATATATGTATTGATTTCAGCCATACAGAATATACCAGAGTAGGAAAATTCAAAGTATGTTAATGTCTATTTTGAGAGTATGCAAAGCTGTCAGCTGAATAGGACTATATTGCAGATACATTGGAAAAATGCATGGAAAATTTTTCAGAAGGCTGATTGTTTCAAAGTCAACTTTTTATGTCAATATCTTTTTCAGAAAAACAAATACAAAATATTTGGTGATCTTGGGATCACCCTAAATGTGCTTTTATTCTCAACTATGATCTCTCTGTCAGTTACAGTCTTCTTTAATGCCTCTGCTCTTTCCTATCATCATTTTTGCTATTAATATCATTTTGCAAGTAATCCTTCCTATTATCCAACCCCTTAAGATCTTAATTTCTACTTTCTTCACTTTTCCCCTGTCCTACCTGATCGCCTTCATAGAGTCCTTCTCTTGGGCTGACTGCCTGAGCAAGAAACCATAGAGGAGAAGACCTTGCATCTTAGTAGAAAGGGATTCTGAATAGCCTTTTGCAATTATAGGAAAGGCCTGAGTCAGTCCAAGCAAGAATCTGCTTGCTGTTTATAGAAATGTGAAGGAATCTGATGGCTAGAATCCAATAAGTCATTGAGAATTGTAAAAGGCTTACTCACCAAATCCAATGCTTTTTTTCTTCTGGGAAATGCCAAAAGGATAATGCCTGACACACCATTCTCTTGACAAGTTCTAGTGAACAAGGGTTGTTGGAACAGTTACAGATAAAATAATACCTGAAGTTTTTTTAGCGTGACAAACTAGTATTTTTCCTGACTTTGCTTTTAGAAAAAAACTTTCTTTGCTGAAGACCTAAAAAAGAAAAATATTTATTTGGCTTTGCATTCTTAGACAATTTCAGTCCCTCAAATTAAATTCTGGCTGAAATGAGATATGAACATGCTGGAATATGAAAATAATATGGTGGTGATTTATGAAGGTGATATAAAAGTTACCTAAATGGTTTTTTTTTCTACTTTAGGAAGACTTTGAAAAATTTGTGATGTTGTTTTTGAAAGCAATAGACTTTGCAATGCACGATCCAAGGTAAGTCTTACTGATTGGATTTACCCATTAAATCTGAGGAAATGTTACTAAGTTAAGTTTTCGTAGTTGATTATCTCTCATATATTAACTGAGTAGTTTTTTGGGGGAAGGTGATTTTGTGGATTCTCCTTCCGTTTTGTTGCTGCATCTCTGTAACTGCTGTGCTGCGGCAGTGTAAGAGTATTGGAATAATATTTAATGGATGGAACAAACTGTTACGCTTAAGCCTGGAAGACATCTGTGTTTCAGCATTTCTTCACATTTTCCATTTATGCTCTAGAGAAGTAGAGTACTGTGTTAGCTTTTTGTATATTACTTAATATACAGTTAATGCAGTTTATGCAGTTAATTACTGCATGAAGTGTAGTCTTAAGAATTATCTTATTCTTTATTTTAGTATGTATACCTTCAATTCCAAGTCAGGACTAGTTGTTATCTAAACATAAGAAACTTTGTTTCTGTAAGTGTCTTAAATGTGTCTTAAAATATTTTTTTTTATAATCTTATGTTTATCAAAATTCATTAAATCCTAAATTGCTGTTTTTCAGATATTATTTTTTGATATATAATGCCTCAGTCCTTTACTGGGAAGCTGTGAGACCATATCTTAAGCCTGGATTCCGTCATTGCCTTATTCCCAGCCTATCACAGATTATTATAGCACTAAACCAAACTGAAGAGCAAGACAAAGAATGGATAGCAGAACTCATGATGCAAGTCTATTTGTTTTTGTTTTTGTTTTCCTGTGGGTATTCTGCAGTCCTTTTGAGTATGTGGTTGCCACCAGGGGTAGTTTTCAATAACATATTTTTCATTGCTAGAATTTAAATGTATTTATTACAGATTTTTTCATTTATAATTTTTAAAAGATGTCTAAATGTCCATACATATACATAGTATAAAAGATGTTACATTTTAATATTTACTCAGAGATTAAAATGTTAATAGCAGGGCCATTCAGGCTTCAGGTCGCATCTGAAGAATATTTTTTTCAACATTAAATTAAAGGCTATTCCTACTGTCTTGAATAACCAACATGGCCTGACTTGAAATGAAAGAGATCTTCTTTAAACTAGTCTTACTAAAAATAACAGTCCAAAAGTTATAAGAAGAAGTAACTTGCATAAACAAGGCTAGTAAGATTTTAACTAACACGCTTTTGTTATTCAAGATTTAAACTTCCATATAAGGGTGAATTCAGAAAATGCATTTTTAGTATTATGCAAAAAGCCCTTGAATTTAGAAGTCTAATGATCCTTATTCATATAGTACTGTGGAAAATATCAGTAACCTAGATTCTAATAAAAACGCCTTACTTCGATGTTTCCATCTATGTCATATTTTGGCAGCCAATTTCATGTCATACATAAGAAATATCTAGGATTTTCTGCACACCTTTTCTATTCAGAAGCCAATGCAATATAATTTACACTGCATTAAATAATTTTTTATATGTTTTTATGTGTTGGTCACTTCTGCTAAAAATAAAGAATGTGTGTTAAGGTGTTATCTTTGGAAAGAATGGAGAGTTTTAGCAAATAGGTTTGGAAACTATTGTCCTGAGAAGTGTGAGATCCTGGATAAGGGTGGAGGTTGATGAAACTGCTTGTGTTGCCCGTTCACGTTATATCAAAGCACATATATATGTATATTTCCAATGAAGGGGCTTTGATTGTTCTCCCATCTTCGCACCGAATAGCTGATATCTGTTGAGGGCTGTGGCCATTTTGTTTTAGAGTGGCTTATGTATCTTTAAGTCTGTTACTGATTTTTTTTTTTCTTTCTTTTTTTTTTTGACACTGGCTTGTGTAAGTCATGCTTGTGTACATTTTATTTTATGAACTAATTTTAATAAATATAAATGAATTAAGTGATGAATTTTTTGATTGAGCTTAAAGTGAAGTTATGCTATGGAAATCTGGATCAATGATAAATAAGGGGTATAATAACATATACTAGTATAATCCACTAAATATCTGTGGTGGCTATTCAGCAAGAAGAATTGTATGACTTTATGGCAATTTTTATTTTACTTATTTGTGGTAAGATTTTACTTATTTCTAATACATTTTTAATTAATAAGACATATTTAATTGAGATACACATTGTAAGAACAAGACCTATCTGTTAAATAGTCTGAACTACCAGCTAGTAAGAACATGTTCTGGGTTGAGCAGCACATGCAGACTGAGGTATTGATAGGTCTGTGATCACTAAGAAAAGCAATATCGGAAGGAAATGTGAGCAGAATGTAAACAGATTTATTGCATTTGCTGTATCTAAGTTCAGTGAAAGAAATCACAAACCTCCACAACCTCACTATCCACAACCTCAAAGCAAATGTAAGAAAAGTTCTGATAGAAAAAAATGTTGAACAGAAAATCATTGGTAATTTGAATCTTGACTATATTGAACCTCCTTATAAAACATGAATAAGGTTTTTTTTTTAAGATAATATGAAAACAGTAAATATTCAGTACAAATATTTTATTTCATCTACAGAAATTTACTTGAGTGCTTCCTCGATGCTTTGAAAATGAAAGAGGCTGAAGAATTTTCATCTACTGCAGCAGTCTTTATTAAAGAAAATGCTCCAGATAAATACTCGCAAATATTTTCTCTAATGGTAATACTATAAAATATAATAAAAAATATCCTAAAGCCAGGAGCTTTGTTACATTTTAGATCATTATAATTATTACATATTTTTATTCCTGTATTCAAATGCTGTAACTACCAAATGGTACAGTGATATGTTTATATTTCTAGAGCTTTTATATTTTTGATACTGTAAGCCATAAAGCTCCCAACTGCAGTCTGAGGGTGTTCCATGTTATTTATTCTGCTACAACATATTATTTTAGGGATGAATACTGATATCCCTAAAAATAATTCTGTTTGGATATAGTTAACATGGTAGGTGTAACAGATGTAATTTATATGCCTCATGCCATTGGAAATAAAAATGCCAAGCTTTGTTTAGTTTCTGTTATCTTTTCTCATGTGGAAAAACACTCAAATGGCCCTACTTTACCCCTCTAAAGCGTTCTGAAAATCACAGCAGGGCATATCAACTCCTGCATGTCCTTAATTTGGCAAATAAGAGGGTGAGGATAAACATGATGAGCAGAAATAGGAGAATCGATAGTTTTAGGTAAGATTTGGGAATTATGTGCAGTCATGTTGCTTTTCTTTCCCTGCTTCCCTATCTGTTGCTCTGTTTCTCTACATTTCCAATTATTTCACAAGAATGTGTTTCAAAAATGTGTTTTCTGACATTTGAATCAAGAGAACCTCCAGAGGTGCAATAATAATGAAGCAATAACATTTGAGCTAAGTCAGAATGACTTTTGTAGATTTTATAAGCACCGTTCAACTGAGCTGCCTAACAGTGGCCTTAAACAGAAAAATAAGGTGCTTCTAAAGTTGTAGCTGGGCTATGTATCTCAGCAAGATTACAGAAGTGAGATCTATCCTGTTGAGTTCTTGAGTTGTGGTATACTTAAGTTGTACAGTAACTTACTGTTCCATTACAGCTTAGGTAACAATTGGTTGGGGAAAAAAAGTACTTTGTAGAGAATACATAGAGCCCCAGAAAGAATATTTGGGGAAGGATAAGGGAGAAGAAGAAGGGAAATCATGCAGGGAATGGACATATCTAAATATAATTTAAAAATTTTATTTGGGATATGTGGATTCTTAGCCTTCCTCACAGTCTAGATGTAGTAAAAAGCAAAACAATTCACCAGACTAGTCTTACAGGCTTTTTCCGTATTAGGACAGCCTGAAGAGGGGCAATCATACTGCTAGCTTTGTTAGACTGTGGAAGGTGATTATTATGGCTGTCAATGAAAGTCAGAATAAAAGATAATCATGCATATGTTTAATATGTAACTATAAAGTTAAATAGATGTAATGACTATTATTTAATGTATATTATAAAATACAAATATATATAAAATATATATTTATATATATATATACATTTATATAAAATATATATTTATATTATTAAATATATTTTTGTTCCATTCAATTTATAGTTGCAGCTAAATTTCGCATACCTGGATGAGATGATCTCAGAATGAGTGCTATTGTAAAGTGTGATTAAAGGTGCATTAGTTAAACTTTAACTCTCATGCTAGTTCGCCACTGAGATTTCTGTTCATACTTCTGATCCTCAGTTTGTGCAAATCAGTATAGCTCTACTTGGTGATGTTCTTTGTGGGGTATATGCAGAGCAGTTCAGGCTAGCAGATTCAGTGTCCTAAAGTCCATGAAAAAAACTAAGTTGCTTTATTTTATACCTACTGTATGTCTTTCCTTTGTAGTTTTATTTATTATATTAATAATTTAATTATTATTTTATAGGTATATCACCAACTAATGGATACTACCCAGGCAGAGAAGGAAATAAAAAATTCCATCTATTTGTCTATTATTTATAAAATGCAAATGATAAAATTGTAAGTATTAAAATCTTTACTTGAATTTTGGTGCTTGTTGCTATAAATGTAGGGTTGGCTTCTGGTGTGTCTTATTTCAGTAGAAAAATCTACTACAAAGATTGTTATCTAAAGGAAACCTAGAACCAGTTTGAATAGTCCAGCATGGAAAACAACTCAGTTTATAGGTAAAATAGTTATTTGGGAATATGTGTAATAGGGTGTAAATTGTACTGAGATTCTAGATTAAAATAAAGAAGATTGACACTTTGTGTCCACGAAATTGCACTTCGGTACTCGTCAGGTATAAGAGAGTGAAGATGACATGGGGAAATCACACCTAAAGTACAATGAATGAGTCACAAATATGTGAAGCATAATCCTTTTTAAAAATTATAAACTTTAAAGGTATGAAGTAATTATGCAAATTAGACTTCATAATAAAATTCTCCCATTATTTTATCAGAGTCCCAACACTTCCTCTTTCTAAAGCACTAATTCTGTTTTTGTAAAAGTGAAATAATTTATGTTGATATTAGAAGAAAGGAGTTCAGCACACCTTTTTCCTTGTTTTATATTAAAATATACCACATGAAATATTAATTCTTATTCTGGAGTGTTCGTGGTTGATAACTCTCCATAGCTGAGTGTCTTGTTGAGAAAACTCTAAGCAAGTACTCCTGACCCTTTTTTTTGTTGTTGTTATTTAATAATGCAGATATTCCACTTAAATGGTCTAAGAATCATCCATTGTAAAATTATGATTTTACATCAAAAATCTGAAATACAAAAATATTGCAATATGAAGTATTGTCTTGCGAAAAATTATAATCTATAATATCTTGCAGGCAATGGCACACAAATGACTTTCCAAGTGATACCACCACAGATCTGAATTCTGTTTATGAACTGATGAAACAATACGAGGTATCTCCAGAATTTGATCACGGTAAAAAGTGAGTTTCATTTGTCACAGGACTCTGAAAGTTGAATTTTAACCTACTTCCCCCGGTGTTGAAGTCACTGACAAAATTCCTGTTGACTTTGAAGAAAGTGAACTTTTTAAATCGGTTTGTGTTTCACTACATAAAATTGTAAAGGACCTATAAGACTAAAGAGCCCCAGATTAAATACCTTGTTCCACGTAATTGTTTGTACAACACTGGTAACTTTTACCTTAACGTTTATTTGTAGATAAAAGGAGATTTCAAAAAGTCTTCCATTCTAATCAAATAAGTGTCTTTTGGACCTTGATTCTTTGTAGCCTCTTTGAGCCCGTTGCAATTCTTCAGCATAATTTTCAAATGCAGGAAAAAAATGAATTCTGTATTCTACCAGTTATATCAAAATTGTTTCATATGAAAGCAATATTACATTGTTATGCAAGATAATCTTCTCTGACTTTATCCAGGTATCCTATTACTTCTCCAAGTGGAGACAATATGCTATATTTATTTGGTTATTTACTGAGATTCTTAACATTTAGAACGTAATCTTCTGTGTGTGTGATGCATGTTCTTAGTCACTAAACAGTTGAGCATTATTGCCTTACTGTGTTAAAATGTGTGTCCGTTGACAATATTGCATTTACAGAATTAACAGCAATTTAACTTTTGTTGGCTATTTCACTCTCTTTCTATTGAATGTGTTTCATTCTTTATTTATTTTTTCTTCTTCAGAAACAGTTTTTCCAAAACTGTATTAAAGTCTACTAATTTTCCAAAACCAGATTGTTTTTGTAATTGTCATTTAACCATCTTTAATGTTTTGCTGTAAGCATTACTAACTGTGAGCACTGCGAGTATTAAATCATATGCCCTCTGATATTCTGGTGACTTCAAGGGTCCCAAATATATTGCACTGATAAGGCTATTTTCATATAGCAATTTTCTGTCAAAGAGCAATATCAGATTCATTTGATTCATTTGAAGTGATGTTTTTCTATTTTTGAAGGATTACTTTGCTTCTGGAATTGGCTCGTTTTTCTGTGAAAGCAAACAGCATCGAGCTTGCTTATGATTGTATACTTGATTTGAAGAGAGCTGGCATTACTGTAAGTATCAAAAGTAGTGTTTAGTTGTTCCATCATAATTATACTTTAATAATAATATTGATGGTTCTGGTATCTATTGTACATTTCTATAATGCTAATTGATTAATAATGGTTGCTTGCAAAAGTGATCTATTTGTAATCTTGAGCATTCTCAAAATGGTCAGAGTAGAGTATAAGCAGAGCAGAATAATTATCAGTAAATTTTTGCAAATATTAATTCTGGGCTTCTCTCTATATTTTTCATTGTCTTCTGTGGAATGCTTTGAATGAAATTGGCTAGTGAGTGGGAATTTAAATATTGCTTGCAGCTTTTGAAGACTTAACAAGTCCACCCATTGAGATTGTAGGCAGTCACTAGGACGTAAGCTCTAAAAGCTGTTCATGCTACGTGCATTCACTCTGATCTTTGTGAATATAAAATCAACCTTGAGAAACGTGAATCCTGATTTTGATGATAAGAAAAGAGATCATTTGTCTGGACCATGGTTAGGGAGCTAGCAGATGGAGCATGAACAATAGTCCCTAAGTTTCTTAAAAGTCAGTTGCCACAGTTGATCCTTCGCTGAAGAGAGTAATCCAGAGTAATCCAAACTGCACTCCCTGATCTTTCATTTCTGTGGATTTATTCTGATAGTACTTCTTCCTACACATTTCCTTTCTTTGCTTTGGTGGTAATAATTTTCCAGCTAGTGATATCTGGTTTGTTATGTGCTAACATTTCATAGGGTTATAATCTTCTGTCATATTTATATTAAAAAGATTAGTAAATGGGAGTTGTGTGGTCTCCCCTATAAGTGGTCTTTGCTTGGTTGTTTCTTTGCTTACTCTGGATCTACACTTTTTTTTTCTGTTCCTCTTTGCTGAGAAGCAGAGCTATTCATCATTGTATTCAAAGAATACCTAAGATTTTCAGACATAAAAATATATGAGAGTGTCTGCTAGTGTTGTGAGTCCTACGAGTGAGCTTTTACTTGCCCAAAATGCTCATGCATGCAAATGTACTCTAAGTGGCAAATACCGTCAAATATATCACTCTAACTTTTTATAATAATGATCCTACTTTTAATATCTTGTGACTTCAATAACTTTTATAGGTATTGCATATCCTCACTGAAAATTTCCATTCCAGATGCCTGCCTCAATCTCTCTTCTTTTTTTTTCCTCTGTCTGAAAAAATTCTGCCAAATCTAAGGTCACACAATTCCATAGTATTAGGATGGAATGTTTTTTTATATCCTCTAGATGAAGAATTTGCAAGGATTTATTTTGTATATTTGTATAGGCAGCAATAGCAAGTATCCCTTTGGTGGCAGCAGCAGGGGAGATTTGCTTCTATTTCAGCATTCCAGTTCTTTGCCTTTTGCCCAATGCCATCAGATTTTTGAGTTATAACATAGATTCTGTCTGTATATACATACACAGTGTTGTCTTTTCATGATATTAGAAGCACTAAGTTTTACAAGATCTTGTCTGTTGGAGATGGTAAAATGTCAAAAGGTCTCACAGAATAACTGGATGACAGTTCATAATGACTGATGGAAATATTCTTTGGCTTTCTTTACTGCTCCATAGGAAGCTAATTGAAAATATCTGAGATAATACATTCTTGTAATTTGTATGATTTAATAGGTAGATCTTTCCTGAATTATTAAAAATCCCATCTTTTTTTACTTAGAAGTTACATGATCTGTCAAGATGATCCCTTTCTGACTCAGCTGGTTCTGGTTTATTCCAGTTATATATCTCTTTAACAAACAATAATCTGCTAGAATGGAAATCAAATAATAGTATCATAGGAGAAGTCAATTGTACACTGTTTTTCTTAATGCAAGGAACAATTTTTAAAAACAATAAAAGTATTTTATATAAATACAATATAATATATTTTGCAACATTGACTTAATTAATGTGACTAATACTCAAACAGCAAATTCTAACTGTATTTCACTTTTCCAATTAATAAGCTAGTACAGTGAGATTTTTCAGTAAAAAAGTAAAATGATGTTTTAGTATAATCATTTACATGGTTTTGGTTTGTGTTGTGCTCCTTTTAATTTATTAAAAATAGCATTTTGTACATTAATGCTTCATAGAATCCAGGGAGACTTATTGAAATACAGTGCTTGGAATATGAATATGAAGTCCATAAACTTGGCACTAAAATTATGACTTACACCAAAGGAGTTGTTGAGGTATGTTATTTAACATTAACATAGAAACATGTAAGTTTTACGTTTTAAACATAGGAAATGATATTGGACTTGTATTTTAATTCTACTTTTCTCTGAGAAATTACTTTATATACTTTTAACGGGGCTGCCAAGAAGAATACTGGTAAAAATAAGCCTCCCTTAAGAGTTCAGTTTGATAGAAGAGGGTCATAAACACGTTAGTTCACAAGGAAGAATTTGAAAGGAGTGAGGCATGCAAAAGCAATAGTCTATTATTGTCATGTTTTATATTTACAGAAGAAGTGTTAATGCATACTATACGCAATATCATATAAATTCTTATTTCATAGAAATGCAGGTTATTCTGAAGCTTTGTCACATGGGGGAAGATTTTCTTAAGACCTCTAGTCAGATCATTTTGTTAAGATTCAGAGAATCAAAATTGAGAGCTCAAATTGATATTATGAATGAGTTTAGATAGACACCCTCAGCAAGCACTTCATAACAGCTAGTAGAGATACCTCTAGTTTCTAAAGCAGAAACTGAACATACCACATGGAAATGTTAGTGTTAGTAACTTCATGTTAGTGCATGAAGTTACTCTTCTATATGAGTGTTCTTGTTTAGGAACGCAGAAAAGATGGCCACCTTTCGTATTTTCCTATTTCGTATTTTCATATTCTTATTCATTCTTCAGATTGTGAAAGAGTAATATGCTTAGATAAAATATAGGACATTTAAGTATTTCTGAATGTTCCTGCATGGTATATGCAGCTGTTTCTAGTTTATTTATTATGTGACCTTTATGGAGAATGTAATAATTAGTATCTGCTAACACAAGTAAGGATTTTGCTTTCAAATTTAATAGTAAAATAGTTTAACTGACAGTATGTCAAAATCAATTCATATTATTTTTTCACTTCCTACACTATATTTGTCGCTTATTACCTAAATGAAAGTCAAAGACCTCTAAATTCGTAAATAATTCACAATTACCAATTTCTTTTTATCATTAAAAAAGAGGGAATAGCTGACAGGCCTCTGTCTGAAATATCTAGCCATGGCATGGAGTACCTAAAAAAAAAAAAAAAAACCTTAATTATCAGTGTGTAAGACTTAAAACAAGGAAACAAGCAAACTAAAGCATGATATAGAACTACACTAGCTGTTTGGGGAAGGCTCAGGAATTTGCAGGCTGCAGGGTAGCCTTCTGTTGAAAACAACCCTAAGATTGTTTCAAGGACCATGTAAGAAGTCATATTTATTAAATGCAGTCTATGTTAGTTAATATTTCCTTTGCATAGGTTCAGCTGAAATCAATTAAAACACTTGAATTAATCTTGCTACAAGCAGTTCGATTAGGAGATCCGAGTGTAATCCAGGTTGTCTGTACTACCCAATGGAATCTGTGCTTGCCACTGCTGCAGCACAATTTGCACCAACACGTGCGAAAGCCGCTGCAGTCGGTTGCCGATGTCCTAGAGCAGATTGACAGGTAACTTTCTATACTAAACTTATTTTTCTTTCTATACTTTGAAAGCTCTAATGACTGAAAGAGAATATGGACCTGGATAATGGGCTAAGTCCTTTAAACGTAGTGTCAAACTCATTTTAAGGCACAAGCTGTATGATATTAGTTGTCCAAAAATTTTCTGGTCGTTAGTAATATATACATATTGGATACATTTCCTCATTCATCATGTGAAGCTAGGTTTCTTTCAAGCAAAATCTCACATTGTTTAATGGCGTACAGCAAATGTCATAGTTAGAAAGCAAAAAATACTGTATATAATCAAAATTATATGAGAAAAAATGCAAAGCTGCAGAATGAGTATATGCTCATATACTCATTCTGCTGGAATATGGTCTAGATCCTAGTATTAGCATGACTTTTTCTGGGTACAATTAAAAAGTACAATTAAAAATTGATTTGGGGGAAATATCAGGGCTTCTGTATTATATATCAAAAGAGATACTTCTTTCAAGAAAGCATTTTCTTTAACTTCGTGATACTTGTTTTTAATTGAAAAACCTACTGTATTTAATAATTGTTTTAGATATATTCATCATCCTCTGAGGTATTTCCTCTTATAATGCCCTAGATTATTAGATTATGCTGTGTTTAATCTTAAGCACGCAAATAATTTTTTTTTGTCCATTAGTGGAATTAGTGAGCCTAAGTACCTGGTTCTTCATTAAATTTGGACCTATACTTCGGCTGCTGATTCCTAAGAACAAAGATCATACTTTTGTGGTAGAACTACTATTTTATAATGGATAATGGATTTTATAATGGATATAGTGTCTGATTTGAGCAGAACACTAGGTGGCTTCTCATAAAGGTATTTACAGAGTAATGAGGACTATTTTCAGTGTTTTTAAAATATAATCTTTTAGTTCTAAAAAGCAGAAGCCTGAAGAAGCAGCTCTATACTGGCCATATAAAGTCACTTTTTTGTATTTCTATGCTGTTATTGAAGCATTTATTATATTTTACAGGGAAGGAATGCAGTGGCAACATTTGTGGCTTTATTATCAGTCACTTGTCCCTGTTATTTGCCTGCCTCATCAAAGCCCTTCATTTTTGATTTGGTTGTCAGAGAAATTGTAACTAGCTTAGTCAAAAGCATAGGGGCAGTACTTGCTGCTCAGTCAAGTTAGCTCTAGTGTGGATGTGCATGATGTTTGATACAATACCCCAGAGGCTTTGAACTTTCCTGTGTTGTGTCCTTTGTAACATCACTTTCATTTATCTGATTCCTGCTTTCTCTCTGGAAATCAATTCGAGTAACAAGTGCTCCACTGCTGCCACAAATAGCCTCCTGGGCAGAATATGAGTAGGTAGCACAGTGTCCCTGAGGCTGGAGAATACACAGCCCTCATCAAAACTACATTGACTTCATAGTGTGATGTCAGCAACGTCTGGGCTAAGATGCAGCCTGAAATGAGTGTGCACACCTATAGTGAGGTGAAGCAGTGCATCATGCAAATTAATAAATTATTTTCTGATTAATATGCCTAAATGGGAACATCTGAGTGACAGATGCAATACTGAAGGAGTTCTGCTAATGAAGTCAGTCAGTTTACAAAATGTAGTTCTCCTTGGCTGTGTTCTCTTGTGCAGAGTTAATGGAAGAAGAATACAGTTACATTCTCTTAATTAATTCATTAAAAAGACATGACAGTGAAATTAAAAGAGACAAGTCAGTTAAAAAGGATTGTCTTTTTGCATGTGGGAGTTACTTTTAATCAGAGTCATTTTCAGGTAGCTTTTAGGTCTTAAAGAATTTTGGTTTGCCTCATTATGACATTTAAATTCTTATTCCTTAGCATGTTGATTTTGTTACGTTGCCAAGTTCACATGGAAATTGCTCGTATTGAAGAAGATGAAGATAGAATAGAAGCTGCCATAGAGCATTTAAAGAAGGCTATACGCCTAGATAGCAACGGGCAGTATCAAGAACATTTAAGAGTGACTTTCAACCGTCTTCATTTGTGCACTATGCTGTATACATCACCTGAATGTCTGGAGGATCAGGCAGTAATGATGATTGAACAGGTAATCGTAAAGAATAAACTCAGTACCTGAGTTTTTAAGTCTGGTAGGTCACAGTTATTTGATAGATATGCTTTTTGGTGGCACCAACATCCATTTGCATTCAGGAAATCAACATTGTTTTGTTGTCCTGACAAGCCCTATGGCTATGTCTGTGCCAGCTACACCAGTTCACACTGAAGATTAAAGATTGGGATAAACATTTTTTTCCGTTTGCATTTTGGTCTCATTTTTTCCAAAAAGTAATTATAATAGAATAGAAGCGAAGTTTTAATTTGCTACAACTTTCATCTGCAAAAGTAGCTTAGGTATTTATGGTTTTGCCTATTTATATGCAGAATGCAGTTAAGATTTCATTGCATGAGGCAGTTTTTTTAATTATAGGAACAGTATCCAGAGAGTTAAGTATCCTCACTGCCTTTGAATCAGTCAGTATTATGTGAAACTTGTTAAAATGTGAAAATGCAAGCAGAAATGCTAAATTCTATAATCTAAAGCACCAGTAAGAGTCATGGCCAAGAATTATTCCATCTAATTCTGTTGTGGTGTCTTTGCCCATGAGTGAAAGTCAAATGATTGTAAATTGACTAAAACAAATTTCTGATATATATATAAATTTGGGGATATTCATAGAAATTAAGATGTATTCATTGAACTTAAAATTTAGTACTGGAAGATTGCTGGCAAGTTAGGTATTTTATTCTTAGGACAAAGAAATAATAAGGATTTTTAATCTTTTTTTTTATAAGGAAAATTTTCATAAGGAACTTAATCTGTTTAATTACATTTAATAAAAACACTTAGACCTTCTGTAAGTTCTGTTGGTTCTGGGTATCTTAGGAATTTTAATATTTCATAGTAATTATCAGTTTTTGCACAGCTAAAAATACTTTATTGTTGATTTCTAAATATATTTTTTTGTCTACAGTTTTACGGTCACTTTTAACAACGATAATAGTGCAGAATGATGTATAAGAGAAAAAGTACCAAATTCTATGACCTGCATTTTTCTATAATTAGTAAATTGGATATATAAATAGCAATTTAATAAAAATGTAGATACTACTCTAATAGGTCTGAAGGTACCTGTAAGAATTAACTCTTTTCTTCACACAGGCTAAAAAAGGAAAGCAGAAGGATAATGTGAGGAAAAAGAGGTCCCTTCTGGTAAATGCAGGTCTTGCACTAGCCCCTGATTCATTTCAAATAGTCCTGGATAGCGAAAATGAAGCTAAAGGTAGTGTATGTGTGTGTGGCTAAAGAGTATGACGCTTGCCTGTGACTGCTTTGCCCAGTCGTGGAGGTGGGTCAGAAAAGCTAGTGGCAATGTACAGATTATAGTACCGTGTGGAGTGACAGTTCTGAATGCTGTGGCAAACTTCTTACTGACTTAATTAGGAGGCTGAGATGATGATACCATGATACTATAGGAGGAAATTATTTTATTTTCCCCTTTTAACACAGCTGAGTTTTATAGCATGTCGCAAAATCACAGAATGATCAAACTTGGAAGGGATCTTTGGAGATCATCTAGTTCAACACCCCCTACACAAGCAGGGTTACCTAGAGCACCTTGCACAGGGTCACGTCTAGGCAATTTTGAATATCTCCAAAGAAGGAGATTCCATAACCTCTCTGGCAAGCTGTTCCAGTACTTTGTCTCCCCCACAGTCAAGAAGTTTTTCCTCAAATTCAGGCAGAACTTCATGTGTTTCAGTTTATGGCCTTTGCCCCTTCTCCTGTCAGTGTCCATCACTGAAAAGCATCTGACTCCATCCTCTTGACACCATCCTTTAAAGTATTTGTACACATTAATAACATCCACCTCAGTCTTCTCTTCTTTAGACTAAACAGGCCCAGCTCCCTCAGGCTCTTCTCAAAGGAGGGATGTTCCAGTCCCCTCATCATCTTCATAGCCTTATCCTGGACTCTCTCCAGTAGTTCCATGTCTCTTTTGTACTGGGAAGCCCAGAACTGCACACAGTACTCCACACTAGGTGCTGTAATTTTATTTTCTCTTTGTGCAACTCCTGAAGATGTTCTTACCCATTGCCATTGTTAAATGGTATTTTTGAAGTTTCACCTCATAATATTCTCTGTTAATTACATAACAGAGAATTTTTTCTTCTTTACATAACAGAGAACATTTTGTCTTCTTTGTATATTATGGTTGCTTTTATGTTCTAATTTGTTTATTGCTTGTGGAACGTGCACAGAGATTTAGATAAGAATTCACATTTTGCTTCTAAAACATGGTCTAAAACATGATTTTAGAAAGTAAACTTTTTAAAGTTTAGAAACCATGTTTCTAAAACATGGTTTTTATTTACATTCTTTATGCCACAATTTGAATGTTTAAGTGTTCTTAAAATGCAGCAAGATGTCAACTTAGTTACTATATCCATCTTCCGTTGATGGGGACTTGATTAGAGAAGTGCATGTCTTCCCAGAAAAGTGGTACTTGAGGTGTTTTGGGTCCAGACAGACATGAGTCAGTTTCTGCCCATGAGAATTACATTTGAACATACAGAAAAGCAGAATAGAGATGGATGTGTTTTTTTTTAGTTTGTTTGTTTGTTTGGGGGAAAGCTTAAAGGACCAAAAAAAGGACCGTATTTCAAATGGTTCAGAAATGAGTTATAAATCCAAATGCATTCCCTGCATGTGACTTTTCAGCTAGAGTATTTCAAAATTGTCTTGAATTCTTTTTGTCTTTCTTAAGTTTTCTCAGGTAAAAGTAGGAGTCAAATAAGCTACCTCAGTGCAAAGGCACAACATCATATTAAAAGTGTGGAGAAAGTGGATGGACATTTGAAACGCTTAGGAAATGAAACTGACAAAGATAGGTAATAGAAAATAAATGTCTCTTTGTTGTTGCTGTGTTTAGAAATGTGTAAAGTAACTGTTCTTAACAGCTTTTAAGGTCATAACTTATAAGAGGCTTCAGTCAGACTTGACAAAGCATTTAAGCATGCATGCAGCTCTGTGTCTGAATGCTTCCATTAAATTCACATAAGAGGTATAATCATATTCTTACTCTATGTTTCTTCTCTCTCTCACATACACACATAAACTCATCTATTCTACTGAAACATACACGTGGAAGAATTGGTGAATTAAATCTGAAATGCTGAATAACTTGATGTACAAATGAAACATTCCTCAAATGTTTCTTTACATCCTTCTAGAGAACTGTGTGCTATATCTTCTTTGAGAACAATCCCATCTTTTTTGGTCCTTATTGAGAACCATAAAAAATCGATTGTAGGAAGAATAGGTAGATAGGGATATGCCCCAAACAAGTTTAGAAATTCTGGTATAGTTATTATCCAGCATAACATAAGCCAAAAGGATTTATGATGTAAAATGAATAGAGTAATTAATGGTTCTATTCCTTCTGTGTTTTAATGGAAAGCTGGGCAGCAGTTTACTTAATTGCCGTTGCTACTCTGTCTAATAAATTTTATTCGATTTAAAATCTTGTTTATGTTAACCATCATAATTGACATATTTTTAATGGATCCTAAGATCTAGACAATAATTCTTCTTATAAAATATCTTAAATAGCTTTATGTGTATTATTTCTTTGATAGAATTAGACTTTGGGCAGATTTGGCAAAAGTTGCACGAAAACAAGGAGTGTGGGATGTCTGCCGCACAGCATGCAGATTTTGTCTCCTGTATGATGATACTTTGTATAGGAAGGTAACAAAACTGAAAAAAAGTAAGTTACTAAATTAATTTGAATATTCTAAAAGGAACTTTTTTTCACCTTCATTAGAGTTACTTGAAAGAATCAGCAGAAGTGTTAATACGGTATTCCAGTTGGTATAACACATTATTCTCTCTTTTTTTTTAATAAGGCTACTTTCAGAGTACCTATAAGCTTAGGAAGTAGATTTGGAGTTATCAAATTTCATGATAATTCAATGGAAATATTTAGTTGGTCCTCACTGCATGTTGGCGTACATGGAAAAAAATTTCTATCTAGAAATCTAGAAACTACATTTTTCAGTGCAAACCCTGCTTTGCCTAAGAAGCGTTTCTACCAGCATTAGAGAAAAATACTCACCTATGCAGTGTACCTACCTAGTTAAGAAATTAAGTTATTTCCGTGCTGTCTATATTACACCTCTCTGTCATACTTAACTACCTGATGAAGCTGAAAGAAAAATCTGTCATTTCTACTGAGGCTCACCTGTTAAATTCTATATCCTCTTTCCCTTATTAATGGTTCCTTCAAGTTGTATGAGATCCTTGATCTGCTACAGAACTACCAGACATGTTAACAGAGGGTTTTTAATTGATGGAAGGAGCAGGTTCAAATCATTATCTGCTTGCTGACTTCTACACGTATGATGAAGCCTGCTTTCCTGATGGTTGTTAACTCACCTCTAAGAACAGATGAAATCCTAGTTAATAGCTTTTTCTCTAGTTTTTAGCTTGTTAATAGCTTGTTATCTAGTTAATAGGTTTTTTTTCTATTTTTTTTAAATTAGGTTAATGTTTTTGAACCTATTCCGGATTTTTTTTTCTCTGGCCTGTTTCCAGGTTTCTCTTGAAGTAGGACATTAATTTACCCACTTTCTTTCACAGATTTATGATCTCCTTACGCTCAGAACATTTATAGAGCTTTATAATTTTATCTGTGTAAGTCTAAACTGAATAAGCAGAAGATCAAGGGACACTTTTCACAAATAATCAGGTGTTGTTAACATATCTAAACAAAACCCGCTCTGAGGTTGTTGAAGTTGGGTCATGTTTTCAGAGAGAGAACTTCAATAGAAATCAAGCACCTGCTATTGGTCAAAAAACCCTAATCTGACTTTTTTTTTTTAACTTAATGTTTCATGTGGCAGTTAAAATAATCTTGCTCCTTTCTCTCTGTTATTTAAACAAAGAAATATGAAGCTGCATTTCTCTTCATTACTGTTTATTTTACCAGAAAGTCTACATCATCCATGATTTAAGCACATTGAGATTTTAGTCTCTATCATTGCAGAGATCACCCCACTTCCACTGAAAATTAAATTAGAGAATGCGCACTGTATTAAATTAATACAATTTTTGTATGAACACTGTGACTACAGCAATTGCTACAAATATTGGAGTTTGAATAATAAGTAAAGTTGGAGATAAAATCACAGCTAACCAATATGTTATTCATGGAGAATGTGTTTGAATGTGCTTTGAGAGCAATAAATTCCAATAACTAAAACAAAAAAGATTGAAGAAATTTGAAATCTTTATTCATGAACTCTTTATTGTGGACTAACAGCTATATAAAGACTTTTTAATTCTAAAATTAAGGTGATTTTTTTTTTCCTTTTTTGCCTCATAATATTAATGGTATTAATTGATTTTTTTTTTTCCAAAGCACAGAAGAAGAAAGCTAGTGTAGTTATGGATGATGATCAAGGTTGCAGCTTGCCAGGAGAATCATTACTACCTGCTAAATCTTTCTCTTTTGAAAGAGATTTACTCAGAATGTTAGCAGAAATAAGGTTCATTAATGCAGAGGTAAACAAAGTGCACAGCTGTCATTCATATTTGTTCAATTTCATTGTATGTTGACTTTAGTAGTTATGCATAATTCTAGCTATATTCATCTTAAGACACTAGAATTTTGAATTTGGTTATTAATTTTTATCTCTATGGGAATGAGAAGAAAAAATAATTTCATGAAGCAACTTTATAAAATTACTCCAAAAAGCTATCTATATATCCATAAACTGTATAAACTATATCCATAGTTTATATTTTTAGTGATTTGTTTAGTCCTTTTTTGTTATGAAAGATATTACTCTAAATCTGTCATATCTGCTATTGTATTTCTGAAGCCTTAAAGTTTCAGTAAGATAAAAGGGTTTTTTTTACGTTATTTTTCTTAATGGAGTAGTTTATTTAATAAAATTAATTGTGAACATCTGGAAAGTTATAAACTATCTTACATTATATTTCCTACACAGAATCAGGAAAAAAAAAATGTTGTATTTTTCCTTCTGGTGAAATACTAAGGCCAAATCTATTTTCAGAATGATAAATTGTGTAGAAAATATATTCTCTGTATCTTTCTAGGCAACGGTTCATTTATTAAGATTGCAAGGGATTGAACTGAATGATCATGCTGTACTTCCAGAAGATACAAGCCAGCATCCTACAGGATATGTTGCATGTCTTTCTGAAGGTGATCCAGAATGGAAAATATACAGGTGTTTCTATTTATAACAAGATCTAGATATTTTAGCAGTGTAAATCTGTATTATATTGACATTTGAACAATGAAATTCTTTATGAAAAAAGATATACAAAATATTATTTTTCCCCCCAAATATATATTTCTTGGTAGTTCCTAAAAGTTTTGTGATGTTTGAGTACCTGAATAATCATGCAATGAATTAGTTAAGTTTGCAAAGCTATTCTGTTGCTTCCAATGAAAAGGAATGAATAAGGGAGAATAGACTATAAAACCTTCCTTTTTTCTAGTCTCACAATATTATTTGTTGCTAGAGACTTCTAAAGATGATGTTTAAACTCATTTTTGTTTATATTGATACTAATATTTCTCTTACTCTTACAGTGGTCATCATGATCAGAAATAGCAGGATGTTGGCAGTGTTTGCCTAAGCTGTGAAATAAAGTTTACTGTGCATTCTCTGTACATTATTGGCAATTAAATAAATTTTCTCTCATCATTTGCTTGCAGGAAAAAGTATACAGGAAAAAGTATAAACTGATCAGAACCAAGGAATATAAAAGATGAGAGTTCTGTTTCTAGCTTACCCAATTTACTTATTGTGCCACTGTCTTTCTTGTCAAACTAAAAACCTATAGGAAAAAAAGCATTTTTGTCACTACATATTGTACAGTTGTACAGTAATACTCTGCATCAGTTTGTGCTTTTGATTTCATGATTTAATCACGCCTTGTCATTCAAGATTCCGTTTTTAGTATTTTTTCTAAATGATAGGTGCAGTAAATATCTGAAAAATTGGTGTATGCACAGAAGAATGCTATTTCATAAACTATGAAAACATGTTATTTCCTGTAAAAAGATTAATGTAGTGTTTCAGAACATTTAGAACATACACTTGAGTGTAAGAAGTCATGCATTTGTTAAGTGAAAAAAATAGCTCCTAAACACTTGAAAGGAATGCCTTAATTACATCTGTATCCAGTTAAAACTGTCGTAGATATTTAATGATTTCTAGCACTGATGTGTGGATTCATGCACATTTTTTATAAAACCCCATGGGCAACGCATGAAACTTAGATTATAGGTACTAATGTCAGAGACTAATCATTTTATGTGGACAGTAATTCCTTTCCTGATTCATCTCCCCGTTTAGGTAAAATATTTTCATGGATAAAAACCTAATAAAGACAACTGAAAAGTAATTCCAAAAGACATAGATGCATCAAAAGAGTATATATGCAAAAGTATCTCAATAATAAAATGTCTTTTGGACATTTTCAACACTGAAAATGTCTGAATTTCAACACTGAAATAGAACACTGAATTTCAACAATTTCAACACTGAAATAGATGCATCAAAAGAGTATATATGCAAAAGTATCTCAATAATAAAATTTCAGTGTTGAAATTTTGGATTAATAGGTTAATGTTAATTTTATAGTTCATGGATCAACTCCTTGTCTCGGTACGCTATGGAAAATTTTCAACGTGCAGCTGAAATAGGAGAAGAGTTAAATGAAAACTGGATTGTTCACAATGCAGTGGTCTATGTCTTAAACTACAATAAACATCTTATCGCTGCGGGAAGACAGAGGGAGATTATTGAGCATCTGCAGACTCTTCTTAGAGCAATCAAGAATGTTGGACACAATGGGTAAATAGATAAGTTTGCTTAAGAGCATGTTTTTTTCCCCTGAAACAAAGATATGAATTCCAAAAATACTCTAAAAAACATAGTAAATCTCTCTACTATTGAATGAATGTTGGTTTTGTCTTTTATTAGAAGTAGGATGTGAAATATTTCAGAAAATCAACTCTGTCTTGTTGTTTGAAAATGAAAGCTTAAACCATTCTATACATCATTCTTGCGATCTATTGTAAGCCATATTAATTTTAGACTAAGACTTGTGAAATAGTGTTTTGCTGATCAAAAAGAATGAGGAAAAATTTCTTTCACACATTCCATTTCCAGGATAGCTTGAAAAGCATTTGAAAAGTATTTACTTGTTGTGTGTTCCTCTGAAGTTTACTGTATAATATTTACTGTAAATATTTCTATTCAGAGTAAGATAGTAACTTAGTGGTTCTGAAATCTAAAAGGGAAGAGAGAAGAAAATTAAGAGAGGATGCTTGTGAAAATAGGACTACATATTTTCCAGTGCTGTTCTGCAATGGATGCAATGAAATACTGTTCTGCAATGGATGCAATGGGAGAATGATTGACAGTAACTTCAACACTAAGAAGTTGTGAGAAGCGAATAGAACAAAGGTTACAGTGCAGTTTGTGCAAGGATGAAGACTAGTAATAGTTATTATTTCTGGTATTTATACTTGCATGTAATAGAATCAGCAATAATGTCTCAATCATATATTGTTTTGGGCTTCCTCAGAGGAAAATTGTGGTAATTCCAGTTCAGCAATTAATTCTCGTAGAAAATAATACACTGTTGGAAATTAAAAACGGAGTGTTTGGTTTAGATTATTATGAAATAGCCTTTACTTTCTACATACTGACCCACTATAAAACCAACTTTTGAAAATTGTCTGTATTTTACATAGTTAAGAATACTTTTTGTTGTTTTTTTTTCTGTGAGGAAAAAGAAGCTTCAGTTATAGGAAGACATGAAAAGAATGTGATACAAAATATGAAACCTAAACATTTTAACTGCTTCTCCAATGGGATATTTTTGTAACATCTGTAACTTCTCTTTCTAAAAAAATCTGGATTTTAAAGTAATGCTAATGACTTTTATTTTCTCTTGTCTTGGTGTGATGCATTTTGCATTTCTGATTTTTTTCTTTTCCAGAAGTACTGTAATTTTACTGATGTTATGTAATGCTTTGGCTCGAGGCTTAATTCTTTGTTGGATTCCAAAACCAAAATTTACTGAGAAGAAAAAAATAGATGCAACAGCAGACAGAAATAGAAAAGCTGTGACAAAGGGACCTGAGAAAGCAAGTTTCATCCAGCTTTTGTCAGTAGATCCCAGTGGACTTCCTGATATCAAAGCAGCCATAGAGGTACAAAGTCCTCATTATTGCAGTCTTCTCTCTTTTTTTTTTCTTTTGTCTGCAGTCATTTATTTGTTGCACTGCATATAAATTTAAAATCTAGAAATTCTATCAAGAAAACCAAGCTGCCCTCTTTATAGTTTGATCCCAGCAGCTCCCCAAATCCATAGTCAAGTTCCTTCCTAATTGAAGCTGAAGACGGCAAGTTTTATTTGCCATGATAGTTACAGAGAGATAGATAGCATAGAGATTCGTTCATGGTAACAGTAATATAGCTCATAGACAACTTACGTTCTATACAAAATCTGTGCACATTTCAATCTTATTTTCTTTTTGGTGTTTAGATTTGTGAATTTGCTCTAAATCTGATAGCCAGAACTGTGCCTACTGAAACGGTACCTATGTCTGTACGACAACAGATCATTGCTACGTGGGTGAAAGCAAAACAGTTGCATCATCAGCAGATCGGGCTTAAACTTGTGACCGAGGAGGAGGTATTATTTCTCTGTAATCTTGTTTAACATTGAAACTTCTCTGTGAAAAAATTCTAATTACATTCATAAATTCATTCAATAATAGAGTTATCTCTGTGTATTTTCTACATATATTTGAATACAGTATGGAAAAATGTTGGGAGTGTTCACACAGATCACAACTAAATGCAACAAATTTTCATGTCAGGCATGACAATGAATCTGCATTTAATTATACCCTCTCTTTTTAGTCACCCAGGCTAACTACAATTTTGTTTGCCATATTAAGGTTGTATAACAAAGCTCTTTTATGAATTGATACTTTTAATAAAATGACTACCTTAAAATACCTGATATAAATCAGCATATATTAGCCTTTAATATGAACTTCTTCTATATATATACACCTATATCTAGATACATATATAAAGAATCCATATTAAAGACAGATAGGTATATATAGAGTATAAAACTAGTAAGTTGAAAATCAGCATTTTATCCCTTTTGTTTTAAACATGTCAAGTAAAATCAGAATTTCTCAAGGATATATGTAATTTATATTCATTGTATTGTTGATATGCTTTTCTATATTTAAGGAATAGTAGTTCGAAGTTTAGCATTTAATAGCACAATAAAGAGCAGTAGACTTACTTAGTAGGAATTGGGGTTTCCAATTGTAGATACTATACTTTGTCATCTCTTTTAATGTCTTTCGTAATATACTATTTGGAAAAAAAAATCTGTAAGTGTGAAATTTCTCTTACCACTCAGAATAATGATGAAGCAGAAAATCCTAACACAAGAGTTCTTACTGGTCTAGAGATGTATTCGTGTAACAACTTGGGTCTCATGGATTTCACTGTTCCTAGCTTATCTCAGGTTAGTTTTATATTAATATTGAGTTTTAAGAAAGTGCATGGTGTAAAAGTGATTTCAGCCTCAGTTTCAGATGGAGACAAAAATAATTCATTGTGAAACCTTTCTTACACAATTTTTTTATTCTAAATATTCCAAGAAATTTAATAGTTATAGCAGGTGAAAGATTTTTGTGGTGGAATACTTGCATTTATCTATAAAACAGGTAGCATACCATTACTGTATTACCATAACTGACTATACTCATGGCTGGCAGATGCATTCTGAATTGATCTGTATTTATGATCTCATGTTTTTGTACAGAAGATAAAACCTTATCTTAGGATATGTATTGAAAGTGTTCAAAATTTCAACACAGACCTTAATGTTATAGTGAACTTACTTCTGGAAATTGCACGGTAGAACACAACTAAAACTTGTTATTTAAAAAATTAAGGGCGTTTCATACAAAGTGGAATTACATTCCTAACATAGGTTCTTAAAGTGCTTTGGATCAGCCTTCCATTATTGCTCATGCTGAATATTGCCAAACTTACCCTCAGGCCCCCTTGAATACCAGCCTCTTCAAGAGGAACAAAGAGGGTGTATAAAAGCTTTGTACCCTGTATTTTCAAAGTAGTGAGTTGTGTCAGAATTCCCTTTGTAGTTTTGCCTGTTTGTTTACCTTCTTTATCATTACTTTCTGCTGTAAAGAGCTTTCTTAAAGGACTGTGATGTATTTCCCCATCAGTCAACTAGGAATCTTACAAAATCATCTAGAACTTCTGTAGAAATCCTTCTCCCTAAAGAGTAGGGTCTGGTTCCTTGTAAATCTTTAGATGTCTAATTTCAATTGATTTATATATTTCTACCAGATATTATGAGCTTGCTTAAGCTATTTGTGCAGTGGCTTAGTTTGGCAGAGCTATACTGTAATATTCTCTTTGTGCCCAATTCATCAACAATTCCCATTATCTTCATTCAGAAGGTGGTACTTTCTGACTGACACATACAAAAGCTCGCAAGACATTTAGGTACTGCAATGAAACTATATATCCTTAAAACACAGTTATTATTGTGGAGCCAGGTCTGTCTCTCTCACTTCTCTTTGGCTTAACTACAAAGAGCTTTGAATTGCAAATGTCCTATTCCACTCTGACCATCTGGAGAAGAGAACTGTGAACATACAGTGATCACTGACAGTGCTGATCAAAAGGCCACACGCATTTGTAGATGGTTTTACATTAGAATCATAATACCACAGAGTGAGTGATGGTTCTCTGTCCACTGTCCATTTTATTATACTTCTCAATGGTATGAAAGTACAGCTGTAAGTATTTAGGTACGTATTTATTTATTAGTACATGTTACAGAAGTAAATATATGCGGCACATTATTCACTTTTAAAATCTTACAGTAATCTGCATGCATGTATACTGAGGAAGCTGGTATGAAAAGGATAAATAACTGTTGTACATAAAAAGACCACAATAAAAGCATGATAATATTTTTTAAAATATTTTTTACAGTTAGTGAAATTGGCTTTAGATTGTAGCTGGTCAGATTCATTTGTGGAATTACAGACTCTGACACGACTTATGCATTTTGCATATGTATCACATGAATATGAAATAGTGATGACTTGTTCCCAAAGGATCTTGCAATCAGCTGATAATTTTTGCTTCAGTAACGACACTGGGAAATGTGAAATGTAAGTATATTGAATTTTATATGATGATATGGCATATTTGAACTAAGTTTTGAAGAATGAATATGTGGGGTAAATGCAAAAGTAAACCAAGTTTTCTTTTTTCCAACTGTCTTCAACAGTTACTTAAGTACTCAGGCTACGTTTTAGCCCTCCAGTATAGCCTGGGTTAAAGGTAGTGCAAAATCTAGACTGTGTCTGATCTCCATTCAGGAAGTGATGTGAATTTTCTATTCCATGTGAGTTAGCAGAGCACATATGCCTTTAAATGTCCTCCAGAGAGCACTGCTTTTCTGAAGTGGAGTCTCTGGCAGTCACAGTCTTCTCCTGTTTTTATGTTTTCCAAGCAAAAATAGCTTATTCTAATGCTTGTGCTAAATCTAATTACTTCTAACGCTGTGCATGCTGTGGTATGCAAAAGCTGCATGCCGTGTTCACAGAGGAAACCAAAGCTATGAGTGACAATAGGTGATGGCAGCTACTTTTTTTTCAAGATTTGATCTTAAGTCTAGCCCTAAGTCATGTTGTTCACTATAAATTCTTACCGTCTTCTGCAGTCATGGCAGGACCCACAATTATTTAATACTGTCTATTTATATGGGAGCAATGGGGACATTTTTATAAAAAGCCCAAAGTCTTACTGAAATGTTAGTTTAAAACTTCAATCTCAACAAACAAACAAACAAACAACAGTTGTAAGAGGATGTTTGGTAGAATCCTTTATTCTAGAAATGGTGACAGTCCTAGATGATTCAGCTTTTCATACAAGCCCCATCAAAACTAAACAGAAGTTACTCAAACCTGAATTCAATTCCATTTTTTTAATGTAGGAAGATAAATACATTTTGAATATAATTTATCATTTATTTTTCTGTGACCCTCCATGAAAAAGTGCATGAGCTACGTCAGATTCAGTCTTTCACTATGTGTGTGAAATCAAATATCCTCCTAAATAAGTTACTTAAAAATGAAGTACTTACTTTAAAAGCATTGGAAAACTAGAGAAAATGTTTGCTGAATATCTAGCAATCTACAAAATTTTGAATGATAACGTTTTGTTCTTTGCCACAGGAAGTAGTAATGGTGAAATGAAAGATAAACTTACTCAATCTTTTTATGATAAAAGGCACCTAAGGACAAAGACGTAGAGGCTTTGAATTGTCTCGTTAAACCCTGCGGTAGAGCTCTGGTGCCCTCTCGTGCTCACAGCCATAACTGCCCACTAGTTCTCACCAACTTAAAAGGAGAAGTTAGTAAAGTAACTAGTTCCCTGATGAAGTTCTTTTCTCTTTCTTCACAAATGTCAGGTCTTTTTATGGTTGTACATTGTAACCAAGACGTTAAAAATTTCTGAAATTTGTGTTAATTATTTTCTTTAAAAAATCAGCCTTATTCAAATATACCAGGATGGAATTTCATTTTATGAATTATCTCTTTCCTGTAATTGGCATCCATAATTTTCCATATTTTTGTTTTTAAATGCTACATATGTATTTTGGACTTCGGGTTAGTATTTTGTTTGATGTACAGTGGTGAATAGTGGGGAGAAACCCCCAAATTTATTTCCTCCCTTCATTAAGTGTAAACAGTTTGTTTTTTATCAGACTCCACAGTTATTTTTATTAGAGTTAAGAAGAAATTTTATTTCTGATATTTGCTCACATAATGTTCAATTTTTTAAATATATTCTGATTGTAATAGAAAAGTACGTGAAACCACTTGCATGTAAAAAAGTGAGGACATCAACCTAGTAACAAAAGGAAAGCAGTGTTAATAGGAACTGGTGTGATCTTATTTTGTAAGACTGGTCTTGAATTATTTGCTTTTATTCAGGCCTGAAAACACTATGAGACAAGAAATGTTAAGTACTGCTGCCTGTATACAGGGGAAGAATATAATGGCAAATTTGTCTGGGAAAAAACATATGCGTGTAGCAGCATCAAAAGCCTTTGTTCAGAGTGCCAGGTATGTTTTGTATTGAGAAAGTAGACTAATATAAAATGCAATTAATTTTTGACTTACTGATTTTGGTACCAGATCAGCTTGTTCTTCTCGCCCGAGATTGATAAAAACAATATTTGTAACTTCAAGTGCTTAACAAAGGTTGTGACAGAATTTTAGAGCTTAGTAAGATTAAGTACCACATCTTCCATATGCCTGGCGTTTTTGCATTGTAGAATTATAGCATAACCCAGTTTGGAAGAGACCTCAATAGGCCTTTAGTCCAATCTCCTACTCAAAGCAGAGCCAGAAAACCTCTAAAGGTGGAGATTACACAACCTCTTTGATTAACCTGCTCCACTGCTTAGCTGTCCCGTGGTGAAAAAGTTTCTGCTTACAGTGAGTCTGAATCTTCTTGTTTCGGTTTATGCTCTTTGCACTCTTCTTGCTGCTCTCCACCACTGAAGAGCCTGGCTCTGTCTTCTGAATAATCTCCTAGACAAATTGGCCTGGAGCCACTTCCCAGGACAAACCATTTCCCTTCCTCATACCCTTCCTGACGGGTCAAGTGCTCCAGCATCTTAAGGGCTCTCTGAGAAGCTCACTGTGCTTGGTCCATATCTTACCTGTACTTGGGGGTCCAGAACTGGGCGCAGGAGCTTGGATGTGGCATAAGGAGTGCACAAGAGAGAGTGGTAATAACTTTGTACTGTGTACTATCCACAGCATGCTAAGATTTTTTGTTTGTTTGTTTTTTATGATGAGAAACCAACAAAATAGGAATTCAGACAAGAGAGATTATACCAGTGGAAAAAAAAATCTCAAGTAGATTTTTGATGATTTTTATAATGAAGAGTCTTATGTTGCATGGAAATACAGTAAAAGCATCAGTATGATACCAAGTTATTGCTGCTTTTGTTGAGTATGGGAAGGTGATCTATATATATAAAAATGGAAAATATATTTTACAGGGAGTTCGTATGCTGACCTCTCATTTGTGGGATGTATATGGTGATCACAGAATCACAGACCCACAAAATGTTTGACGTTGGCAGGGACCTTTAGAGATCATCTAGTCCAGTCCCCTGCTCCAGCAGGAACACCCAGAGCACAGGGTACAGAGTGGCATCCAGGTGGGGTTTGAAGATCGCCGGTGAAGGAAACTCCACAATCTCTCTGGGCAGTCTGTTCCAGGGCTCTGTTACCCTCACAGTAAAGAAGTTCTTCCTCACATGGAGATGGAATTGCCTGTGTTTCAACTTGTGCCCATTACTCCTTGTCCTATCACTGGCCACTACCAAGAAGAGTTTGGCCCCATCCTCCCTATATTCTCCTCTCAGGGATTTGTGCATGTTGATAAGATTCCCTCTCAATCTTATCTTCAGACTAAACAGGCCCAGCTCGCTTAGCCTTTCCTCATTTGATAGATACTCCCGTCCCTTAATCATCTTCATGGCTCTACGCTGGACCCTCTCTAGAAGCTCAACGTTCTTCTTGTCCCGGGGAGCCCAGAACTGCCCCCAATACTCCAGGACAATCCACCAGGACGCACAGGGCCTTCTCCATGGAGCTTCCCTCCAGAAGGGAAGCCTGTCCGAGTGTCTGGTGTTGTTCCTCCCCAGGTGCAGGACGCTGCACTTGTCCTTGTTGAACCTCATGAAGTTCCTCTCTGCCCAACTCTCCGTCCTATGTAGATCTTTCTGAATGGCAGCACAGCCCTTGGGAGTGTCGGCCACTCTTCCCAGTTTCGTATTGTCCACAAACTTGCTGACTCTGTGCCCTCATCCAAATCATTGATGAACTAGTTGAACAGAACTGGACCCAGTACTGATGCCTTGAGGACACCACAGGCCTCCAACTAGATTGGCCCCCATTTATCAAAACCCTCTGAGCTCTGCCATCCAACCAGTTCTCAATTCACTTCACTGTCCACTCACCCAACCCACGCTTACGGAGCTTTCCTATGAGGATGTTATGGGAGATTGTGTCAAAAGCCTTTGCTAATGTCAAGGTAGACAACATTCACGACTTTCCCATCAACCATCCAGCCAGTCATCCCATCGTAGAAGATTATCAGGTTTGTCACACATGACTTCCCCTGGGTCAATCCTTGCTGACTACTCTTAATCACCTTATTTTCCTAGACGTGCCTAGAGATGGTATTAAGGATGAGCTGCCCCATCACTTGGATGGAGGTGAGCCTGACTGGCCTGTAATTTCCAGGGTTCTCCTTGCTCCTTTTGAAGACTGGAGTAACTTTGGTTTATTCCAGGCTTCTGGCACCTTCCCCGCTCTCCATGACCTCTTGAAGATGATGGAGAGTGGCTGAGCAATAACTCCTGCCAATTCCCCCAACACCCATAGGTGTATTCCATTGGGTGCCATATATTTGTGTCTAGTTTGCCTAAATAATCTCTAACCCAATCCTCCTCAACCAGGAGAAATTCTTCCTCCTTCCAGATTTTCTCTCTTGTTTCCAAGCTCTGTAGTTCATGGGGACCAGCCTTCGCAGTAAAGACTGAATAAAATAAGGCATTTAGTAACTCTGCCTTCTCTGCATCCTCGGTCACCAAGGCACCCCCGCACTGAGCAGCGGACTAACATTTTCCCGAGTCTTCCTCTTGCTGCTGATGTATTTGTAGAAACCTTTCTTGTTGTCCCTGACATTTTTTGCTAAATTTAATTCCAAATGGACCTTGGCCTTCCATGCATTCTCTGACAAGGTTCCTAGGTTTCTCCCAAATGGTTTGGTCCTTCTTCCACATTACAGATGCTTTCTTTTTCTGTTTAAGTTTTACCATGAGCTCCTTGCCCAACTACGCAGGTCTCCTGCCCCCCTTGCTTGACATCTTTCTTGTAGGAATGCACCAATTCTGAGTTTGGAGCAAGTGGTGCCAGCTCTTTTGGATCGCCTTCCTTCTATGGCCCTGGCCCAAGGGATTCGTACAAGTAGGCCCATGAAGAGGTCAAAGTTAGCTGTCTAAGCCACAGATTTTGTTGTAGCAGAAGAGTCCTTATTCTGTTTAGAGCATGAGTTTTTCCTCCATTAAAATGTACTTTATTTTCTTCAGATATGCAGGTGAAGCAGGAAATTATTCCCTTGTAATGTATGCAGCTAGACAGTTTTGGAATACATGCTTACCTTTGATAGGTTCTCCGTATGACAGAGAACAGCTTAAAGAATCTACTGAGGTAATTCTCAAGCATATAATTAAAGCCGAATCTAAAAATAAACAGGTAAGAATATCTAACAGCTATTATGCTTGTATTTAGGAAGTGGTATTGACTGTAAAAATTTTGCTTTGCTTTGAAGCCGTGGGTACCTTCTTCAGAGTTACCTTTCCTAAGAGGAAAGTTTTTTTACCTGCATTCGTAATCTTTCTCCATTTTACTGTTTTTCTGGCTAAGGCCACAGTTAGGCTTGGAGTTGTTTTTTTGTTTTAATAGTATCTCACTTTGTGAAGCTTCAAAGGAGAATATTTAGAAAATCCAGAAAAAAAACTATCATTTCCATGGAGGATGATAACAGACCTTAAAAAAAAGAAAAGAAAGAAAAAAAAGTGTCACTAGATTAGTGCTCCCCTCAGTTGCAGATTCTGTTTTCATTTCTACCCAAAAAATATAAATATATATATATATCTTAAGTCAGTTTTTAGTAGCATGTTTGACAGTCAGGTGGAAGAATTACAATTCAGAAAGTGCTGGATGTTGATAAAATTATATATTTGCAGATTTCCTTTATGAACAGTATATCTAAACTGAAGAAATCTGTTCAAATAATATGCAGTGTTTAAGTGTGTAGGTAATATGTTACAGATAACAGATCTTGTCACATAAAATTTCTTCTGTACAGTAAAACATCCATGTATGTTTAGAGCTTTTTGTTTTCTTACTACAAAAATTCCTATAGTTGATACATTTCTCTCTAGATTTACCTGTCGCTGAAGCTGATCGGAGTTTTCCATGCATTTCAGTGGACGTAGAATCAGACCTTGAAAGTTTTAGTAGTAACTTTTCCATTCAAGTGCAGTGATCCCAGTGTGACACTAGCTGTGCATCTGAGATCATCTAGCAGTGCAGTACAAGAGTGAAACTTAATTTTTGCTTTCCCCTTAAGTCACATGTAAATCACTAGCAATCAGGGGTGGTAACTAGTCTGCTTGATTCAAAGCCATTAGGAGATAAAAATGGTGAGTGTGCTGTGCACCCAAAAGCTCAGAGTGTGCTGCTAGCTCATTAACAGTTAAAATCCACTGTTTCATTAGCTGATTTTATTCACTAGTGCAAGATCTTTGTGATAACCACATCCATCACTAACTGGTGTGATTGTTGTAGAGATAGGCTTATTAATTAACAACTAGCAATTAGCTCAACTAAATGGAGTACACTGCTTGTCCCTGGTAAAATGCTATAGAGTTTCTTCACCCTGAGTGTACAGGGGCCTCTCGACCTTGCAAGGAGTCGACAAATGCTAACATATTTCTTCCTCCTGAATGTGCAGGGGTCTCTCAGCTTTATAGGGAGTTACTTTAGCCCGGTGTTCCAGGTTAAGAGAAGATCCTGCTGGCCTTGCCTGTCCTGTGGTTCTACAATATAGTATTTTATTGTCTCATGTTATTTAATTGGGGTAGGAATACTGTCTGAACACTACTGAGTCTGGTTATTGCTGTTCTGGTTGCACGTTTTAGAACTTATTCTTGAGAAACAGTTGTAGTTTTCATTTTCTGCACAAATAGCTATTTAAGTAATAAAGTTAAGTGTTTGTATTCAATTTCATAGTTTATATTGCTAGATTATTAAATCTATGATTTAGTCAAAAAAAAAGCACAGTAATGTCTAGAACCATACTCTAATGAAAAGATACAGGACAGTTTTCTTTGTCTTTCTAGGAAAAGAATGATATGTTGCCTTTGCATCAGTGGCTTACAAAGGATTTTCTAAGTAATGAATCATCACTTGAGCAATTTCTCCCAGGCATGTTCTTCTTTGCTTTGATTTGGTTTTAAATACCTCTGTCCACTACAGTATTTTGTGATGCAACTGTCCTAATTTTGAAGTATATTAATAAACCATGTATCCTTTGAACACACTTCTAAAGGTGCTGAGGAAGATCTGACACTGCGAACCTCCTTATATGGGTTATTATTTCACATACACGCTGATAAAGCTGATTGGGAGACTGCACTAAAAGTGCTAGATGAAGCCGTTCAGGTTTTGCCTCGGACTAGACAAAGGCTGTAAGTTGATTGACTTATTTTTATTAAAATGAGTTTTGCGATTCTTGAGCAGTATAAAACTTAAATTTCTGTCATCAGGTCTGTCTTTTTTTTTTTTTTCTTACTTTTTTTTTTTTCTTCACATTGTTATAATTATACTGTGGTTACCTTTTTGTCAATCTGTCAGTTAAAACATTTGGAATCTAGGCTGAAAGTATGGGTGTGTTTTTTCCATGAAAAGACCTATGTTGACATTGCTTCTTATCATTAAACTGTTCATAATATTTGTGAATTTCAGCTTTTAAACCTTAATATATAAGTGCTATATAACCTTTACAAGAAAATGGAATAGGGAAAATCGATTTTCAATAACAGAAATTTTAATATTCCTAGCTGCAGATCCATTTATGTTAGAAGGAAACTAAATTGTCTATCTAAATTGTACCCTAGATTTCTATAAACAATACTGCAATACAGTAAGTAATACAATACAGTACTGAAATTTAGGGTACAATTTAGATAAAGTCTTATCCAAATTCAAAGATTTATGCATTTTTGCAAAGATTTATGTTGCTTTATGAGCATTTAAATCTCTGCTCTATATTGATGTGAACTAGTTTATCTCACCTAATCAAAAAGTAACTTTCCTAATAGAGATGTGAGTAATTTGTAGTATTTTTCCTCTTCTAGACTGATTTTTAAACATGTGGTTATAGTGAAGGCAAGGCTGGGATATAATTTTATGATGGACATTCAGAAATTCAAAGATGAAAGCGAAGATTATTTGTCACTCATGTGGCATCATCTGGTAACAGTCTCCAAAAGTACTGCTGGACAATTAAACTGTTTTCAAAATGCAATTGATGCTTTACAGGTTTGTGAATTTTCATTATAATTTTAAGGCTGAGAAAGTTATGCTTCTAAAAAGTGATTCATGAGATTGCAAATGTCGCAAAGTATATAATGAATCCGTTGGTAAGCCGTATGTGTGGACACTATTTTAATGTATATATTCATACATTATTTTTCTGATCCTTTAATTTGACCTTGTTCCTTTAAAAACAAATAAAAACCAGTAAAGTAAAAGCTGAGATATATACATATAACAAAAACAATCTGTGGTTTGTTATGTGAATAAAACATGTTATATAATTGTTTACATTTCCTGAAGATAACGCTTCATTAAATATCCACTGCAAGTATTAAAATTTGGCACTTAATCCAACATCCACTAAAACTAATGGAATGCTTTTCATTTGTTATGTAGTCCTAAACTGTATGTATGAAATTACTGTGTACAAGCCACAAAAAAACTGAAGGCATGAAAACTTACACCATGCTTGTTTAGAAGTAGCATGTTGTGTACTAATATAGATCACTTGTTAAATCTGATTTCTGATAAATATGTCATGTTAATGTGGCAAAAAGCCTATTCTGCTCTGTTTATTGCCACATTTTGTCCTTGGTTTTAGCTTGCTTTCCCAAGGAAGCGAGATTTAAATAACTGCTTTGCCTTTCCAAATTCCTTTATCCACCATCTGGATTTTTAAAATTTTATTTTATTTGTTTAGCTTCAGTCAAATTTGAGAAGGATATCAGGTATCAGATATTAGTTTACTTGAAATGGCAGCTAACTGTAAGAGATTTTGAGACCTCTTCTGTAGACTCGGCAACAAAGGCTACTGTAGGAGCACAACTTCTATGAGAAATCAGAGGAAGAAAAGTGTGTTTATAAATAAGAAAGATCAGTTATGAATGTCATGACAACAGCGATGATTTGATGTTTTACGAAAAAACAGAATTCTACAGGAAATCAACATTCATTACTTTTGCTGTTCATGAAACTACTTTTCTTCTGTTATTGGGTACTGTTAACTGGGGGGAAGGAGATCTGTTCAGTTTCACTGAGTTGACTTTTAAGTGCTGTTGCACCATTCATCATTTCCACAATTTAAGTCTATTTTTTCTTTTTAGTCTTCCCCTTTTCACTACTTAAGCATTCTTAGCATTGAAGGCACTGTCAGTAGAAAGGAAGATAATGTTTAATACTATTTTATGGGGTTTTGTTTTTAACCTTTTTCTTCAGTCTGGAATTATACATAAGTTTAGTACATATTTGTGATTTTTTAGTTATGGAACTGTTAGTTATTCTTTTAGTAATGGAAAGTATAAAAATATATGTATTAGCCAACTGAATGCTATAACTAATTGGCATTAGATTATTTTTACATCTTTGAAATTTCTGGAAGAATATATCTTTGAAAAGCTGGAAAATGGTGTGTATGATTTGAATCTTGCTATCCAGTAAAAGTTCAGATGAGTCCTCTCAAAGAAAAGTGACTGAGTGTTGAAATATTTTCAAAAAAGTATTTTCAAAAAGTACTTTCAATTTATTAAAATTTTTAGATTATGTGATCCAAATAAACTATTCTCTGTCAAGTTATTATTTGTTTCTGTTAAAAATGTATTGAATATAATTTTGGTGCTTTATATCATCAAATATAAACTAATTGTTGAACTATCACTTTTATAGAAAGAAGAAAGTGAATGGCAGAAAGTTGATTATCTATTGGAATTTGCTGAATGGTTATATTGCAACCAGTTTCCTCTTGCTGATGTTATTAAAACTCTCCACTGGGCAGTAGATATCTTGCTGTGTATGAAATCTTCCATGCCACCTTCCCAAGGAGAAGGTGTGTATATACATATAGCCTTCCAAGTAATTTCTTAGTAACAAATGCAGGAGGTTGCTTTATTTGACAGTGTGGCTGGCGCACATGAGGAATGATGTGGCAATGTGGCTCTGTTTTGTCTGGTATTCTCAATCACACTTTCAAAGGAAGCTTAACGGTCGCATGCCGCCCAGAGCCACTCTCAGGGCCCTGCTCTCACCAAGCAGACCTGCTGTTCCTCTGGCATCGGTGCTGGCGCCTCCCGCCTTGGCAGATGCCGACAGAAAGCAGTGCTGAGCGGTAGGTTTGGATGCAGCTCTGTGGAGGTCCATGTGGCATGATCTCAGCAACCAGTTTTGCAGCACTATTTAACTGAAAGAGCACCTTCTGAAACAGTACTGTGCTGTGTGGCAATAACCAGCGTCTGCGCTACTCTTGACTTATTTTCATCTAGATAAATTATAAATGGATCACAAAAATACTTGTGGTGTTGCAATGAAGAAGAAAAATCTGTGATGTCTCTAGTATCATTTACATAATTAAACTTACACTGTCAGTATTCTGCTAATATTTTTTGTGTTACCCACAGTCTCATGGCAGTTTAGAGTTTTTATTTTTTCTTTATTGATATTTCCATTCAGTTTCACATGGTTGATGATGCTTGCTGGACTCTTCATAACACTTACCTTGCTTTCCCTCCTTCATTTCTTTGTTAGACTTTTATGACTTAATTTACATAATTGTTTCATTATTAATAATTGAAAATGTGATACGAATAGCATTGTGTCATGAAAGGAAGAAGAACTTCAGTAAGCAGATTCTCATTTTTCCATGTTTCTAGTAATGTTTTACATATTTGTTTTCACTTAAGATATTTAACTTTGAATTAACTGTTAAATTTGGACTAGATGATCTCTAGAGGTCCTTTCCGACCCCAACCATTCTGTGATTCCATAAATACCGAGACTGAGACATATTATTTGTTTTTTAACAGAAAAAAATACTTTAATGAAATTATTGCCTATAGAAAATCTGAAGATGGACACTGGAGGAAATGATATGATGTCCACAATTGCTTTGGAAGATCTGAGTAATATTAAGCAACTGGAAGCTTTTTTTAGAGCACATACTTTAATGGCTATAATTTTTGGTCATAGTTCTCCTTTTCATCAGCAACACTGTTTGATGGCGTATGCTTGCATCATTCGTATCTGGCAGGTGAGAACAGATGTTAAGCAGGGCCATCAGATTTTGAAGTGTCTTGTGGACAGAGTCAGCTATTAATTGAATATTTTAACCATATCTTTACTATGTTGTTTCCAATTTTATAGTATTGTTGTTGGGGTTTTTTTATTTTTAAGTGTCAAATAAGGAATTATAGCAAAAACAAAGGAGAAATTATTATACATTGAGCATTAGAAAAATCTCTGAAGGGACAAAGTCTATACTTGGTAATACTAATGTCCCAAATCAGTAGATACAACACAAAAGAGAATTGATGGTATAGCTGGGATGTTTCAACTAGTCAGTAAACTATAGCTTGTGTATAATTTTATTCCAAATTGCTGTAATTAATATACAAAATATATAAAATGAATGTATAGATTTTTGTATATTTAGAAACTTTTATATAACATTCCCTAGTAGATTATCAAAGATCAATCCAGAAAGAGAACACACTTCTCTTTCATACTGGCAAAGTCACTTTCATATTCATTCACAGTCAAATTCATTCATTGCAGAGTCCTAAGCAGTCTAGACTGGTTGTTCAAAAAACAGACAACAACAACAAGAAGAAAATGCTTGATTTGCAACCACGTAGGTTAACAAGTAGCAGTATTATCTATTACACTGCTGGTATCATCTTTTGACATAGAGTAAATTTGTTTGGTCAAATTGGTCAAATAAGTTTGGTTAAATTCAACTGCTTAAGTGCATTTTTGTGCTCTTCCTAAATGCTTGCACAGCTAGTGGCATTTTCTATGAATCAGTGAAATTTTCATTTTGTGAGGAAAGTGCTGTTAAATAAACCAGGTTGTGTGACACTTTATGGTAGCTGTAGGTAGTAACATACATTGAATAATCATGCTAATTAGCAATTTTCAGGGAAAAAAGTGGAGTTATTTTTGTTGTCTAGGTTTCTCTGTCAGCATCAGCACCTATTCTGAAAGTAATATCAAAGACTTCACAACTTACTACGCTTCAGAATGTGCAGTCTATTAATGCGTCTAGGAAAGAAAAGGACAAAAAGGAAGAGAAACAAGTAAGAATCCCTTTCCATCTGTTTTCTAAGTGATGTTTAGCATGGGTCACGAATGAATAGTTGAGATGCTTTTCTATGAAAACTCTAGCTTCCATGTAGATTTTCCATCTGTGTCTGTATTCTATCTTCATTCATGGTCTCACAGATTTGACAGGTCATCAGTTTATGGGTGCTTCTTCTTTCCTCTCTTTTTGTTTGCTGCATTGGTGAAAACATTGCGGTTTGGCAGAACCCACAGTCTAGAAGTCAAAAAAAAGACAAAACTTCAAAGGATACTAAACAGGTACCCTTTAATGTTATAAATAATACTTACATTTAATGGAAGCATTTAATATTTAGTGCAGTCAAAAATGCTAACTTGGGTCTTATGAATGTCGTTATTTTTAATTATAGGTTAAAGTTTCTGTTGTGAAAGAGAAGCCTAAAAGGAAAGAATCAATTTTACCAGCAAATGTGGAAGAATGGGCTAGGTATGACTGTCCCAGTGAAATCAGAGAGGCATTCAAACAGAAAACAAATACTTATGGTATTAATAAGGAAAATTTCCCCAAACCTGTAAGTATGCTCCTCCACATTGTAAAATGGTTAGTTTTTAGGAAAAAAAAATGAATAGCAGAAAACCATGCTGCATTTTTATTTCTGTGAGGTATAAAGTAGGCTCGGACAGTTGTCAGAAATACATAATATTGTTAATACTTTAAAAATGTTAGACCATCTTCTATGTTCTGAAATGAACTTATCATAGAGAATAAAATTAACTGAATTTCTATATAATTAACTGCTTTTTCAGTATGAAAGCTCATTTAAGATGTTTTTAAACTAAACTAAAATTTAGCTTAAACTTTAAAATTTTGAACTGAAAATTCATTTGAAGTATATTTTCTGTGAATTTATGTTCATATTAATCGAATGAATGATTTTTTTTCTTTTTAGACTTGTACTTTGTATTTTATTGACCTTTTAGCTGAAGAGCTACAGAAAATTTTTTGTCCCCACTTGATTCTTCCCATCTTTCAGCTGGCTGAAGTCATTGCTAGTGAAGTTGTGGAATGTAAAAGTCTATCTGATCTCTACCATCTTCGGTTTGTATGTTTCATTTATTTTAAATAAATGAGGAACAAAATGGAAAGGACTTTCTATGAGTATTTCTCTAAATAATATATAATAGTTTTTGAGCTTACTGTTTCATATTTGTAATTTTTTAGTATTGATACTTTTCATGTTGATACATTTTAATTAAGACTTAATTAAGACTTTTTTTTTTTAGCATTCAGTACAATGAGTTTATCTATTATTAAGCCTGATCTCTACTAGAAAAGACATGCAAGATTAGGATTTCAGGCTACTTTCATGTGAATCATTTTTTAATATTTTAATATCACCTAGCTGAAAAAAGTTACCAAGCAAAATTCAGTAAACTGTCTTTTAAGTTATCAAAATACCAGAATCTATATCAGACATATGTTGTGTCTTCAACTTTAGAACCCAAATAAACATCCCTAATTGCAGCAATCATTCTCTTTTTAAGATATTTAACTTTGTGCTTAAAATTCTATTTTTTAAGCATGTTAAGCCCTGAGTATTTTGATTTAAAAATAGAGAGTATGCGTGCAAGTGCCTTTGCATTCCAAGTTTCTATTATTTTTAATTAAAATAATTTATTACACATTTGGGGCATGTATTGATCAATGCTTACTTAATAATTCTTATTTTAGACAGTAATTAATAATTGCTTAATTTCAGATGGTTTGTGGAATGTCAAAGAATGTACTTTCAAACTTCTGAAATCTTACTAGTTAGAATAGATAAATATTCACATATACAAATGGATATATGTTTATCTGAATCACCAGTTGATAACAAATTTACTGTCTTACAATAATAAAGATGTTTTAGTAATAGGAAATCTATTTACCACCAAGTTTTGCTACACAATTCTTTCTTGACATGTCAAGATATGTTTTTATTTCATTTTATTTCTATCTCTAGATGGAGGCATAAAAAATACTGTGTTTAATGCAGAAAAGGTATTCAGTGTGAATACCAAATAGCAGTTTAGTATGTGTAGTAATATTTGCATATATTGAGGTCTAATTTCAAGTTGAACAAATTTATTTTAAAAGTCTGATACTACCAATATTAATTAATATTTAAGACAAAAGGACTAGGAAGCATGAAATATATCCTCTCTATCATATGTTTATGTGAAGCAGCATTTGAGAGATTCCGATTATTTCTTAAATATTTCTTCTTATTTTCTTAGAATTGCTCTGATATGTTCAGATTTAAAATTGAGCGAAGCATCTTTATATCATGAGAAAACTGTTGGAGAAACATTCATCAGTGTATTAGAACAAGCAATGTATGTATTTCTACTATAGGGGAAGTATTTAGCTTTTTTTTACAACTGATAAGAGCTATTATTTCGTATCTCTTCACAGAATGTTTAATAAAGCTGCATAATATGTTAATATATCATGATGAAATACTTCTAAAATATATTTCAATTTACTTTTTTCTGTTGCAATGTAGGTGTAGACAAGAGATTGCATTGAAAAAAGAAAAAACTGTGCCTGCTGAGACGGAAGAAAGGGAAGCATTTTTGGAAAATGCTAAGATGAATAGTAGTAAAGATGAGAACATAGTCACTTTGAATGAAAAGGTTTTTAATATTTATTCATTTCCTTATTAGATCATTTTTCAGCTTTAGATTTATTTTGTTTGCCAGTTTGTTTTTAAATCTTTTTATACTTCAGGAGCACATCAATTCACAAACAAATATACAAGTTAAAATTCTGATGACGGGTGTCAGCTGAATGTGAGTTGGATTTGCTTGGTGTATTACTCCTGTATTGTTGAGCAGCAGGGGTGTAATCTGTGTTCATACAAAGTCAAACAATTGGAATTGGGGCTATCTTCTCTTCTTCTCCTCTGTTACTTCTCTGCATACTGTTTTGTTCCCCATCATACATTGTTTTAAAGGCTTGCAAGTGTTTGAGCTTTGTCTTTTTTTCCCTTCTTTAAGAAGATAAAAAATTGCCTTATGGATACTAAAACTGAACTCCAATTTTGTGCCTCTTATGGCAGTTATGCCCTTGTTTTCATCATATCATTTTGGTCTATTTGTACCTTATTCCATTCTTCTGCACATCAAATGTGTTTTTCTTATTACTAAATCCTTTTGAATGATCTCTTTTATGTCTCGTAATTTTTTCTTCCAGGAGTCAGCTTCTACCATACAGTGCTAGATCTGAAGTTAATCTTCTCCCTCAAATTTAATTGTACCACTGTATATTTGATACTTGAATGCCGTTTTATGAGATTCAAATCTCACAATAAACCTCTTTGTCCTATGGTTTAACTTAGAATTCTTAAATTAGAAAATAGAGTGTTATTGTAGAATATATCAAGGATAGTATAGGATAATTGATATCTATGTTTATTTAATGTAGTTTTGTTTTAAAATTTATGAAGGATTAGTACTTGATTATTTTCCAGATTTTGGAGTTAAATGCAGTAACAGGAAAAGGACTGAGTGGACTTTCTTTCCCTTACATATGGATAAAAAAAGCTGAAGTACTAATACAACTAGGCTTGTATCAGCCAGCAAGACTGCTGCTTTCAGAGGCCCTCACTGCAACTCAGGTACAGAAATAAAAAAGTAAAAGAAAATTAGTAAAATATCTGTAGAAATATCTGTTCATTTTTTATGCAGTCATTTCTCAAAATCAAGTAGCAAAAAATTGTTTTTAAATCTCAACTAGAAATGTTGTTAAGCTGAGGGGACATTGTAGTTAAGCTAAAAGAAACTAACCAAAACGTCCATATTGCTAATTAAATTAAAGTAAAAAAATGTAACTTTGGTATGAACATACATAAATTGGATAAACTTAACTTTACAGAATTTAACTCCAACTTTATGGTACTGTCCAAAGATTATTTCAACCTGTGAAATAGTGTCATCATCTGTCGTACTTTGCAGTAGCTGTCAAAAGGCCAGTGACTGACCAAGCCTTGTTGGTATGGGTAGTTAAGAGACATCCAAGACTTGTTCATAAAAGAGAGAACATTTAGCCGCATCCTCTAAATGGGATGATCTTTTGAAAGTCTAATTATATTACTCTGAACTTGCTTATGGTTTTATTGCAAATTGTGTTTTTAGCAACAGCTACTTAGAATTCTGGCAGAGCTGATACGTAAGTGTCCGTATGTTTCACCAAGCTACTTCACATCTCAATATTATGAAGAATTTCTGTTAAAGTTAACTCTATCCTGTAACTCTATCCTGCTCTCTCTTGGTTATGCAGGTTACTGCAATCTAGTATAATTATTGCAATAAATACCTTATTTTTAAAAATATAATTATTACAGCATTATGCCATCTTATATTTAAAAACTGCTAATGTATTTTTAACATGAAAAACATAGTTCTCTTATTAAAGCATAAATTTGGTATTGTTCATTGAGAAAAGATCAGAGGACATTAGGGAAGACAGCATATTTTATAGATACTTCATTATTACTAATTATTACTACTATTATTACTAATATCCTGTGTTTATGTGTTAGTATTCTATCTGTACTATACAGTACATTGTATCTGGTATCTAGTACACTGCTGGTATATACTTTACAACTAGCATAAGGTTATGGCATGGTAAATTCTTTAGAACTCTGCTGTTCTCTCTCCCAGTTTACTAAAATTATTCTCATCACTCCTTTCTTCTCCATCAGATACAAATGAAAGCAAATATATATCTGCAAAGTAATATCAGAAAGATTGCTGGTCTGGCTAGTCAAGTAAAAGATTTGGGAACATAAAAGTAAAGTAATTTTGAAGATTAAAAAAATGTTCTTGATAGGAAGTGGCCATTTCCTATGTTTTTTCAAAACACGAGGAAGTGTAACATAAGGAACGAATTCTGAAGATGAATGAGGAAACTGCCATTCACTCCTTGTTTATGTGGATATTCGTAATTTTTATCTAAAATATGAATACGAAGAAATATGAATGGTTGTAATGGATCTTTTGTAGGAATTGAGGGCTCCATATGATGTGTCAAGGTGCTTGCATTTATTTGCTGTATTGGCTAACCTGGAAAAAAACCATGGCCAAGCTAAAGCACTCCTTGAGAAAGCGCGACTACTAGGAGGAAATGAGCAATTTTGGTACAACAGCACTCTTAGTCTTATAGAGGCAATCCTGGAGGAAGAGGAGGAAGGAAAGCAGAGCATGGTAAGGAACTATTATTTTTCACTTTTTGGCAATAGTGCCTCGCTTTCAGTGATAAGAGATAGTACGTCTGCCTGTACTTAGTGTTTTCTGTGTGCATGCAAAAAACATTAGTTACAGATTCCAAATAGATGATGATCAGTTAGAATCAGTGTTTAACTACAGAAGTTTTTTTTTCCTAAATTGTGTGTCCTTTTATCAAAATAACAGCAGTTGTAATCTTGTACGTATAACAAAATCTGTAGACAGACAAACCTGTTAACATTGGCATGTATTTTTTTGTCTTTCAATATTATTTCCTGCTTCCTTTTCAAATACCCATTTTGAGACCCTGAAAGATACTACAGTAATCACCTTTTTCTACTTAAGCCCTATATATATAAAATATCTATTTACTGTTCAACCCCTAACTTTCATGGATTTCTGTGCTAAGGTAATGCTGTTATACCTGTGCCTGTGATGTGCTTGTCCTTTACTGATTATCTGTACCATTCTGTCCCATATAAAGAAGTTATTTTCTTCTGAGGCAAACTGACATCAATTAAAAGACAGAAATAACTAGATACAGTGTGAATATTTGCCGAGTTTTTTAGCAGCATAGCTATTAGTGAAGTTGGGTGGTTTTTTTTGTTTATTTATTTGTTTTTTTTTCCCCGGTGCTTCCAAACAATATCACTACAATAGTAAAGTTATCATTTATGGACAAATTCATTGGTGACATTTTGAACGTCATCTCAATGGCTTTTTCATTCAAAACTAGCAGTTAGGGGCTTACTTTACATCCACAGGTGGCAATATCTGTTTCAAATTTCTCTGGTTCCATGCTGGATTTATTGACCCTCATTTTTTGCTATGCACCTCCAAAAAGATGTCTGGCTCCATCTTCTGTTTATCTTTTTTTAGAGAAATAAAATGCCACTGTTTGCCTTGGCTTCTAGGGGCTAAACAGGCTCGACTTTTTCATTCTTTCCATGTGCATGCATGCTCCGTCTCCTTAATCATATCAAAATACCTAATTACAATTATATCTCATATTGTCTTAAAAAATACATTTTATGTAGAAATACACAAAATGAGTGAAAATTTATGAAATACAGTTGTTAATAATCATTCGTCTTGGAGAATATTAGGGAAAGATTTTTAACATTTCCTGGAGAAAATATAAGCTTTCTAAATAAATGTTTAATATTATGCATAGACATTTAAAATAACATTATGAAAATGATGTTCTATGCAGGCTTGTGGAATTTTGGAACACACTGTAAATGTACTCAGATCTACTTTACTAAAAAGACCTAACAGAGAATCTGAATTGCATTTTATGATCTCATCCCTTGAAGCCAGGTAACTGTCTTTTTTATTGAAGTATATCCAGCCTCCAGTGTGCAGCTACAGTGAAGGTTTATTGTGATTTCACTATTCACCTTTATTTGAATATGATGTATTCCATATATTCTCATTTTTTCCTAAGTAATTTCTACTTATTCTGTTTTCCTTCAAGTTTCCTTTCTAATAATGTAATTCTTGGAGGTAGCCCTACTTACTGTTAAGTTAGTAAGGTAGCTCAGGTACCAAAACCTATCCTATGTAGTTTATAGTGTAGATTACCCAAAGAAGCAAGATAAATTTCCCCATGCAAAGGTCCCTTAGCTCAGATATTTCCACAGTACTACTGTGGTTTGCAGCATTGGGCTAGTATTTCCTTACCAAGATCAAGGTCTTCATATGTTGAATCTAAACACTTTGGTGACACTGAAATTCAAAGTATAGACTTTGTTTTGTATTTTCAACCCAGTACATGAAGACATATGCTGAAAGTTTAGAATGGGTAGATGAAGAAAGAAAATACAACATTCATACCTACTTCTGTGTCCTAAAATCTGAAGCTTTTGTATTAGAAATATTTAATGGTCTTCTCAGTTCAGATATATTTATGATATAACTGATAAGGCCTAGACAATCTGAAAAGGTAGATAAATGAAACAACTGCTTCTTCAGTCCCAATGTAAGTAATATTTTATGTTCTTCAAGCCAAATTTAAAGAATAAGGAGATTTCTTCTGGATTTATTTAATTTACATAGTTAAAAAAAAAAAAAAAAAAGAGAGATCAGAGAGAAATCTATTCATTTTCAAACATAAACGGTGCTTTCTGACTATCTTATACTTAATTTTTATTTCTAGGAAAACACTCATTCAGATACACTTCGTGCAAGGCTATATGACTGTTAATAAGAATGCTAACTCTTCTGAGTTACCGCATATGTTACAGGAACCTTATAACAAACTAATTCAGATTGAGAAAGACTTCTATTTCTATGGATATAAAAACTGCAGTGCTGAAATCTTGCTAGAATGTGCAAGTATTCACAGGTAAATTTTTCCCTGTGATAAGGAAATTTTATTTAATAATATAATTTATTAATATAATTTATCTAGCATTTACATTAAACATCCCCAAAATTATTGTTCTCTTTTTTTTTTTTTTTTTTTTCTTTTAGGATGTTTGCTAAGCAGGCAAGAAATGAAGAAAAACATAGTCACTATCTAAATGCTTACAACTTAGCTCAGAGAGCAGTGTATGAAGCAGAAGAAGTGTTTAATAATATTTCTAGCTTATTTGCAGTTAATGAGGTATGACTGTATGTTTTACTATTAAGAGAAAAAAAATCTAATTTTACTATTGATATGTTTTTCGATAATTCTTGAAGGCGCCGAATGGCATTATCCTCCTCTGGTTAGTGATAGGCATTGCAGAAATACAGAAGGAATCATTCCATTCTTGAAGAATACACTATTTAAATAGGTAAAGATGAAAAACAGATTGACAGCATGTGTTTGACTACATCAATTTTATTTAATTCTAAAATTTATGTAAAACTTACAAAAGAAAAATTCTAAGCTTGGGGATACTTCAATCAATTTATTTTCTAAGTACTTCACAAGTTTAAAATTCTTCATATTGAAGTGTATATTCTTCAAGAGAAAAAATCTTTACACAGAATATTGCATAAAAAAATCTTAAATACTCAGTATTTTGGGTACCTCTAGTTTATTTCCCTTTTCAAGGGGTAAATATTTCTGTGCTTGAAAAAATTGCTGCCAAAAGCAGTAATTTTAAAATTCCATTTTTATATACAAATTTACATCTCCTTTGAAATTACATATTTTTAACAAGGACATAGAACATATGAAGCAAAACCTGACTGCTTTTCTTTCATGCAGCTGCTCTCATTGCTTTGTGGTATATTTGACATTAAAGTTTATCTTCTGAGTTATTGAATTATGTTTGTTGTGATATCTATGATCTATTGAGGTGTTGCTGTTCAAAGTTATGCTCCTTCAGTTAGAAATAAAGCAGTCTAACTTTTTAGCAGGTAAATATGAAAAAAAAATCAGAATTTTACTTTCCTTTATTTGTATTTCAGACTACAAATATTAGTATCCCATTAATGAGACAACTGTCTAACAGAAAACTAAAACTCGTGGAAATTCTTCTGGATATTTTTCATCTTGTTATTACTGAAAAAAAGCTCAAAAAAGTAGGAGAGACATCACTCCATAAAATCGTGGAAGCATTCATCAGAGATAAAACTGAAGATGATTCAACAGAACAGGTAATACAATTAGAGCTAAGAAATGACCCACTAAATAAGACCAGTGAATATTGCCCCATATTCTCTCCCAGAAAATGAAACCTCTGCCTTTGCAATATTACACACCTCAGATATCATATCTAAAGCAAATACATATATTTGTGTTTGTGAATAATTGATTCATTTGTGTACCTCTTAGAAACAGCTGTTTTGTAGTTACATGTGTAATCAGATTAACAAATATGTGTGTATATCTGCATATATCCATTGTATGCAAAAAATATGTAATATGTTTATTTTTTTGTGAGTGTGTGTGCACATGTATATAAGCATATAAACATATCTATATATTTTCCTAGGGCTGGAAGCATATGGAGCACACCATAGGTCACATTACCTTGGCTCAGTTAGCACACATACAGAATCTCTGTAGAAGTTGTCCTGACATCAAATCCAAATGCCTCTGTCTTACTGGAAAAACTCTTCATTTACTTGCTATTAACACGGATCCTCTACATTCAGAGATTTACTGGAAGCCAAATGTTACGGTATGCATTCTTTTCCATATTAAAATTAGTTCTTCTGTGTGACATTTTGTCTACCAAAATATTTTTCTGTAATATGCTCTTATAATACTATTGTTTATTTCAATCTAGGTTTTACAATTTGCAAGCAATTCATAATAAAAATATATCCTAAAACAAGTAATTTCAGGAGAGTGCCTCTGCCTACACACCATCCTGATGTATTTGGCCATGTCTCAGATAATCCTAATTTATCACTTTCTGATTTTTTTTCCTGAGGATTAATAGTTCCAATATTTGTAGAAGATAGACTCAAAAAAAAAATCCTTGAATGCTTTAAAGGGCTAGGTAGATCAAACTGTGCAAACAAAACATATTTGATTTGTATTTGAAAAGCAGATCTTACTGTGCATGTAAGAAAGAAAAAAAATGAGTCTTTACACTATTTAGTTATATTGTTTATAAGGAATGAATTGAGGAAAAAACCTCAGATATCTCAGAGATTATATTGGGGCCCTTTTTAGCTTGTATTGGTCAAGTTACCATGATAGCATATTAAGAAATGTTGATGCCTGGTGTTATTGCTAAATCACTCACCACAAAGGATCATACGCCTTCTTCTCAGTCAGGTGAGTTTCATCTTTACCTGGACTTTCACAAAAGTAATGAAACTTTCTTAATGAAGAAATCTTCTTAATGAAGATTAATTATTGTTTTCCTATTATGATGAATAGGAAGAAGCTAAATCAGACACCACCAAACCTTGCCTGCCTTCAGCAGAATGCAGTGAAAGGGAAATGACGAGCAACATTTTACCGACCAGAAAATGTCAACATGATAAATACAGGGGGAAAACACAGGAATTAAAGGTGTTTAGCATATTTGCTTGTATAATAATTCGAATGCATCCTTTTTATGGAATAGCAGTCACCTTACCTTGCTCTCTGTGGTGGAAATGCTGATAGCTTATAGAAGTGACCTTAAGAAAGAATAAAATGACCTATCCATCTCTATTCTATTATGAATCTCCCTCCTGCCTCTTAATGCATGCTATTCTACATCGTTCCTATGAAGCTTTTTTCCCTTTCTAGATTCCCAATGACCCACCACATTTCCACCAGGAGAAAACGGACAGGCAGGTTTCTTTTTGCTGCATAGACATGCCTTTAAAGGAAACAGCTTTTTGCAATCAATAGAACAAACATATTAAATAGAGACTTTTTATCATAAAAGTCTATAAATTTATTATTAAATTTAAGCTGTATTATCAGCTGAGCTGAACTGAGCTCTGTGATAAAAATCAAAACTCACCAGGAATTGGGATAGTATGGTTTGCATTGCTAATTAATAGCATTTTTATGGGGCATAGTCAGTAACTACTCATGGTAAGAAGTTTGTTTTATTCATATTACATATAATTTACTGTCAATAGAAACAACCATACTGAGAACTATAGAAACAATTGTATTGAGAAGTGACTGAAAATTCAGTCAACATTGTGCTCTCAAGAGCTCACACTGGCTGGAATTTAAGTACTATTTCCCTAAGTACATGTTTTATATCGAAAAAATACTCTTTTAATAATTCTTAAAGTATTTATTTTTTAATATTATGTAGTAAATGTTGATGTCTGCAGAATAACTCAGATGTATATTTACATATTTTGAATATATATTAAATACATCCAAATGGAGAAAAAACTTTAAAAGTTGTCACCAAAAAAGTATTTAACTTTTCTAAAACACTCGTAATCTGTATACATATAGCAGATATATAATGTTAATGCTTATTTTAATAAAAATACTTTTATTATCTAGAAGAAACATAGGTCGTCTCAGAATTATCTTTCTCAGTCCAGTGAAGTTCTACTACAGTGCATGGCTATTGCATTCCACCATAATATTATTGATGTATTGGCTCCTGCCAGCTTTGAAATGCTTGAATGCTTTGGGCAGTTTGATCCAGTTTTGGCAAGCCAATTTTTGACTCTTCATCAGGTAAAACAGCTAATGAATTACAGTAAAAAAGAGTGGTTTTAATTATATATGCAAAAATATCTATTCATATTGCCTAACAATTGACCCTTAATTCCGTGTATAAAAAACAGATGGTATTGTTGATAATATAAGAAAATATATTTGTATTATTAAGTCTAAACTATATATATATTTTATATATCTACATAGCATATTTTAAATGTGTCAGTATTTCATCTGTTAAAATGAGTGATAAGATAGATAATATAATAAAAGGCCAGTATTGCCCTTGCAGAAGCACAGAAACATGGAAAAGATTTAGCTTACTTGAAGGCTGGGTTCAGAACATGGTACTTGCCTTTCCACTGAGCTTTGAGGACCAAGTGCAGGAATATACATGGTTAAGGCAGACAAAGAAGTCAGTTCTAATTACTAATTTTTAAGAAATTGTCATAAGTTATTGCCAAACTTATACATTATTATGTTCACATTGTAAACATAAATAATAGGCATGCTTATACAATATATACATATATGCATACTATATATATATACACTAGATATACATAAACATATTTTGATGGGGAAAAATAAACTAATATAAAAATTTTACAGAGCTGCTTAGCTTCCATGGTGATGAGGAATATTCTTCTAACAGCTACTTTAAACACCAGCAGCTCACAGCTGGCAGCATTATTGCATTTTCAGAATCACTTAAAACAAAACAGAGATACAAGTGATCTTCAGAAAAAAGTGGAACAGCAACTGACTGCTATTTCAAAGGTAACTTTTTAAGTAGTGCTACTTAGGAGGAAGTTATATGTATGCTATACAGTTATATAGAAACATGCACACACACGGATGTGTTTTATGTAGTTATTGCTATCATTATAATATTATTAATATATTTATATTATTATATTATTGTAGTTATTTATATAGTTATATTATTTTGTCTCATTACTTTGGACTTTGTTAAGTATTTTTGTTTTCTCAATTTGAAGCGTGGTATTGACTTGATGGATGCAGTCATGAACTGAAATTCTGTTTTTATTAGTATTGAACATACAACCCTATGGTTTTGCTTATGATATGTTATCTGTGTGCCAAAAGCTATTTACTTTAAGTTAGAAGCAAGATACAAGGGTGAAATTCAGGCTTGTCCTGTAGTTACTATTTCAGTGTAGCCTTGTAGTGGAGTTGTGCATGTCTGCATGCACAACCCACTGAAATCATTGAACACTGAATTATCCAGCTGTAGGTACCATTGCAAAGGACCCTTGCAACAGAGACTCCCGTCAACCGTCTTGTTTGAGATACGTTGTTCCCTGGGCAAGTGTTATCCTATGAAAAGATCCCGATAAAGTAGCTTTTGGGGTTAACAAACTCTTCGTGAGTTTCTGGCCATCCTCTAAACTGTGGTGTTGCAAAACAGGTGTTTAAAGAAACCAACCAGTAAAAATCTATTTCATGATGCATAGTTCTGGAGCAAATCATGGTTAAACTTTTCTGGGAGAGAAATATTCGTAATCTTTGGGTATAAACTCGTTGAAAGCTATGTATTCTTGAGATATAAAAGTGGATACCAAAACTAACCTTAGAAAATCCTAGTTTAAAAACCTGTTTAAAGTTAAAAAAAAGACTTCTAGGAAGTTAGCTACAAAGGATTAGCTGACAGACATTTATGCATGTCCAGAATTGACAAAATATGGCAAGCAGAGATACAATGAGGCATGAGAAAAATTCATGTTTGTAGATTAGCTACTTTGGCTCTTTTCTATATATTCTGTATTACTCAACAGAGAAGGGAGGATAATACTTGATTTAGCAGACACTGATTTGAGTTGCAGTAATCATCTAAAAGGTAGAAGATACCAGAGCTGAAAAGATTTAGCAGCACCGCTGTGTGCTGCTGTAGCTCGGGAACAAAAGGGCTCAGTCGAGACGTCTGCTCATCTCAGTGCTGCACAGCGTGACTTCAGGCAGCCAGGGCTTCAGGAAGCCTAAGTGGTCACTGTAGCTCTGCTCTCTCAGAGCAGTGTAGAGAGGTTTTAAAGTACAGTGGTAGTTTTCAGTTAGATCAGGAGTGTGCTTTCAAAGTCAGTCTTCTGGTTGTTCTCGGTTACTATGCTTTGGTTTGCATCGTTGAGCAGTGAGTGCACGAGCTGGATTCCTTCTAGGCACAAACTAAGCTGGGTGTCTGATGTGCTCCAGACGCAGGTTGGCGTGTAGTCCAGAGGACCCGTGTAGACGTACTTCAAAGTAAAAATCATTGAGCAGTTTATATAGCATGCAGTTCTGCTACTGCAGCTCTTTGCCACTCCGTGATGCTCACATCGGCAGAGTAGGTTAAAGGGAATGTGCCTGAGCACAGGAAAGACTTCAACCTGATCCATAAATAAATACGAATGCTTAGACTTAGCTGAATCACAGATGTCTATAGTACTTGCAGTGTTAGGGCCAGTCTGGAGACTGAATTCTGGATTTAGTCATATCCCTTGGGATTTCTGCTTTTGTTTTCTCAAAAACAGCTGTATATTCTTAGCATGAGGCATAATTATTTCATATAGTTTCTTTTAGTGACATGTCTGTTATTAACAAAACAGTGAAGGACTTTAATGAGTGTGGATGTTACGCTGAGTTATTCTGCTCCCTCCTTTGCTAATCTGCTTAGTATTAGATAATATTTTTATATCATAGGTAGTGTAGCAGCCAAAAAGATCATATTGTTATTGAGCGGACTAACAATTACAACTATTTGTAATTTGCTTAGGATAATATTTCTAATCTCTTACGCACTGCACAAAAATATGTTCTGTGAGTGTTGTTTTTCAAAATAAGGCACCTTCTTTTCTACAATTACTGTTTTTTCTGATGAAAGAATAGAGCTAGTGTTTTATAGCATGTATGAAACTAATGTCACTTTTGAATTATTGTGCAGGCATGGAAAAATCTCTGTATTCCTGTTGAACATTTTAATATCATGAATGAATTGCCACCTAATTTTTACATAGTTACCCTTCAGCATTCAGAAGACAGGTATAAAATTTTATCATTTTATTATTATTTTGTTTGGTGCCAATGTCATCTTTCTATACCAGTGAATAAAAGCTATATTGATTGTTTATTAACTTATTCTTGTAGTTTTCCTGGATTTGAATTTTAGGGTAGTGAGCAACTTAATAAAAAAAAACTGCCTACAACTAAAACCTTTGATTTTCCATAATTATCTCTTTATTTTCTAGAGTAGGGAACTTTAACAACTTAAAAAGACCATTATTTGGTCTCTAAAATCTGGTTTATAGTTTCCAGCTCTCATTCTTTATGCCTTTGCAAGCATTAGGAGGAGACATATTTAGGAGTCATATACAACCACAAATTACATGGTTATTGCAGCCCGAATTAACAGTCACTCATAAACTGAGTTGTAGTGACTGACTATATGTACCCTCACCAGTTGTAAAAAGTCTTAATTGTCATGGAAATACTAACAAAAATATCCTTTACTCGATACATAGCAACAAAAGACCTCCTTACATCTCTTACTTTTTTCACACTGAATTTTTCAGATTTGACCCCCCAAGCTGGGGACAAATCTTAAGGGTATATTTGAGCATGTTGAATTATCAGCAGTTGATAAAATTACTTCCTACCAATAAGGCTAAGTAGCCAAATAATCTACTCACCATTTTTCTGCTTTCTGTAGATCAAACTTGTACAGTTCAGTGATTGAGAAACAAAGAGTAAGTACTGCACAACAAAGAGGAAAGCCCACTCAGCCGGTGGGTAAGTGCCTGTCATATTTAGGAATCAAAATAATTGTCCTGATATTTTTAGAAGATTCATATGTTTCACTATTGCTTTCAGTACAAATTTTAAATAATTGTTGTAACTCTTATTAATAACAGAGGAAGATGTTTCATAGTCAGATGTCATGTGTCTAGTCACAATTTATATACTTTATGTTGATATTTGAAGGCTAAAGTTATTATACATAAATATCAAGTAATTTTTAATTGTAGACTTTTGTATAGATTTTGTGCTAAATTTACATAAACCATTATCTCACATCTCAAGGAATACTGAGAAATACTGTTTTAGATCTGAGTATGTCCCTATAAGCATTTCTTCAATTAGAAATAAGTTTTTTTAAGTGTCTTAAAGTGATGTTTCCTCCTTTTAAAGCTAAAGTTTCTCGGTTTCCCATGAATCCTGATATATTTTGTGTTTTGTTGGAAAAAGTGCGTCTTTACAAGCAGCAAAAGATGAATAGTTTTAAAAAAACTAACAGTCAAAACTTGCAAGAGTGTGTCTCCAAAACAGATGAGGTAATATATTATCTTATATTTAAAATAAGATGAAAAACATGTACTAGAAATTGTCAGAAATATATATAGATACACACACACACACACACAGATATATATAATTTCAATTTATTGCAAATGTATCTCTGGGCTTCATATTAAAAAATTCTCTGTGCTCTGCTAATAATATAATCTTTATTATATTTTTCCACTATTATTTCAATATGTTATTCAAAAGCTTTGAAATGTTCTGTAGTTTAGTGCAGTGAAAGCTTGATATAATTGAGTCCAAATTCCACAAAAAAGTACTGTATACTCTTGAGATCTGCGTTTTGCACATTGGTTTCACACCTTTAACTCTAGATAAAGGAAAAGATTTTACAGGCGAGCCTCAGATATCCCCCCAAAAATTTAACCAACTCTTAAATTGAAACAAATTAGGCTTAGCCGGAGAACTATCAGTTCCCAACATGGGACATTTTCTTTCTAAAGTATACAATATCTCTTTTAGTGTAAGTGCTTATTTGAATGCTGTAAATATGAATCTGTTACTGTCATCTGCTTCAAGGACATACCTAATTGGAAATTCAAGGTTATAGCTGTGACTTTGAACACACTTAAATTCTAGGTTTGTGCAAGTTTTGTGTTCCTACAAGAGGCTTCAGTTCTGTAAAGACTTTGTTTCTAAATCTCATTGTGTAGTGTAAAGGTACAGTGGCAAAAGCCTGTGACTTTTGTATAAACTTTTAAACTGCAAGATCACAGAAAGTGTTCTACACATTCAGTATGTAACTCTGTGTCCCCTGTCATTCTCAATTACATTAATTTTGACTCAATTAGAGTATACATAGGTGTTCACACTTAGGTTTTTTGAAACTGATTTGATATATTTATATTTTCCATTTCATGGTGTTTAAATTAATCTGATGTAGCCTCAATTTAGCATATTGCACCTTAAGTCCTTGTTAAGTACCCTTTTATAAAAATTCTATTTTTTACTGAAATTTGCTTGACAGTATCCCGCAGACAAACTAGATGAGAATGTACAGGATTTTGCATCAGATTTCTCTGAAATAGTGGAAATTATGGAAGAGTATCTGAAACCAGTGCTGTCACAGTTTGATTTTCCTGATACGAGGTAAGACATTTAGAATTGTTTCATCATCATTTGAGGAAATAAAATTGTGACCCAGGCGGTACCAGTACAGGAATAATTTTAGCAAGCATAAAACCTATGGAATGGAATTCTTACTCCTTTTGAGATAGTATATGCAAATCTAAGAGGACTATATAACTATAAATACAATATAAAATGCTAATGTCCATCTCTAAAAAGCATTTTCCTCCAGCTCAAACCATACCATATTGATGTGAAGGTGAAACATTATAACTAAACAATTTAAGGATGCGATTTCCAAGGGCTAGGATCTGCAAAGGGGTGTGTTCTTTGTCATAAATTTCCTTGAGCTTGCACTAACTTTTCTTTATGACTCCTGTGAAAACCTTTACTTGTTTATGTATTGATGCTAGTTACATTTTCAATGTTCATATTCCCAGAGAACAGACTGCATCAGTTTCAACTGAATCAGGAAAAGTGAAAGTAAAAGATAAGGATGCCAAACGTACCGAAGTACAAGGTATGTGCTTTCTTGAGGATAATACATGGATATAATATATGTAAATATATATATCAGAATGGTGATCTTCATTATAGTTTTTGGTTTTATGAAGTCAGGGAGAGAAAAAAAGGTTTTATCTGCATTCATTTTTTATACCTGGTTTAATATTTTAGTATTTTTCCAAAGCGGTTGTTTATATGCTGGAAGGATGTCCATGTATCCAAGGCCTTCAAACTACAGGTTTCAAATAGCCAAAATAAAGGCCTTATCACAAAACAGTGTATTTTCAGGAGAAGGGCTAATAGAAAGAGAACTTCCTTCACTGTGTTCGTCCCTTTGTCTATTTTATGTTTTCCTCCTTTTTACTCAGCAAACTTTCACAATGCTTGTGGACCATCACAAGATTTTTTGCCTCATGGTGTGGAGTAGTGAAGTTTATAATTAAAAATCACTAAAAAAAAAGGCAATTGCAGTTGCTTTTGTCTCAAAGAGTTTCTTTCTACAACATGACAGCTGGCTTATCTGGCTTATTTTGTCATTCTGGAAAGATTTAACATAACCTGTCTTTCATGTATTTGTTGTTTCTCTGTACCAAATGGGAGAAGGTTGGCATGTTGTTTAGTGCTTCTTTCTAAATAACAGAAACAAAGCTTCCAACAAAGTGATATAATTAGCATTGGATAAGAGCTCTTTTAAAACTTTATTTTTTTTAAGCAAAACATAATTTTTAAGCCAAACAGTGTTTCATTTCCAGACATCACTTCCTGTGTATATTGCATGCACATAGGTTTGATTTGGGATGATATGGCTATTACTATGAGGATATTTTTCCCTCTGAAGAATTAGCTCTCACAAATTCATATGCTTAGAAGTTTGTCTGTGTCTTAAGGAGAGCTATATCAAAAGAATTATAATTGTATAACACTCTTTATCCACAGTAAAAAGGATTTCAACCATTATGCCATAGACGTTTTTCAGATAACTTCAGCTAATGGTACACGTACTGAGAAATACTAAATCTCAGTCTTGCTATATTTCTTCAGGTACATCTGTGGAGTTAGGATTGTGTGTGGTATTATTGGCAGACACATTACTTATGGAATTGCCTTTGGAAGCACTGAGTATCTTTCGAGAAGAGGGTGTATGTTCTGTATCCAGAGATTTTTCTCTCCAGATTCTCTACAATCGAATGTGTGTGGAAGAATCAGGTACTATTAAATTAGTATGGTAAAACAATAAGCAAGATACTTAAAATGTGAAGAATATGAATGATATCATGTATTTTATGGAAATATTGCCATATACTATAGATTCCTAGTATTTGGGCTGTAATACAAATCTTAGTAATGTGCAGTAATGAAAGTATTAATGCATTATATGGTATGTATTTTATAGTAATATATTTGCAGTGCTAGATAATTTAAAATGACCTGTGCTAGGAAAGAAAAAGTTAAGTCTAGTAGATTCTAAGATAACTTAGGGATTTCGAAAGAAAAAGAAGGACCTTAACTTACATTATATATGACTGTTTGTATCTTTATCTATTACCAAAGTTACAAAAAAACAAAGTTATATTAGTCATATAAGAAAAAGAACACATTTACACTCTAATTAAATTACTAAACCTAGTGAGTCTAGACAAAAAGTAGAATTAGAAAATTTCACTCTATACCATGAAAGTATTCTGCAGTGCAGGGGTTCCTGTACTGTGTTCACGTCAGTAATATTTAGCTTCTTAAGTATCCTATCCTGCGTTTTTCTATTCCAAGCTTCCTTTCCACAGAGAAGGTGAATAATCTGGGTTTAAAATATTTTTAAACTACATACACATTCACATATTGTTATATGTCTATTAGAAATAGGAATTTTAGAGCATGTAGTTTTTCTCATTTCTGTTTTAACCACTTTTCAAAGTGAAACTTAGTTGTAGAAGCAAATAAAAGAGAGGAAGTGTAGCTGTGAAGTCTCTGTGCAGTTAGAAAAAAAACCACTGAAAGAGAAGCAATAGCTGAATGAGTATTAATCCATATCTCAAATTTCCCCCAACTTCCAGGGCACTCCTGTACTTGGGCAATAGCCATCCATATAGTGAGAAATAAGCCGTTTTCTTGTCCTCTTTTGAAACCCCTTAAAAAAGATTAACGAGAGATACCTTTTTTTCTGATAATCTCTACATATTTCACTGAAGCTGTGGTTATTCCAGTAACATCAACAATGAATAAATACTCTAATAGGTTATGAAGTGCTGCACTGATTATTGTTCAGCTCTATCCTCCTAAATGTAATAATGTCTGTCCTTCTCTAAAGGGTAATGTTTCGGCTTCTTTTCCACTTTTAAGCCATTATTTTTAGACAAGAGGGTTTGGGATATGTCCTTGTGTTTCTGTTACATGAAATAAATTTTTGTTTCTCTAGCTTAATGTGTTGTTATTACACCCTTATAAACATAAGTAATTTTCAAGAAATTTTTGATTTTTAAAACTGTATATTTAAAAAAGCTCAATTGTTCAATTCTACAGAGATTGAAGAGAAAAATAATGTTGCGATGCCTAAAGAACCAAAACTAAAAGCTGATCAGAAAAAGAATGTCAAAATGGTAAACTGTCCTACTTATTCAAATAAGCTCCATAGGATTGATTCTTACTCTGTAATATATAGACTTATATTATAGAATTATAGTAGTTTCTATAATTTTTTATTATATTTTCTTGATTTGTATTCGCGAAAAGATGACAGGATGATTCACATAGAATATCATTATATATGTCAGGAATCTGAAGTGGAATAAATATTATACAATCCCATAAGAATCTTGTTTTTTACTGATTTTGCAATAACTGCAGAGTTGTTGTTTCTTGGAAAATCATACTGTTTGTGTAAATGTGATGTGTTTAACAATCCACCTGGAAGAGGTGCTTAAAGTTGCTAGAACTGTCTCCCCTTAACAATATGGTACACTGGATATCATGCTGCTTTAAATCTCACATTCAAAATGTCAATGTTTTTTAATTGTAGGCACCCATTAATCGCGTTTTATCTTCTAATTGCCTGTCTGTTGATACGCATAATTTTAAATGTATCCTTTCACAAACTATTAGCTAAGTCTATCAGTTAAGATAAATTTTCATTGTTTTGATTTCATTGTTTACACTTAACTGTGTATCAGATGTTGTGGATCCCTATAATGAAGGAAGAGAAGCAGGTAATATAGAATACTACTAAATAATATTAAACACCCATTCAATTTAGAAAATTATGTAAAATAAAATGAAGTCATGACATGGAGCAGTTGACAAAAAATGAAGCTTTTCATCAGAAGAGTAACACGTAGTCATCAGTCAATTGGTGCATCAATGAAACAATAAAACCAGGTTTGGGGAAGAAAATAAGTTTGTTTTACTATTTCTTTCCTATCACTAAATATTGAACACATAATTGCTTGAGTTACTTTCTTATGTTATCCAGCTGAAAACACAAGTCTTCTTTCAAGACCTATTTATTATGTTCTTTGAGATACCCATTACCCCTTGTTCTGTCACTGACCACCACTCTTCTTGGTAACCTTCTTGATAACAGGACAAGGGGTAACGGGTACAAGCTGAAACATAGGCAGTTCCATCTCTGTGTGAGAAAGAATTTTTTTTCCTGTGAGGGTGACAGAGCCCTGGAACATGCTGCCCAGAGAGGCTGTGGAGTCTCTTCCTCTGGAGATCTTCCAAACCTGCCTGGATGCGACTGTGTGCCACGTGCTCTGTGTGTCCCTGCTGGAGCAGAGGTCCCTCAACCATTCTGTAATGAAAGTTATGAATAGGCTTAAAGTAAATGATCTTGAATGGGAACGCACTGGGACAGGAATGATGGAACTCACCACACTTCTAGGGCATATTTCAAGCTAATGTCTTAAATAAAGTATAGTTTTATATATAGTATATATAATTTAAATATATATAATTTAAATACCAATATAAGTATCCAGTTAATATTTACAAATATATATTTTTGCTTATATATAGATAAAGCATGTCTAACGAGTCAAACCTTTGCATGTTACCTTACGCTTAATTCTGAGAGGTGACGGTTACTAAGAGAGACACAAATGCTAGGATTAGGATATTTGTAATGGTTACCATTTTCTTGTAGAGTGTATTTACCAAAGCCACAAGCTCTATTAATACAGTCTGGCAGAAAATATTTTAGTAATACAATTTAACCTCACTTTTTCTCCAATTATATCCAATAGTTTAATAGAGTCACATTTCTTAATAAACTTACATGTGTATAGAATTCCAAAAATGATTTAACAAAGAACTTTGTGACACTTAATAAACCTAATCTCAACTCAGAGGAAACTACTGAACAGTTAGTAGATACTGGCACACATCTCCATATGTTTGCAGTTTCACTTCCACAGCAGATAAAAATTCACTGCTGTTTACAATTAACCCAACATCTGGACTTGAGAGTATCTTTAATTTACAGTATTAGGAAAATGTAATCAAAAGGGAGAAGATGAGTTACCATTAGATAAGCTTGGAAAATGTAGGTCAATTTGGAATTTTCTGAAATTATTTAAATTGAGGACTCCGGAAACTAATTTATTTTTTCTATCTATTTAAGTCCTCAGAGTCCCTGAAACAAAATTACATGAGCGATATTCATATTTTCAACTCGACACTTCTCAGGGTGCCTGGAGTTTATTCCTTATGCTTCTTCAGTCTTTAAGCTGTGTATTGAATTAGCCTTCTAATTGTTCAGTTGCAAAATATCCCTTTCCAATGGCAATTACAAGCAATTGTATCTGGTTGGGGTAAATGTCACAGTTTTAAAAAGTAGACTTCCTTGTCATAAAAAAAACAAGATCTAATGTGGCTTAAAAGAGGCTAAATATTATATTGTCATTTTAAAATGTTTGAAATTAATATTGTGCATTGTACCTTCTAGTATGCTGAACTCATATCAATTAAATTCTAATATTGCAGAATCTGTAAGTCCCTCACAAAAAATAAATGAAATCCTAGAAAAATACCATGACACATTTACATTGCGGTGGGAAGGAGTTATTGGAAACACACGTGCTCCAAGGTTTGTAGTACTTCGACTACTTTCAATTTTTGTCTGTTTCTTTTTTATAATGGTGTTGCTTCCCAATTTATTTATTTATTTTTATTTATTTATTTATTCACTCTCTATAGGAGTAGTTTGCTTTTATGATCATGGAAATAGAAGACTAAAAGGTATCTCTAGGACTTAATCAGTATAAGTGCTGTATATGAGACAACACATTCATTCCTGGACCTCTCTTTAAAACTTTTTGTTTAATCGGTACTTTAAAGTCTTCTCTACTAAGATTAAAAACACAGTGGTGTAGGCACCCTTGTGCCTCACAACAATTACAAAGATACAGCTATTGCCAGGTTGCATAGAGTTTTCCTGTCAGCTAAGGTGAATATTTTCACCTCTTCTCAAAACAGAATTTCTTGATACCCTGAATACTCCCTTGGAAAGTTAGATTAAATACTTCTGTTTCAGAGCTATACAAATGCACAAGTTGAGGAGTTCTCAGAGTTTGGTAGTTATCCATAAAATACAGTCTATCTGTTGCTTGCTGAGCTGAAATGTTGCTAAATTAGGTATACCCCTTTATTAAACTAATAAGGCAGTAGCTTGTATGAGTTACTACTCTTTGCATAGAATGTTGTAGGCTTGTTTGTCTGCTTGATTTGCATGCTTGCTTTTGTAGTATTTCAAGAGCAACTAACTCTAAAGTGTTTGCTATGGGATACTTTCAGATGTTTTCTGAAAAATATTCTTGTACAGTATTTCCATAAAAATAACTTCCTTTCTTTGCAGCCAAGCTGAATGGGAGCAGCTGCTGACCAACTGCAGTGCGTTTGTGTTCTATGGGATGGAGCGCTTCCTGTCTCATGTGTTACTCAACAGGCTGGTTTCTATGAACATCCCAAGTAAGATAAGCAACTTCCAAAGTATTTTTTTATTAGAACTTTTTTTCCCCCAGAAATAACAAAAATGTATTTATTTCATGCAGTGTCATTATGAATCCTTGAAGTAAGCAGTAAGCTCTTTTTTCAAGGTTGGGTATTTTAATTGAAAAAACTTTGCATTTATTTTACTCTTTTGCACAGCTTTCTCTCTATTCCTCACAAATTGTTTAATTCTCTCCATTTCCAAACAGTGGGATTTTAAATCACAGAAGTTCTCAAAGTTGAGCCATCATCTGATGAGCTTTCCATTAACTCCCCTTCCTTTCTCTTGAACCAAGTATTTGTTAAGAATGTGTTTTTTTACTGCTGAGAACAACCTCAGCAGCACCACTTCACCAAATACCATCTGCCCCATGCAGACAACAGAGAACTGTCCTGAATACTGGATTAATACAGAGTGATTTTCCCTGTACTGGGGAACCTTTGTAGAGTCTGAGAAGGTATCTTTTTCTGCCTCCTCACAGCTAATTAATTCTTCTGGTGTTAGCACATGAGGCTACAACTCAAGAGGGTATTTTGTGTTCCCAGTCATCCTCTGTGCTCCTGTTCGCTTTGAACATTCCGAAGATGCTGAATTCAGAGCTGATTTGTCAGAGCAGGTCAAGTGTTAGCTGCCTTCGGGACTGTGTTGAGCATGTGAAACTGCGCTCTCCTCACACGATTGCCTCATTCATGCTGCCTTTAGGGGACTATTATGGCTGATGATATTCCTTGAACCACGTCCCAGAGAGTTGCGGCAGGGATAGTTGGCCTCGGGTAAAACTATGGCAGGGAATACACCAATAATTAAACAGTGTGAATGACTTCCTGCCAAAGCATGACAAATATAAAGAAATAGATGCAGCGTAATATAATGCAAATGTATAGAAAATACTGTCGCACCTTGTGAAGACACGGACTCGGGTGCAGAGTGAGACCGCTTTATTCTCAAACCAACTTCTTTTTATACTCTCTTAACGCAATTGTTGCAAAGCTTACAATCAGTCAGCAGTTGTGGTTATCTTCTTCTCCTTGCTGGTTATCTTCTTTTCCTTGCTTTGTTCTTTATCTGCTGACAAGACATTCCACATGTGGTGGTAGTCCTCTTCATTCTCCTGCTTTGCTCCTTGCTGATTAGACATTCATCTCTGCAGTTAATTGTTTACTACCACTGTCTCTGAAGTGGGCCTCCACAAAATACTATTTGGAAGTAACTTCTAATTGTTCTGTGATTTGACAGCAAAAGTTAACTGAGAGCATTTGAAAAAATCTTATTTAGTTATTGAGTACTGTGAGTTATTAGAGTTCTGTCATGATCTTCTAGGATGATATAAAATGCATTAGTTATGCAGTCTGATAATTGCTGGCAGACATCAGACACTGCATTTTGTAAAAATCTGTGGAGACCGTTTTGATAACAGCAATTTTGCAAGCTTGGAACCCACACTTTATTAAACTTTTCTAGTGCTTTATCCTGAAAGTAATTCCATCGATACTGTCCCTCCCCAGTTTAGTAAGGGAAAAGTCTGTTATGGTTTTTTTGCTTCTAAAATGGTCTATGCTAAAACCTCTTCACTAACAGTAATGCTCTACCCTAGTAGGTGTTTGAGCTTAGCTAAGCTAACCTAAGGAAAGAAGAAATTAGATAGGTAAATTTGGGGTTATGTGATGAAGTTAAATTTTGTTGTATTTTCCAGTGATACTTGCTATGCAATACGTCAGAAAGTGAATGATGTGATCTATGGGGTCATTAATTAATTTTCTTAACAAATGCACAGAGGACAGGTGACATTCCAGAGTGCTTGAAAAAGACAAACCTACTTCTTGTCTTTTTAAAATGAGGATGAAGGATAGCTCCAGAACATAATTTCACTGGAAAATACATGAGAATAAGAAATCAAATAATGTAATCCGGATCGGTCATGAGCAAGTTGCATTGAACTAATCTCATTTCCTTCCATGGAAAGGGAATAAGCCCTATGAATGTGTAGTGGTCTTAGAGTATCACATGGTGAAAAAGTATCAGACTTTACCATGTGAAATTCCCATAGGCAAGGTGGGGAAATATCCAGTATTGTTGAACATGCTATTAATTTTCAAAAATATTGGAAAAATATGCTCAGGGGATGTGGTTTTAGTGGCAAGCAGTGTGAGACTGAGTCAGGCTAGGTTCCTGAGGGCCCTAACATGGATCCAATATTATTATATATTTTTGTTGATCGTTCAGATGATGAAATAGAGGATATCTTTGCTGAACCTAGCAATGAGACCAGCCTGAGAAGGAGGTGGTTCAGGAACTCCTGAAATGCAGGATTAGAATTCAAATTGCTAATCATTAAAAAGTGAGTGCCTAAGAGACAGTTTTACAAAACAGAATCAGGAGGTGGATCAAGTATCTTAAAGGCTATCAAAAGGGAAAGTTTATTAACTGGTCTTATCTGCTTGGGAATAGGACTATGAATAGTAGTTTTAAGCTGCAGCAAACCAGACACTTGGGAAAGATTTATATTTCTAAAAATATTCGAGTTTATTTCACTGGTGGCCTTTAAGGAAACATCCTTAAGGAATGTTTTGCATATTCCTTGGTCCTTGTCACACTAGCTTGTTAAAGGTCACAGTAAAATAATCCAGAGCGGCGACAGCCACTGGTCTTGAATTAGTTGATTTTATTCAGTGGTGCAAGATCTTTCTGATAACAATATCCACCATTAACTGGCACAATTGTTATAGGGATTGGCTTATCAATTAATTGGTTTATCAATTAATAAGCAGGGATTAGCACAACTAAATGAAGTTCAGTATACTGCTTGTCCTAATAAAACATGATAGCATTTCTTCCCCCTGAGCGTACAGACACTTCTCAACCTTGCAACAAATTACTTTAGGCCAGTATGCTAGGTAGAGGGAGGGCAGGGTTACTCACGGTCCGGGCAGAGGAATTGGTCAGGTGCTGTTCCTGATCCCTGCTCAAAGGATCCTGCCCTTTACGCAATAACAAGGAAGAAGATAGGACTTTGATATGGTCATCCTTGTAAGTGATTCTTCCAGGATCAGCATGCAAGTGCGGTAAGATTATCTGCTGTTCGAACCATCAGCGAGACAAGTTGCAGTTCTTCAGCGAGTGTTGCAGGTGTATCGGTTCTTTAGCAAGTTTGGTGGTGTTTGCAAATTTTAGCAAAGCAAGATCACCCTGTCTCTTACAAGACTTCCCACCTCCCTTCCTTATTGTTACGGGCCCATCTGCAGTGGTCTTGCAGTTTCAAATGTTAACTCATTGTTGACTCATCAGTCCTACCTTGAAGAAGAGAGATAAGGTCAATAAATTTTCCATTCTTCCACCACAAAATTCTGTGATTATAGAATGGAATCATGTTGAATCATGTCAATTACTAGCTGTAATTAGATGGTACATGGACCTTATTATTAATTATACTAAGGTGGCATAGGCAAACCTGCTAGGCACTGTGGGAAAGTATAGCAAATGTATATTAGATAATGTTAAGATGATATTAGTGGAGTTCTTTTTCTTAACATTTGATTTTAATATTTGCATTTTGATTGAAAAATATTAATTTTATATTAGCTGGTACACTGTACTTCAAGAAAGCTGTTAACTTAAGAAAGGTCTGTTTTATTTTATTATGTTAAACATTATTCTTAGTGCAAATACTCTTCCTCTAGCAGATTCTTTTTTTTCTAGAATGCCATTTGATGATACTTTTAGATCTGGTGCAATCAAAGCAAAGTTATCAGCGAGTGATGAACTCTGATATCCAGAAAAGGTAGGATGGAATTTACTCTTGTAAACTACAGTAATTATTTTTATTATAAAACAAAGTTAAAAATTTAAGTTACAAATACTTTCATTTACTTCTACAAGTAGAAGTACTCATAATTGCATCTAAATGTGGAGTTAGACTCTTCTTGTTCCATTCATTACATAGGGGCCATATGGGATCAAAGGTATGTGGTACACGAATAATGGAGAAAATATTCCGATGGAGAAAATATGACACCAAATGTTAACTGTGACCCTTACCTGACAATTCTGATCTCAAGAATCTCCAAAGATTCTTGTTAAAGACATAAATATCTTTAAAAATATAAAAATATGTTTATATAAACATGTATGTTTGATGTTTAATGTAATGTTAAAATAAATATATATATTTAAATATAAATATTTTTATATAGCTATATAAAGTACTTTATCAGATGAACTGATAAAAGTCCTTCCAGAGTTTTGTGCACTGAGTAGTTTAACAATCAAGCAGTTTTTTATGTATATAAATTATTTTGGCATGCTAAATGACCTTTTAAGACTGTTTAATGTTATTAATCAGGGTTTTTAGCTTTGAGAACATTATCTGTATTATCCTTGCTTTTAAGTCGAGGCGTAGGAAGGCTTCTATGTGTCTGTTGTATGTCCATTTTGAATTCTTGACAGATTGCACTACTTCAGAGATAACTTTAAGATATTAAAAGCAAGAAGGATAGTGTCCTGATATTAATCATGAGTTATTTAGTATATGGTGAATTTTCAATTAACCAAATTATACTCTTAACACAGAGCAAATCAAAATGCATGTACTTCTATTCACATCATCACTGGGAAAGCCATATTAAGGCAGAGAACTCAAGCTTGTGTCTAATCCTCAGCTCTGCAAAAATCCTTTTGACTTTTCTGAGTATTCATTCCATGAATGAGAAATATAAAAATATAGTTAAGAAGCAAGACGTTTCTCAACAAATTCAATGAATGCAACCATGCATGTTACAATGAATTGTATGTAAGTTATAAAAACCTGTGTACATATATAGGACAAGTCTCATGTTAATGTATGTTAGTACAAAACTTTAGTTACCATCTTCTGCTAACATTACCATGAAAAGATTGACAAAATAAAGATTCAACTTCTAATTTATTGCAGTTTCAGTGCTATAGAGATTCACTTCCATCGTTAAAACAAAATACTCTCTTAAGTATTAGTGAGAAGAAATTCGAATCCCACTGTAGAATTGATTTGTTTTTAAGCATCCAAAATTACTGCCATGCTTATTCTAACTGAAACATGCCAAAGAGCAAACTTATTCTTAATGCACTGTTTTCTTTATCCCTTCAGGAACTTGAACAGAATCAAACAGTCATTTTCACAATTTGCCCATCATCTTCACTGTATTGTAAAAGTCATTCTGCAGTATTTTGTAATAGTCTACATGTTTATTCCTCCACTGTCATCTGTTAAGATGTCCAAAAAAGTACTATGAGAGGGCCGGGAGCAATCCACTGGCTAAGTTCCATCATGTGAAGATGTAGTGATAAAGTTACAGTAATTTTTTTTATTAAATATAAGATGCTGTGTGAACCATGCAAGAAAAACTCAATCTGGTGTTTTTCTTTGTAAGGGGAAAGTTTTATAAAATTCTCTTTCCCAGCTATTAAGAAATATCATATGCTTAATTAATTTCTTGATACATTTTACGCAATATTTTTATTTTTATTTTATTCTCTTCCTTTCGATTTTCTTTAGCTGTCCACGTATTGCTTTGGAGAGACCAACAGAGACAGCAATGCTTCTAAGCCTTACTGGTGTTCGTGCTATAATAGCCAACCAATGGTACACAACTCTGCAAGAGAATGCAGAAAGGCTAGAGATTTTATCTGAGAGTATGTATCTGTATTATTCATTGTTTGTGTATGAATTTCTTCACACCTTTGAACATAAGTGCCCGTGTGCTGTGTGTATCTACTCTCTCCTCTTTCTGTGAATTATTTTTTTTACCAAAACTTGTCTGAATTCCTAGTCTCCTTGGACTAGTTTTCTAGTTCTGGTTCACTTAGTCTCTGTAATAGGTGAAGAGTGTGCAGGAATTACCATGTGTTGTTGATAGCTTCGTTTTTCAAACAGAAAAATAACCTGTTAGGAACTGAAATGAGTTTAGTGGAGGAAACATTTGTGGTCCTATAGTAGGACTAAGATTTCTATGTGGAAGAGCAGCTGCATAAGTAAAAACAAACAAAAAAGCCTGAAGATAACTGCTACCCTCAGAGATACAAAGTAAAATTTCTAGTAGTAAAATATTTTAAGTTTCCTTCATTTCTAATTTAAGTAATTTCTTTAAATAATTTATTTTAAAAAATAAAAAAAGATTTTTTTCCCAAAAATTTTCATTAACAACTCATAAAATATTTCTCTCCAGATTTGTTAAGAATTGGGAAGACAACTGGGCAGACAGTCAATATCCTTCAAAAGAGGAAGATCCACAGTAATTTAGTTAAAAGTAAGAATTGAAAATCTTTATACGAAAGTCTAGCATTGTATTTTAACAGAATTAAAACCTAGTGTTTAATTTTAGGTATTGCTTTTTTTTTGTTTTGTGTAAAAGCAGGAGGGCACTGTGGACTGAATTATTAGTGTATACCTTGAATAAAATAATGATCTGATAAAGCTTTTCTTTTTAAATTAGCATGCAAAAATAGCAAACAATACAGCCACAAAGATAATTAGTATGAATTCATATCTCAACTCATTTGCATCTGTACCTTACATAAATAAATAAAGGACCTTAATAAGTCCTTACGACCTTGTCACCAATTTTTATCAAAATGTACAAGTATATCTCAGTCCTATTTTTTCTTTTAAGTATCTCTTATAATTGGTTGATTCTACTGAAGACCCATGTGTAGTCTACAGGTATATTTGAAATCTTTCAAATGCGACAAATTTTTGTGACACTTCTTATAAGAATTAAAAGAATTAAGGGTTCTTATAAGGATTAAAAGTGGGAAGACCATTGATACTATTATAGTTGGAGTAAGAATATTTTAAGTATGTAGAATTTCTTTCTGGAAGTTGGTCCCAGCTGACAAAACAGTTAAAATGTTTACTCCACTGGAGTATTACAAAGTGAAGTAGTGTGAAAAATTTAGGTCAACAGCACAACATGCACAATATAAATTTATTCTTGTGGTGCATAGTGGATTAGTCCTATAGGTATACAATGCAAAAAGATAAGTTAAACCTGCAGTCCTTAGGCAGTGGACATAAGTATTTTTGTCTTATATTAGCTATTAAAAATAAAAGATGTTTACCTTATAAATGTTTACCTTATCATACAAATACTTTTTACGATATTGGACTCAGCTCTTAAGGGTAAATAAAATAAATTCTAGTGATTATAAATTACACTATCATATAAGTAAAGAGGGGAGGAGTTCAGAATGTAAATAATGCTTGATTCTATTTTGTTCAAAAAATCTTTCTTGGATATAGCAGCAACTATTTATGTTTTAGAGAGGAAGATTATTAAGCAGAGAAGTGTTAAAATACTCCACTTGAAAGCACTCTCATACTCAGACATATTTGGAAATAACAATATTTCAAAATTATTTTTCCTAGTGGAAGAGGATTCTCACAATTCTCCTACAGAGAAAGCAGAAGAACAGAACATTCCTGCTCCTTCAGATTTTACTGCAGTTCATCAATCAGTTTTTAATAGTGTGTTATATGGTTTACCCAATGTAGTTATTACATAACTTATATCAGACTTTCCATAATAGGAACACTACAACAGGGTGCACGGTGCATGCCTTGCACTGAAGGTATCCCAATACCTTTATGGAAAGCCTAGGAAGAGATCAGCTTAAGCAAATGTATGTTTTGCTGATTGATTGATTTCTGTTTTAGATATAAGCAGTTTCATATTAAAATAGTTACATTAAATATCAAAGTTGCCTTTGGATTTTTCAGTTAGTTGCTACTCTATGCTTTTCTGAACTCAGTGAAACCTTTAAAAGAATAATTTAGATATCTATTTACCTTGTCCAAAATTGCCTTTTTGGACAAATGTAAACTACTACGAAAGATTTTTGAATTTAAATATCTGAAATTAGACACGAAATTCCAGGAAAAAAAAAAAAGGCAAAAATATGTGGTGAGAAACACAGTGCTTAAAGGAGGTTAAGCTAGTATTTTTAGACATAACTTTATTTGTAGTGATAACAGTTGAAATAAATTAAAAATAATTTAGCATTTATTGAAAATGCAAAACTTTGATCATCGTTACAAGTAAAGAAATATTACAATTCTTTTTTCCCCACTAAGACAGTAATGTCTATTTCTCTGATAATGTTTTTGTTCCTCATAGAGCATTAGAATGATACTAAAAAGATGCTATTCTTGGCTCGCTGATGCGATGCAGTTAATTAGAACTTGATAGAGTTACAGAGCTATATAGAACATAAAATCATGACACACAAAATACTTTTTTCATGCATACAATGTAATCTAAGTTCGTGCTTCCTTCAGTGTTTAATTAGATAATCTTGCACGAACTGCAGCTTCTCTGTCAAATTGTGTTCTGTAACATGCACATTCTTATTTCACCTTTAGCTACTTTTCTCCTTTTTTTTTAAATACGGAACATATAGTGTATGTTTTATGTGGCTTATATCTGGGCATTTGGTAACAATACAGATTAATTAAAGCAGAGGCAGTGGGCTGTACTTCTTCTGTGTAGCCTGAAAATTCAGGATTCAGTATAAGTTGTTTTTATATCTCACAGTGACTCACAGACTCACAGAATGGTTGAGGTTGGCAGGGACCTCTAGAGATCATCTAGTCCAGCCCCCTGCTCCAGCAGGGACACCCAGAGCACGGGGCACAGGGTGGTGTCCAGGTGGATTTGGAAGATCTCCAGAGGAGACTCCACAACCTTTCTGGGCAGCCTGTTCTCATGTTTCTCATGTTTCACAAGACAATGCTATGAATTCCATTTATTTATTTATTTTTAGTTCTTTCCAGGTACTGTTTCATTGCATTTGCGAGCATTCACCTGCCTAATTAAGTTCTCATGCCCAGCATTTGGGAACCTCAATTATTTTTTAGTTTAAAGTAGCAGTTTTTCTTAATGAAGTAAATGCCCATACCTGGTGTCCAGTATTACAACTGTCCACTATTTCCTTATTATTAATTTTTCTCCATTATTACCTATATACTCTCCATTGTATTGCCTATTCTTCATTATTATTAGAATAATTCTCCATATCATTCTCAACACATCCTTTGTTACAAAATCTATTTCCCTGCTATTAATGGTACTTTTGACCTTCAGTGCTGTCTTTCTAATGCTTGCTCTTTTTTTCTGTAATGTAAAAGACTTTGGAAAAAAGTCCTGCATTCAGTAAGAATCATGAAGCCTTTCCTGCTTTGCTACATGGGTTTTAATGAACTTGTATTAACTTCTACATTCTTGTAATATCAAATTTCCTACTAAATAAAGTGCAGAAAAGTTTCAGCACTTCGGAAATGACAGTGGTGTTATAGGAAAATAATTCAGGATAAAAGCTTTAAGATTGCAAAGGTTAGAAAAAACTCTCCTATCTAGATACAGTGGGGTCATTCAATAGTTTACTACTGTGCCTTTATTTATGAAACTGATAGAAATAACTTAATATTCCAAAGTGTTTTTCTCAAAAAATGTTCCCACTTATGTTTGATACTTTGGTCCTAACTACATTGCAGCAAGCTACGTCAGAAAGATGAATGAGTATGACCAAAAATGTCTTTATGGTCTGACAGCACCACTTTATCAGAAAGCATTGATAAAGAATGATGGCCGTATCTAGGCGACTTCAGATCTGTAAGCTTTGCTTGGTCTTGGTGGGAGTAAGATAACTGGAAACACGAATCAGAGGCGCTGTAGGGAAACATCTACAAATGAACAACAAATGCAGGTTTAGCATAATAAAAGTAGATGGCATGCGTAATAGCCAAATTTCATGGAATATTGGGAGAATACTTCCTATATCACTGTGCTAAATATCACTTAGTAAAATCCTCAATGGTATCAGGACTATATAAATAGAAAATAAACTGTTTAGACTTTAGATAGTAGTGGATATTCATGCAGTGACATAAGATACCATTGCCTCAGGAATTAGTATGGGAAATAATTTCTTCTTTTCTTTCCTGTCTGTACCAAAATACAGTGACCTGACAAAAGTAGTACAAAAAGTGGAGTCACTGCAGGAAAAGATATTTAGTAGAAATTGGAATGATTGTAAGAGAAAAATGACCATAGACAATTTTTTTTTTAATATTTCTTCATAAATTGACAAAGGGAATTCAACAGAGGAAGAGGAGAAACTGTATCCTACATAGAGGAAGGATTCAACTGCTCAGCTCGTAAAGTTTTAGAGTCTGGAATGCTTCCCTGTTAAAGATGGTAATTATGACCAGAGGTAAACAAATAGATTGAAAAGTAATGTTAGAAAAGGGATCTGTTTCAGGTCCTGATTTGAATAAGCACTTAAAAGCTTTATGTTTTCTGATTTTCCTCAGATTATGCTTAAGAGTTTAAGCAGAAAAATTCTGTGAGGACGAAAGGAATTTTAGTTAGGAAACATAAAAAGAACCCACTTGCACTCAATTTTAAATGTACTGTAATAGGCCTAAAGAGTCTCAGCATTTTAAGAAACTAAATGAGTCCTCCTTACTCCTTTGCCACACAGAGCAATGTTTGCTGAAATCCAGGAGCATATGCAGAGTTGTAATCGCATCTTCACTTGTGAATTCATTGGTGAGTCTAAGATTAGGGGAGGGAGAAAGAATGAAAGAGAAGAATAGGCTCTCTGCTGTCTTCTGTGATCATTGAATGAAATCTCTGTCAGCTTTCAAACAGCCTGTGCAAAGGTCTAGGCAAGCATGATCTCTGAGCCAAAGATCTGGATAAAAAAATAATAATTACAAATTGTGAGATGCTCTCATCGGCAAACTGAAATGATGTAGGAATAGCAAGCTTCCTCCCCACACAATGGGCAACAGGTAGGGGCAAAGAAAGGCAAAGTAATGTTTTAATCTGCAGCCTGGCAGAAGAAGATGCGTTTGTAGTATGAGACAGCCTCCTTTCCACCCCTCTGAAAAGAGGCTCCTTGGCTTTAAATGGTTTGGAGAACTAAACTATAGCGTAGTCATATGAAGTGACTGACTAAGGGGTTTCATATTTTACTACTGAATATGAAACTAATGAACCCAAATTTCCAACTTAAATGTAGACTGCGTTGATTTCACATATGATTTTGTGTAGAAAGAAAATTTCCTAATAACATGTATGGGAGTAGCCCTGATGAAATGCTGATGTAATTAAGTTAAGCTAATCACATAAATACTGGGACATGACCTTATGTTAAAAATAATTTTTTTATAAAAATACTTTTCTATTTTTTGAAGGCTTATTCTTTGGAGCTGAAGAGAATGCATTCCAATTATTTGACTGAATTTTTATTTTTTTAAATATCATATATTGTTCACAGCTTGAAAGGAAAAAAAAAAAACTCCCCTAACTAATGACCAAGGAATAAATTGTAGCAGAAACAGCTTAGAACATATGAGCTTTCTACTAGAAAGGCATTGGCACAAGCCCAAACAACAAGAATAAAAGCTTCTGAAAATATTTCATCTGCATGGCACCACATCTTTCTCCTATGCTGTATCCATTCATACAAGAAATATTAAACAGTTAGTGCTATTCCATGTATCAACGCCTTTAAAATAACTTTCTGAATTATGTCCCACCAACATAACAAATCATGTTATCAATTAGCTTTTATAACAGAAATGACATTTCATAATATATTTGAGCATGAAAAGAATTGGTCAGCTAAAATTTATGTAATCTAAAAAATGTGAGGAGAAAAAAAATCATGTTGAATTTATTGATAATGTTACAGGACAGGAATATAATTTGAGTAGTCGGTAGCTGTCCAAGAAAAGTGACAAAAGTGTGTGGTTGTAAATGGTCTGCAGGGAAGGACTGCAATGAGGTAGCTAGAAAATGATAAAAAAAAAAAAAAAAGAGGAGCTCTGTCATCAGTCCCTCGTGACACTGGTCTGAGATTAAGCTGCCACAAGCCGTGAATCAGAGGTTCCTCTCACCCCTGCTGCTTTGCTGGGCGAGCAGGGCTGGCGCTCTCCGTTGGTCCAGTCCCCGCTTCTCAATGGGAGGGGCAGAGCAGCTGGCTGGGCTAGCCTTGGTGTGAGGTTTCTGTAAGGATACGTTCCCGTGATTTGTGAAGCCCATTCATCTGCGTGTGAACACTAATTCAGGGACTTTGTGACCCTTACTTTGCTCTACCTGACCAAGAGCTGTCCAGAGCAGGGTGTTGGGGCAGAACCAGCCGCCCTCCCTGAACACAAACCTCTGAGGAAAGGCTGGCTCAGTGGCTGCACAGCAGCAAGGAAGAGCTTGTTAACGTACCTCTTGGGAATTAATTCATGGCTCCCCCTCCACGAGATGTTGCGTGGGGAGGCAGTTGCAGGTTACTACTAGCGTACATTTGTATGGATTTTAAGGATGTGATCAAATTAAAACCAAAGGCACGTTTATGTGCCCTGAAATAAATATCAGTCTGAGATCTTACTCATTGCTCATCAAAAAGCAGGGACAGAGTTTCTTTGCAGAACATGGGTGGGCATCATTAGCCTGATATGTGGCATTTTCAAAACAATAGTCACAAAAGTCTTCACTAAAGCAAAAGAGAGGGGAAAAAATACCAACTTGCTGCTAAAACAGAGGGTTGTCTGAAATGCAATATAAGTTAACACTATTGCTGCAAAGTAAAACATCAAGGCTGTAATATTGCCTAAAATGTGAATCTCACTATATAGAATAAAAAAGAGGCATTAAAATGAACACTGTTGTCACAGTAGTGCATCTAGCATGGATATATGGTGTCTTCTTCCACTGTCGAGAGAGCATGCATGCAGTAGGCAGTGTTGGGTTCAAACGTGTAGTGGAAGCCAACAACATAAATATCCCTTTGAGAAGTAAAGGCCTCCAAGTTAGCCAAAGAAAATAGAGGAAGTAAAGGTGAAAATCATCTTTAATTATGATGATTTTTGAGTCTTAATGTTTTGTGTTATCATCTGTAAATGTAATTTTTTTTTTAAACATCTACATTTGATTCTGAAAATAATTATATGTAATGTACCTTCTTCCCAATTAGCTCTTCAGTCTGGTGGTATTGCCTATTAATATGGGAAGCATTTAGGAAGACAATTCTTTATCACTGAATTATTAGTGTGATTTATTTTTCCTACATATCGTATAATACTTCTGCCTGACACATGGTGGCAGAAGAGGGCAGAAGACCTTCAAGAAGAAACTGAAATTGAGATCACAACTGAGCTCTAGGAATACATTCTTTTGTATAACTGAACATTTTTGTCCTATTTTTTCTTCTTTTAATGTTCTCATATGTTACAGTTGCCATTTGAAATTCTTTGGAAAACCTACAAGTCAACAAAGATGAACAACTCTTCCAGAAATCTCCATTTTGCATTAATTAGCTGACAGCTAAAATGTATTATTCCAGCTTTTTAATTCTTTCTAAATATGAACACATGTTTATAACATTAAGTATTTTCACTTAACCTTTTCTGTGACTTAATTTTTTAAAGAAAGAAAAGATACCATCACAAAATAAATTTCTTATCATGGTAGGTTGTTCAGATTTCCATTTTATGGGATGACTCGACCCAGAAACAGCTTAAGAGTTGACATAATAGCTTTCCCAGGCTACCAGTAAGAGCACTGAAATAATCTGTCAGGATCTTTATTTTCTTTATTATTTTATACAAATGTGTAATTGTGAAGGAGCTTCAGAGCAGCTATGCTCTAGGAAGAGAGGATTGTGGCAAAAATATATTTTTTTTTTGTTTGCATGTTTGTTAGTTTGTTTTTCAGAAGTGCAGCTTGTATCTTTCTTGGACGATATTTTTACGGATATTTTATCTGTCTGGTGTCCGATCATACATATTAATCAAATCACAGTGAGTGTCCACACTGCTAATCTCTGTCTTCTTTTTGTCTTCGATGCCAGGACTGTAACACAGTGGGTCACTACTCACAATTTGTTTTCTGACAGAGATGACGTGCTCTTCATTAGCACAATGAAGGCATTATTGCAGTCATCGGTCAATGAGGGAAAACTGGTCTCTCACTATAGGCCAGAAGGGTTCATTTTTAACACTTTTACCCTTTGTTTTGAATAGTGCCATAAAGGCACATCCGTTCAGGGCGAACCTGGTAGGAGAGCTGATGATAGAAGCACAGCTAGAGCCATAATCTGCAACATCCTGGAACAGGAAAGGAATGTGCAAAAAAAAGTGCTTGTGGTAAAAAACATTTAATTTATTCAGAGCAGACATCTTGACCTTCATTCTGGTATTAATGAGCTTGTCCGCTGAAGTTCTCTTCATTCTTGGAGCGGCCAGAACAGACTGTTCTTCTACTGACACGAAAGGTAGTTATTAATTACCTGTCAATGCATTGTCAGAGAATTAACTAAGAGCTTCTGCTAGAAGAAAAGTGATGTGTTTCCAAAAATATTTACAGTCTTCAGGTTTTTCTGAATTTTTTTCTCTTGAAGTAGCTTAAGGAATATAAGTGAGCATGCATTATGCTACAAATGAAGTTACACAGATGACTGACTGTAATTATTTGGTTAATCCTGATAGTGATGAATTTGGTTAATCCTAACAGTAGCGGACAAATTGCAGATACAATAGGCAGGATGCTGACATAGTATTTAACAACATAAAGATTATTCCAGTTATGTTTACTAAATGAGAACTATGTTGTCACAAAGAACTGACACTAACAATTTAAGTTGTAAGAAATAGCTAAAAATTCATGCATAGACCCCCTCTAGCCTGCAAGGCTTTCAGGGAGGATGGATGAGCTCTGGTGGGGTTCATGTATCCCAGGACTATGGGTGATTATCCTCCTTGGATAGCTATGAGTAGCACCTCAGTGGGCTCCTGAAGCTGGTTAGGTTCCTAGAGGCCTTGCCTGTCTTTATTCATCTGATCCTCACTGGGCACTTGTCTTTTTGATGATTAGCCTTAATCACGTGAAGTAGCGTCACTCATAAATACATCTCTGCTGAGGTGCATGGTCTCTCCTGTGCTGCTGCTCCAGAGTAGGCACTTGCTCAAATAGATGTGGATAAAAATTTGATGGGGCAGAGTGGGAACAGATTCCTTCAGCCGAGCAATATCTGCTATGGAGATACCCTGTCCTCGTGTTTTGTCTATTCTAAAACTATACTAGTGATATTTGAGCAATTATTGATTTTGTTTTTTAATTATACATAGAATAGAAAGTTTTCAGCTTTTAAGTTGTACCAACATAGCTTTTAGCTTTTGGTTAGCTTTTGGCACATGCTCTGCGTGGACACCAGATCATGGAAGGTAGCAATATAGCAGTATTTCATCTGTTAAGTGCTACCACCTTCCCGTGCCTTCGAAGACGGGCAGCACGGGTGCATGCAGAGGTTCACTGGAGGCCACAGGCCTGCTGAGGGCTGAGACGTGTACAGCAGCCAACACCAGGATGTCCATAATCACCTGTAGGTATCAAGAGTTTATAGACAGGTTACCTTCCTGCCACAGAAGTAAAAGATTTATGTTTTATGGTTCAAGAGACATGGGTTGAGCAGTTATCTTGCTATCAATAAGAGGTCTCAATAAAGAGACGCTCTTTGAGAAGGTCTTTGAGAACCTGCTTAAGGGAGCTCTGTCTGTATGTTAGTCTTTTGCTTTACATGTAATATAGCATGTTGTCACATTTATATCATGCTTTTTTGTTTTCTGTTGTTTTATTCCAGTAGAGATCATTTGTATTTGCCCCAAATAACATTGACTTTATTCCACCTGAAAATACCTATTTAGCATTTTTTGGTTATTATTATTGCAAGTACTGACAGTAGAAAAATAAATGGTATGCCTATTGAAATAAATTCGCAGCAGAGTCCTACAAGCCTCTCTGCTTCTTCATCAGTATGATTCAAGGGACATGGCCTACATCTATACTCAATCAAACAGGGCTATGTTGGCCAATATAATCTAATTGTTTGACATTTTTACAGCAATTCATTGAGACTAAAGAGAGATGACTACATTAATATCTTGATGCAGCTGGATAATAACTGAGCTAAAAGTGATGTGCCAAATTACTGAAAAGCTCTTAAATTCTCTTACAGCTTTTAACTCTTTGGGACAAAGAAAAGGAAGGAGGCTTCAATGTAAGTGTAATAAAGGCAAAGGATAGTACAAGTTATAATATGAAGTATAAAAATAACATTGTCTAAGAATCATCTCTTCACTAATCATTTACAAATTACATTTCTCAATAACTGAGATGAGAAGTATTGTCCATTTTCACAGCTTTGTTTTCTTGTATCTTTCTCACTGAGGTCAGGTTTAAACAGAAAAGGTTTCAGCTGCTAAATATCCCACTTGTTAGACTACAAGCACTCTTGTCTGCCTGACACCTCAATGGGGACATTAAGACAGGAATGATGGTGAAAACTCAGCACATCTGTGATTGTTGGCCCTGCACTGTCTGAGACAATCACCCTTGGTCACCCTGCCTTTCTGAAGGATCCCAGCAAAACCTCCTGCCTTCCATAGGTGTGTGTGTTAGGAGAAGTTCCATCTGAGTTTGGTCATGACCCTGCAGATAAGAGCAAGCTGGGGATATTTTGGTAAGGAAACAAAGAAAAAGCAGGATCATTAAGTTAGAAACACAGAAAAACATCTTCCTCAAACTGATCACTGGTTGTCTTTTTATTTTCAAAGCTGTTAGCAATAAAGACTGAGCGTGGACAGTATAGGGGACAAGGTCTAGTTACTTATAACATGATCAAATACATTTTTAGTCAAAACTCAGTGTAAACGTACTTGTAAAAACAACCTGATTATTGTAAGGTTCAAATGGATGAACTAGAATTTGGATAAACAAATGGATGACAAAGGCCTGTTCCTTGTTAGTGGGAAGATTTGTGATTTTGGTGATCTGTGCTTTTAACATTTTAAACTCTACTCTTCAAAATATCTCTAGACTCAAGGCTGCAGAAAATAGCTGGCATAGTCCTCTTTAAACCTCAGCATGGCATGTCAGTGAAAATGTTTCTAACGGAATGTTGTATCTTGACGTGCTAAGTACCTATTTCACCTCACAAATTAAAAGTTAAATTACTCAGACTTACTCATATAGTTGATTTTGAATTTTTTTTGAAAGCCTTGTTATTCTATACCAAAATTTATCCAAAATTAATTTTTATTTCTCAACATAATGCCTTAAAAACACATTTCTCACAAGAAAATGCTGTCTCTAAATACAGATTAGCTCTTACAGCAACCATATTTTATATATTAATTTCCAGAAAATAAAAGTACTATTTCCATTGTAAAAAAGTAAAATGATGGATTACTGCTGACTTCTCTAAGCAAAAACACAAAGCAATTATCCCCTGATGCCATGGAAGATTTATAGGAAGGTCAGTTAGTTTGTCTAGGCTGCATCATTAAAATGTAATAAGAGATCACAAAACAGACAAAGGTTGTAGTGTTAGCATGCTATTTTTGCAAAGCATAGATAATGCCGTAATACACTTTCCTAGGACCGCCTTGTTAGAGGCAAGAGGAAAAAAGGAAGGATATGAGATGAGAGGTTGTTTATTAGCCAGCAGCCAAGGGTGAACATATTGACTTGGGCCAAATTCGCTTTTGCCAGTCATGAAATCTTAAAATCTTTAACCCCATCCATTGCATACTTTGCTTTTTTGCATGAGGAAAATGATCGTGCAATGTTCTTACCAGGTAATGCCATTAATCAATGGTGTCTCTTCAGTCAAATCCCTTTTAAAAAATTAAAAGAATGAGCACGCCCTTTTTTAGCTTGTAATTCTGAAATTTTGCTTTTTGTGTTAAATTCAAAGATTTAACAATCTACTGCTAGGAAGTCTGTGGCACTCTGTGTCAGGACAGATATTATTTAGTTGGACTAATACCATTGTGTCAAGATATTTACGTGCTTTAAAAAGTGTTCTCTGACTGGCAATCAGAAAAAAAAAAAAAGTCCTTCCCCTAAAATGCATTTCTGTCTCTTTTATGAGGCAATTTTTACAAAAACCTCCCACTGATCCTTTGGATTACTTGCTTGTTTCAAAGATGGGAACCCCTGATAGATGTAGTGTCCCACTGCAAACTGGGAGTGATAATGCCCAAGGATCAGTCAGCAATTATGCAAGACTTTTCTTTTTCTTATGTGCAGAAAGTAAGAAGCAATGCTGTGTTCAGGAAAATGGTTTCATCAGTAATTATTGGAATGCTCATGTTAATAAACCAAACAAAATCTGACCCTAATTAGAAAGTACTTACAAGAAGCAGCTATGCTGTCCCCGTGGGTTTTATCAGAGTGGTCTCTCAGGATGGGCTCTGCCTGATGGAAAGAAAACATTTGTGATGCCTCTGTGGTGCTATTAAGACTAATTAATTTCATCTCCAAATTAAATGAAGACTAATTATATGCTAACATTAATTTCTTATCTGTCTAGAAGCACTAATTTCCATATCAGCCTGTTGCCACCTACATTTTTATGTTTGTGCTTGCTACATGTCAAACTATTTGCCTAACAGAGTGGAAAGATGATGTAAGACAACTGTAAATGTAGCAGCCTGATGCTAGAGGAGCACAGCCCAGTGCTAACAGTGGTAGCAGGGCCATGAGCTACATGTAGAGCTAGACATGGGCTGTTTCTGCATGAGCTCTTCTGTGGGACAGAGCTCCATACAAGGAAGCTTTTGGTGATGAACCTCTGTGTGTCAGGTAGATCCTGCTCTGGCATTTTTCAGTATATCTAATCACATGAACAACTGTTGAAAATAAGCTAGTGGTATATCCAGCCTAGGACCACCACTCCCAACAGCTGGAGCCCATGCTCCAACTCCAGAATGAGTCCTTGCTTTTTCCTGTTTCTCTCATGTGCTCCCTCATCTCCCAAATATCTCCTCCGTTCCTCCGCTTGACAATAGAAAGCCCAGCGATCCAGATTGCATTTCCCCCTTGTTTTAGTAGGTCTGTTTTGGTGGTACTGATTATATCCTCTCTCTTGGTATCCTTCCTGCTTTTCTTACGGTCTTCTTCATAATGAGCCTTCATGATGGGTCTTCCATGACCCTTCTGATACAGAGCATGCTGCAACTGTGTTTGAGTGGACTGTCTGTGATCACTGTTTATTTTCTGTATGTCTGAATATTCCTACTGCATCCTTGATAACTAAGCAGAAGAGCAACAAAACAGTTAAGTGCAAACAGTGAGCAAGTTGATTGACACTCCTGTACATTTCTGAAACCAGGCGCCTTAGCTGGGATCTCACAGCACATTAATGTCAGCTAGCAAATGGGGATGACTTGAAGCCCCTAAGAATGGATAGGAAAACAGGTGTTTTGGGTTTTCTTTCCACATTTTCTCATTTTCTTCCAACTTTAGTAATTAAAAATTAATAATTTGTAATCTAAAAAGACAGAAAACATTGCAGTTTCTAAACAAACTTTTCAAAAATCTTTTCAGTGAACTAATTAGAATTACATCTGAACTGTTTCCTATGAGAAAAAGATATATAGGGAAATTTGTTTTCACACTGGAAAAAAAGTCATATAAGCCCCTTCGACTATGGAAGCACTTAGGGCCCTGTCCAGAAGCTGTAGGAGGAATGGTAGCATGGGATTCTAAACCAGTTTGGAAGGTTTAGAACCTTCCAACCTTTGTTCACTAAAAGAAAGTGCCCTTTCCTTTTAGCACTTGATTCTGAGCAGCTAAGAAGCACAGCTTGAGGGCTTGACTTTTCGGTGTACTACCTCCCACAGGTTTTCTCATTCTGAGGACACCTCCTTTGTTCCTCATGCTGTATTTTGCATCATTAAAAAGACAAGGATATGTGTTAAAAATCAGATTGAGCCTGTCCCTCACCCACCATAACATCATGATACATGAATGCATTTTGAGTATATAAAATATACTTATTAAAACTGAATTACTAATGCAGTAGAAAAAAGGCCCTCTCAAATGATCACAAAGCCAGTTAACAGATCATGAAACTTATTTCAAGTTGTTATTTTCTAAGATTTTCCATGAATTCTTTACATGAACATTTTTCTTTTATGTTCCTTAAATTTTGATTGCCTTATTTTGAAATGCAATGATGTACTCTATATATCCTCAGATTCGTAGGAGATAAAATACTTCTGTTGCTTTTAATTAAATACTAGCACTTCTGCCAATTTCTCATGATTTAATGTACCTATTACCATTAACATGTGATTAACCTAGGTCAACACAGGCATGAAAGAAAATCTGAGTCATAAATGCATTTTTTGCTTTCAAATCATGCTTTGATTTTAATGGGCTAATGAGCAAAAGCTGTACTTTACAAAAAAATAGTAATTCAACTCCTTATCCTTCCTGCCTCACAGTATTTCCAAAACATTTGATTTCAAGAGTATATATGTTTGCATATACATCTATTCACTTATTTGAGTCAGATCTCACAGGATTAATGGTGAAGAGCAGGAATCTGTGAAAGAATGAGGATCTCAGAATGAAGGTCACAGTTTGGGTTTAAGATTGAGCACTTTAAAAGTTCAATCTCACTGAGGCAAAATTTATACTGTAAAAGGCAATCACTTCCTTAAGTGTTGAGAGCTGCATTAAATAAAGGCTTGCATGATCCCTTGCAGTGAATTCGGGTGTGCAGCTCATGATCTTGTTTGTAGAGTAACTCATATCTTCAGATACCATCAATCGTAGATCAGATCCGGGCACTTGAATCTGAGCAATCCCTCTGCTCAGAAGTGTAAAAGGATAAAAATTAGATTAAGGCTGCGGGGCTGCTGAACTGGGACCAGGCAAGTTCCCAAGTGCAGCGCTGGGGTATCTCTCACCTTGTCAAATCATACCTTATGTTCAAACCATAACTTAGTAAAATAGAACAAGAATAAAAATCTGATATAAGCAAAACATCTTTATTCTAAGCAAATTTTAATATTTTTGAAGTAAAGCAAGGTATGAACAGCAGTGATCGATCCCGTGTCATGTGCCTATCACTAAGATCCAAGTAGTACACAGCCCGCATGCTACTGCCACCACGGGACAGGTGCTCTTTTCACCGGCACTGCAATAGCTTCTTGTCTAGAAATAGAGGTTTTTCCATATTAAAGCATTTACTAAGCGAAGCACAGGCAACCATTGCCTTTTCTTCTAGGAGACCTTTGGTTAAATACATAATTAATCCAAGATTCAAAATCTATTACAGCATTTCATATGATGTTCACCAAAAGTATTTACTGCACACACCGCCCAGTTTGGTTTTGCAGGTGTGTAACAGATGTTCAGCTAAAGCTAAGTTTATCACGGCCCCTTTTTGTGTATGTTAAGTATGAACAGTGGAATAAATATACAAAAACTGGGAAGTCCTGTTCTTGTTCCCTATTTACAGAAAATATATTCATGATCCACTCCCTGCTGTTGATGTCCGTGGCAAAATAACATCGTAACATTTTGCCCCAGTATCAGTATCTCAGTTAGAACTGTTGAGGACATGACTTAGGAATATAAAGACTGAAGGGTCAGAGATATAACTGCTCCTCAGAGGGCAGTAATGTGGTGCCACCTCTGCTGGGCCTGGACATTGCTTACGCTGATGTAGAGGCAAGTCTTGGCTCAGAAGTCAGAGAAAAGCAAAAACGTGAACAAAGAGGAATACAGACATGCATGATGCTCCAGTGTCACATGGACACAGCACATAGGCAATTTTTGCATTCCCTAGCCAGGTATTTGGAAATTATATTTGCTGGAAAGCAAAAATAGCAGCAGTGAAAACATCATCATTGTACTTTGCTACTCTCTACAGCCTTCTTGTCTAAAATTGAGTTAATTTACTTCAAAGGTGGTGAGCAGCACGGAATATTTTCTTGACAAAGAGGGATACAGAGGGAATGAATTGCTTATGATAGGGCTTATGATAGGGCCTATTTTAATAAAATAATGCTTGCGTGGCTGGATGGCTCTGGGTGGTTCATTCAACTTTCTGGAGATTTTAGTGGCCTAAGTCATATTTTCATCAAGGACAAATGAAAAGTCATCCAGGCTCCCTATTCTTTTCTAATAAAAAATGGCCTCAATTTGTGCCAGGGGAGGTTCAGTTTAGATATTAGGAAAAAATTATGCATAGAAAGAGTAATTAAGCTTTGGAACAGGCTGCCCGGGGAAATGGTAGAGTCACTATCCCTGGCAGTGCTCAAGAAATGTGCAGATGAGGCGCTTAGGGACATGGTTTAACAGGTATGGTGTTGAAGGGCCTACGGGTGGACTCGATCTCAAAGGTTTTTTGGTCTCCAACCATAATGATTCTATGATAACAACAAAAAATTAGCAAACCAAGAAACGCTCAGGCCAATCTCTCCCTGTACCTCCACAGGGCTGAACTGGAGTCAGCTGTATGCTGAACAACTGAGAAGCTGAACGGTGCATTGCAGCACATGTAACTTCGTTCTTTTGTCCGGCTACCTAAGGAGTAGTCAGGAGCGTAGGACTTGCCCATGCTCTTACCATGCTACAGATACAGGCTCCTCCAGAATGAATTCCAGGTGCTAGCAGCTGTGCTTGGGAAGACGAAGACGGGGGAGGACTTGTGCTGTAGCACTGCACTAGTGACCCTAACCCCCTCTACAGGGGACAGAGTTTGTTCTCTGAAGCTGCGAGCTGAGCAGAATAGTAGCAAATTCTTTGTTCATCTCCAGCTTTCCTGCTTGGAACAGCGGCAGGTGCTGCCATGGTGGACATCTCGCTCCCTATTTTGTCCTGCGTGAGCATCACCCTGTCCAAAGCGGGGTTCATCTGGGACACAGCCGTCTCTCTGCTGCTGCAGCTGAACATCTGAATGAGGCACCTCCTGAACTGGAGAGAGGGAACACAGGAGACAGACAAAACACAAATTTCAGAATGTCTCTGGGAGGCAGCCTGTGAAATTCTCTTGGAAATGCATATTGTTCAGTTCATATTCTTGAGAATATGTAGAAATAGCCCCATAAAATAAAAAAACTCTCAAATATTCTGAAAAGACCCAGTCCATGGGAAAGCCTTTCTTTTCCTCTTATGCTTTTTATTAGCCACATTACTAATTTCAAGACAAAACTGGTTTTCAGATTAGTTGATTATTTCTCCAGAATCATAAGTTGCTTTTATATCTATTCAAAAATGGTTTATTTTAATCTTGTTCATATTCATAAGCAATGTGGGTGAGACCAGTCTGTGTCAAACTATGGACCCCACCTCAAAATAACTCAACTGGTGAGACAGTCCTAAAAAATATAGAAATGTAATAGGACAGTCTTACAGTCTTGAACCTGAAAATTTCATGCAGAAACCAGAATAACTGATGTTCAGTAAGGGTGAATATCTAGACTCGATCTCTAGACCTAATAATTATTAGGATTCATATATTAATGGTGATCAGAACCTTATCCTGCATTCTATTAAATGGATATATAGTGATTTTTCAACTCTAAATGCTGAATATTGCAAGATTTTGTAACTATCCATGGCAGCTAGAAATAGTTAATTAAAGAGCAAGACAAACTAACGACATGAGTATTAAAGGCATAATTTGAGAGTATCAAACAGTACCTGTTTGTTCATAAAGACATAAATAATGGGATTATAAACTGTAGCTGTTTTGGAAAAGAAAGACGGAATTGCTGCCAGCCGAGGATCCATCTCCATGGAGGGGCATATGGTGACCAGGATAGACAAGGCGGCATAGGGCATCCAGCACATGAGGAACGCGAGGATCATCACCACCACCATCCTGGTCACTTGTCTTTCAAGTTTCCGGGTAGCTCCCAGATGGTCTCGAGTATCCAACACCTTTGAAGACAAAGCAGAAGATTACAGATCTCCAGCCAGTGGAGCTGGTGGGACGGGAGCAACCTGCCGTGCTAGGAGGAAAGACCAGCCCATTCAGCCCAACCCAAGTGGGTAACGCAGGAGGACGCTGGTCCAGGGTGACGATGCTTCTGCCGAGGGATACAGGAGCGTTACTGCCTCACACAGTTTTTGCACGAGGCGTGAGCCTGAACTTCTCTCTCCAGAGAGAGGAAGAGAGGAAGAGGACAGGAAGGACCCAGCTGGGCTGTGCCCATGAGGTCTAGTACTGAGCTCACCCTCTCCCAGCCACCCAGCCCTCCTGTCACCAACATCCTGGACAAATGCGTGAAAATCTGCCATGGGGGACCATGAGTTCACCTGAACTGTGCCACGATCCTACCTAAATTCTCTAAGGAGAAGATAAAATGTTTCACATTCCCATTCTGTTTTGCTTTGTTGGAGAAAAGGGCATTCAGAATAAATAAAAGTAAGTCCTTGAACATCCCAAATACTTTGAAAACACCAGCATGCTGAAATAATTTGCTGGATTTAATGCAGCATTGCAGTAAATAGGCATAGCAATATTTCCCCAGATTAGCATAACTATCTTATTAGCCTACTATAAATGGTAGGTATTCTCCTGTTCTATTGCCATTTTCTTTTTTGCTTTTTGCAAATTGTATTTTGTAGAAGATCAGTATAATTATTAAATAAAATTCAAAAGCATTTCTTAAGTCTTTGAAATGTTTCTGAAGGACCTTGTGTTTTATTAGCACTCATCAGCATTCTCGAAATTCAAAAATGTCATGATTTTAAACTAGTTTAAACCTTAAGAAGCATCACTGAGCTATAGCTGTAAGTAGACAAATACTGGCTTATCGTATTTGACATGGATATGTTGTTTGATTACTTTGATGTTTAGCTAATGGGATATGATGATAAATGGTCCAAACTGCACACTTTGGAAGATCATTTCTAATCATAGCATGGATTTCTGTGTGCAAGAATGATTATTTAACAAGGCATAATAACCAGGTGCGTTTGCTGCCTGGAAATTTCATCCACTTATGTCTGATCTTTTCAGAAAATAGGACACAAACCTTCTGAATGCTTACATACACATGCTTTTTCAAAATTTACTTATAATGCTTCTTCTTACCTTTCTTAACTTCCTGATCAATTTTCCATAGGCTACCAAAATCACCAGTAAAGGCACTATGAAACAGGTGGTGAGGAAGGTGATGATGTAGGTGTGATCAGTGTAAGCTCGGGAGTACCTGAATAAGAGATAGAATACCTTTTATTCATGTTATTCATACATCTTTTAATGGCTTTTCTAGCAGGATTCATTGTGCTATTTGGAAACATCACCAGCATTTTGTCAAATGTTTTTAAATCCAAGAGGCACCAGCTGGAGGCTCCAGTGCTGGTGGAGCAATTGGCTCCGTCCTTTGGGCACTCGCCTCTCCTGGGGGTCCACATACAGGACACGCAGTGTCTCACCACATCTTACAAAAACGCATGGAGATGCAGAGCACTCAGCCTCAGTATTTTCCTCCTATAACTATTTCACATTACAGGCTATTTCATGTACAACTGCTTTAATATGGCTCCAGCATGCGGAGCAGTGTGACAGTGCTGTGAGTTGTGCAGAGCAGTGCTTCTACTTAACGGGATCCCAGGAATGTATCTGCAGAAGTGCTCAGCTCCAAGCACTTCCATTAGATCCCTGCCCCAGAATTTCCGATGTGCTGGTTTGATGAGCCCTTTGCCACTCGCTGGAGAGCAGCCTCACCAGTTGGGTTCACAAGTGGTCCCGATCCTGCTGGTCGTGTAGCTGCTCCAGCCCATGGTGGGTGGGATGGTCCAGACGAAAGAGAAACCCCACACGAAAGTGATGCCGAGGGCTGCGTGCTTCCCCGCAAGGCGCGTGCTGCCTGGTGGGCGGCAGACCACGAAGCACCGCTCCACGGCCAGGAGAGCCAGTGACCACAGGGCAACAATGCCTGCAGCGAAGAAACAGGAGGTGCACTGAAAAGCAGGCTATGCTCCACAGCAGTAGCCTCTTCTGTCAGCCAAGGCGGTGAAAGCATGCACAACTCATGTGTACTTACTTCGACATTTCCTTAAGAGCACAAACTTCCCATCCTTGCCTTGCTTATCAGTCGACAGTACAGTGACTATGAAAGCAAGCAGCTACAGGGACGTTTATCTGAGGACAACTTCTCCTTTCACTCATATCTACTCTAAGAAGCTATATGTAAATGTAGCTTGCAAATTAATAAAGACGTCCTGAAGATGCTAGCTTTGCAAGAAATGTCACATTTAGCTCTAATCTACCAACAGCTTCTCACAACCTCAGATTATAAATTTATTAGTCAGGTGCTCCCTAGTTAGTCGCCAGAATGCTGAGATAGCCTGATATTTTACCATGGGATGGGTCCTATATGCACAAACCAATTAAATATAATTGCCCCTTGCAGAGACATCCTCTGTGTCAGAAAGCAACCACGAGCCTCCTTTCCAGGTCAAGGATCAAACTCACAAATTTGCTAAGATTCCTCCTAAAATCCTTCTGATACCACAGAAGGACCATGCACCACATGCTACCACGGAGCTCCTGATCTAGACATTTAGGGATGAGCTGTTAGAGGAGGAATGGGTAGTACAGTCTTCTGGCACAAGTTTAGAGTTGGAACTTAAATTTAATTTATTTGCCAATGATTCTGTCCCTTTCTTATGATTTTACATAGGATCTTCTTAGGGGGAGACAGTAAAATGTAATGAATTAATGTTTACAAAGTACTTTCAAGAATAAAAGTTCTGCAGGAGCATTAAACAACAGAAGAATCATGTGGACAGTCGTAAGATGGAGACTGATTTCACCCAATTAAGCTGTGAGGGGAAAAATTTAAACCTCCATCATTTGAGAGATGAGTCCTTGAATGCTCCATTGGCAATATTTTCAAGTACTTGATAATACAGAATAACACCAGAAAGACTGCTGCAATATGTGCTGAGACGAGCTAACTCCTCCTGGGCACTCCATATAGGGATTTCTATACAGGCTCTCTCACCACGGGTTGCTCTTATCCTTGGCACAGGTAGAGATTACCTGTTTTGGGGCAATCTTAATAAGCCCTGTGCAGTCAGGAAGCACAGACAACAGACGCTGAGATGCTTCACAGTATGAAGAGTCACTGCTGCATCTGTGTCCTCACAGCCAGTGGCCATCGGCAACACAAGGAGCTTCACTGACAGTGTCTGCAATCCACAGCTTCTTATGCATTCTATCTCCTGTTTTTACAAACACACACACACTGGCGCATAAACCTTGAAAATAATTGCATATGGCAAAAAAATCCACAAAAAAGCTGTTACATATATTCTATTAGCAAGCTCACATCTGCTTCAGAGGAAAATCCTGAAGAAAACTTTTCCTTAAGGCATAGGAAAAAAAAAGTAGCATGCAGCCACAAACAAAAGCAAGCTTACCAAAGAAGGTGACGGCAAATCCCTCCAGCACGCAAGCCCAGTGTCCCATGTAAAAATAACCTCTCAGGTTGGCCAAGAAGCTGATAGTGCCACCAGTCAAGGAGACCTGAAAGTCAGCCACGGACAAGTTGACGATCATGTAGTTGATGGGCTGTCTCAACTGCTTGAACCTGGAAGTCACCAGGATGACAGCCAGGTTCTCAGCCAGTGACAGAGCGGTCACCACCAGCATCACAGCGGCCAGCAGCCTGAAGTGCCAGGGCTGGACAGAGGAGAGTGGCTGGTGGAAAGGGTCCCAGGCTGCCGCAGCAGAGGGACTGGGCAGCCGGGACTCGTTTGCATCCATTTTCCCTCTCACCACAGCAAATGTCATATAATATTGGCATTTATAACCTATAAACAATGCTCAAGATTAAAAGCGCTTGCTGCCGCTTGTTGCTTCCAGCCATTGCACGAGCAGAGCCTCCTCGCTCCTGCTCCCAAGGGCAGCCCTGGAGAGCAGCTGCTTGGAGGGGGGCTCCCCCGCCTGCCCAGTCCTCCTCCGTAGCCAAACGCGTGGGAGCTGCAGCTTCTTCCCGCCCTGCGGCAACTCAGACATCCCATCCTGCCTGTGCCCAGCCGCATGCATCCCGGCACTGCTGAGGATTAATCTGGAGCACCACAGTGCAGGGGAACGTGCAGCACAGACCTCCGTCTGCGCTGTGCCTGGGCCGGTGCAGATGCTGCAGGGCAGAGCAGCTCGGAGAGTTTTAGGTGATGAAAGGCAAAATGAGCTGTATAACCAGTGCTCGCGGGTGCACCGCCGCATCCTAAAGACACGTTTGCAAGGGCAGGGCAAGAAACAAGTTGTCACAGCAGATAGCATGTTGGCAGGGAAGGTAATAGTGAATCATGTATTTCCAAGAAAACTGTGAGCGGCTGTGTCTGAGCATCAGCATTCCTGAGCAGCTGCAGTTCCTTATTCCCGCTCACCGAACACGGGCACTACGATCCTGCTGCCCCAAGGAGAGGGCAGCACCAGGCCAAAACCACGAAAGAAAACCAGCTCCTGACCCAAAATACTGAGTTTGGATACAGACCGCATGCGACGCACGAGTAGACAGGGATGAGCGAGAGTGAACAGCGGCAGCACCATCTGCCTCACATCTCCTTGGATTTGCCCTTGCTCTGGTCAGCTCTGGAAGCACATCCTTAGCACAGGTTAGAGTCCTTTTGTATGCTCAAAGGCATTAAAAGGTTTTCAAAAAGAAAACCACGAACACCATAAATAAAAGGCCAATGTTATCACAGCCACACTAAAATGCCAGCAGGTCTCTGGGAGGTGTGAGTCCCTATCACTCTGCTGCCTGTAGAGGACAGCAGAGGAGCCACAGTACGTGTTTAAAATCAAGTGTGAAAACTGTGTCATTTGAAATAATACACAATTTAAATTCCCGGTGTGTCAGGGTGACAGCAGAGCTCTGGTTTCCTCACATGCTGCCATTCCCAGCCTGAGGGGTGCAGGATCCCCCAGTCCCACATCGTGCGGCTGTCAGCACACAGCAGAGAAGGTGCCATCCACACTCCTCCTCAGTGCAAATATATTGACTGTACACCAACACCTCATTAGTTATTTTGTTGTCATTTTGTGCTTTTTGTTCAGCATGTTTGTATGAGCAATGATTTTTCGTTGCAGCCTAAATGCCTTCTCTTCATCTTCATTTTGTGTTTCTGCTATGTTTAAAACCTTTAACATTCTCATAGTCTCGATCACCTGCTTTCTTGTCTTGTTTTACTTCCCTGGTTTTATGACTGAAAGCAATTCTCTGTGACAGTACTCCTATTACGATTTATAGTGTTTAGTGTTCCTTGCAGCACAGAGGGCTGCTTGTCTCCGTATCTGCTACTGTTCCTGCACTGCCAGCTATCTTTTTGTCCAAGCAATATATTATTTCACAATTTTGTTGTGAGACTGTTTTTTTGAAATCAATGTGAGTTCAATTTAGCAAGACAGAATATTGCCTTCTGAACACAGAGACCAGAAGAAGTGTGGCTCCGCAGCCTCCAGTGCTCTCCAGTGTTAGGATCCAAGATCTTCATCTCCTTCTATGAAGACCTAGGTTGTCCATTTCCTACCATGGCAGCCACCTCCCATGCCACCAGAGCGCTTCCTCCTTCTGGGCTTTCATTGATAAATGTTGCATGTGCAAAGTGAGAAGACCCTGTCAAAAATCTGTCCCTCCTCATGCACCAGCTCATTCCTGCATTGGCACAGCTGGCACTGGAGCAGGACTCTAACCTTGCGCCAGGATTGAGGTGACTGATGGATGAGCGGAGAGCCCTGGCTGCAGCCAAGCCGCTGCTGGGCTGAGAGGGCTCCAAGTGGCCAGTGAGGCAAGGAGGGCGCGTGAGCAGCCAGCGCTGGGGCAAGGAGCCTGCAGCAGTCCCAGACCTGAGAGATGAAAGAGGTCAGAGGAGCAATGACAAGAGCTGTGCCTGAAATCGCAGGTGGCAGCTTGTGAACTAACCCCAACTTCACCAGCCCCTCAAAATGCAGAGATGGGAACAGGCAAGGAAGTCAGTGTGATGCCCGGAGTGGTGTCCTCAAACTGCTTCACTGGGCAGCAGCAATCTTCTCACCAGCAGCAGTCACTTTTATTCCCAGAACTGGCTGCAAAAGTTTTGCTTCGTCCCCAGAGGGGATTTGGTTTAGTCAAGTTTTAATTAGAAGAGGTAGAGAGATTAGGACAGGTGCGATATTTTAGGGAGATTTTCTGATTGTTTTCACAGCTGGTGCTACCCATTCTTACCCTGCCCTGCACTGATGTTGGACTCCCGATTCCTCCAGATGATAAGGACAACTGCACCCAGCGCAGCACCGGGCAAAACTAAAATTGCAGGGTTAATGCCACAGTCCTGCAACAGCAGTATTTAAATAAGAATTGGCTAGAGGGTCTGGAACTATTCAGACCTAATTCTGTGTCATTACAGGCATATGGAATACGCTTTTGAAGTATCTTTTTCCTGAAATATCTTCCTAAGCTTTGAAAGGTGGAAATAACTGCTTGCTTCAAGTAACTGTTCCTTTATCTTGGGCAAAATGCTTCTGAGTATATAACAGAGCCTTAAAAATGATTATATACAAGTCCATGTCTTAGGCAAATTTGGAAATATTGGATATGAGTATTTTAAAAAATATATTGCCAGAAGTTATGTAATTTAAAATTGAGGAAAACAGTAACAGGACAATGATTTTCTGCAGTGCATTGAATATTTGCTGATGCCTAAAAATGGCTCTAAATACCCACCTTGGCCACAAGTACTTGCAGAGTGGTGGGCTTGGGCAGTATGTAGCTGTTACGACATTGCAGAAGACTCCGTTTGCCCAAGAGATGCCTAGTTGTCATTGCAGTGTAAAATTCCATTTTTTTTTTTTAATCAGTAGACCAGGAACTAAAAGACTGAAGATTCAAATAAGTGGGAAGGTCCTCAGGATGATAATATCTGCTCAAAAATCTGATTACCATAGTATCTAATTAATGAAGATTTAAATCCTTCCACCTGAGATCTTCATAAAGTAAGAGCTCTAGGGAAACGGGATAAAAAAAATACTATTTTACACACAACCCTGGCAAATAAAATATATACACATAACACTTGTCCCTGGCTTTTTGCACATTTTTCCTGAACAAATAAGATACCATATCCTGGGACAACAAAATATGACATATATTTAGGCTTCTAGAATGTATGGAAATTTATTAATTATTATTAATTTATTATTATTGCATTTCTTTATGGATAACATTAGATTTTAGGCACTACACCATGTCATTATCATGTAGAAGAAATCAAAGAGACAGAAATACTGTAAATTACTTCAACAGTAGAGATCAGTGCACAAGAACATTTGCGTGTAGTATGTGTACGATATACATATGTATGCATATATATATATTTAGTATATAGATCATGTACATGATGAGAGGATTGAGGTGCTACTCATGTGGAGTGCCATACAATTATAAAGACATTGCAAAGTACTTTTGGTTTCTAAAATTCTGGATAATCACAGAAAGACAACTTGTCTAAATAAACAGTCTGGACATCCAAGAGTCAATGCAAAAGCTGTCATCAATAAGGTGGATTTCAATTTTTCCAGTTAATCAGGTTGTACCACCAAAACATTTCTTTCTCGATGATCACTTTGCTTATTTTGTGCACTTGTCTGTGCAGAGTACTCCGGATGTTGAAAAATGGAAAAAAAAAATCTGCATTTTAATTATTTCACAACTGTTGAAAGCTAGCAATTACACATTCAAAGTCCCCTCAGAAAGCACAAAACTATAATAATGGCAGCATTTTGGTCTGCTCTTTCCCTTCTGAGTGACAAGCACGAATTATTTTGTTCTCCTGCTTATTAAAAAACCTTAAGTGGAGGTTTCTGCTGTAAGAAGATAAAATCTGTGTACAAAGGAGGTGTTCCATACTGGAAGAGATATCAGCATAATTACAGAATAATAGCCAGCAGTATATAACAAATCAGGTAGTTAAACAAAACATGTTCTATTAACTGTGAATGAGAATATAATTTTAAAAAATGCATATTGAGCATCAGAAAAGGAAATCACTTGTGAGCAAGCACTCAGGTTGTGTTTACTTAAGATATATGAAAAATAACTTGTAGTTCGGAGCCTCATTTGGGCATTAAGACTATTTATTTTGTGATAGGATGGTGCTTTGCACAGTTAAGCCCCATGCTGGGCTGGGTATGAAAGCAGAGGAGGGGGGGACAGTGCCAAACGAGAAGCTCCCCCAGCACGTCGTGTGTCCACGTCCCTGCGCAGCACTCAGATCGTCCTGCGCCCAGGAGCTGGAGCTGCATCTGCACCAAACAGCTCATCAAGCAGCAGCCAGAGCAGGTCTCTACCAAAACCAAATAAAATATGCCTCTTATAACCTCATTCACAACATTCACCTTTAAATTTAACTGATTTTGTTACAAAATCTATTTTTTAATCCTGCTTCATCTTCCAACAGTAGCAAGTCACCAGGTGAGTCTAGTGGACTGTCAGTGCTGTTTTCTCAGTCTGCAGCCGTAGACTCCTGCTAAAAGACAACAGACTCTATTTGGTTTCATGAAGATTTATGTGAATGCTACCATCAGTTCTCCATTATGCAAAGACCTATGAAACATAGTGTGACTTTGCCTTCTACTCAGGACTTATTTATGCTCATTTGGGGCAAACTCTGTTATTATCTCATGGATAGAGTTCATGATATGAGATTGACGGAAATATAAGTGATAGCATCTACCCCAGAGATTTCTGAGGAAAAAGGAAAAACATTAAATTCCCATCTTCCATTTGACCTCACATCACATTGATGTGTCTATCATGGAACATCTTTGGTTGGGGAAGTTTTGACAGATTTATCTGCAGGAACAAAAGATTCCTCACAAGTTGTTTTTAAGGTTGATATGCATGGACTAAATATTACGATGACATCATACTTAGGTGGTCTGCAATGGATAGATTCTCAAAACAGGCCATGCTTTTAGTTTGTTCGGAGTATCTGTGTTAACACTTCAACCCATTATGCTTCACTGCTTTGTGACACAGTAGAGATACTGTGACTGAAGCAAAAATGCCCCCTAATGAAGAAGCAACCCCTTTCAATGTCAGACACTGATAGCTATGCTTCTGTTCTTCCTATAGGACTCACCTAGTAAAAAGAAAGACTCTGCCAGTCTGTGTGTTTCCCAGCTCAGTAGGTAACATCACTGAAACATAAGTTGCGTGACACTAGAGCATCCCTTTTTTGTTCCCATACGGAAGAACCTAGGGCAACAAATAAATTTTTAATATGCACAGTTTTCAGCTTAGTTGTAAAATGAATGCACAACCAAGGGATATGACAACATACAGGGATGTTCATTTTTACACAACAGACATGTTGAAGGGTGATGAATTATGATATTTTTCACCAAGCACTTGAGAGTCATATAGGCAATCATTGTGATTAAATACACTTAAAGACATTTAAATACAATTCCTCCGTGTTCAATGAGAAGGTATATTTCATACTCAAGTCACTGACTCAAAGCTAACCTGATGTTATTTCATTCAACACAAGTGATTTTTATCAAATTATAGCTATTTTTTGTCCAATTATGCAATTAATAAAATTATAGAACTAACCCAGTCATGAGTTTCTGCTATGTCCTCCATAAAACTGTAAATAAGTTTTTCTCATAAAGCAGAAAAGCAAAGAAGAAAATTAATTATTGATTTGACAAATGAATGGCGATGCAGTACCCTGATTATATTGTAGGAACTGGAACTATGTCCCTAATATAACAACATAGCGTCCTAAAACACAATAAAAATGAAACTGAAGGTTCTAATGTTTGAACAGTTTTGATTTTGTATCATAAAGACACTCTTGCACCCTTTGCTAGTTTTTCGTTTAGCTGTGATTCGTTTTCTGAACCATTTCCAAATACTATCTGCAGAAACCTTTATGTCTCCAGAAACATTCACCACCTCAGTGGCTAAGGAGGAACCTGACATCTACTTTGATGGCCTGTTAGCATCAGCAGTCTTCTATGTTTATGGATTTGTCTGCCAGTGAAAGACCTTTTACTTTGCCATTTGTTACTCATTTTTCTCATCTAACCTGACATGCACATTTAACACTGCACTATCAGATGCAGAAACTGTCTAGCACTTTTGGAAGTAGAAACAGCCCAGCCTAGCTATTTCGGAAAGGAACTGCAGATCCAGATTGGGCATAGTGTCCTCACTGTACATTGTAATGATTTGCATGGTAGATATTCTGGTGCATATATAAGACATTGCTCTTCCTTTCTGACAGCTCTGCAAAAAAATCAATCCAAAATACAAAAACTCCAGCTGGCTTCTCTGTTTCCCTGCACTGCCACCAGGAAAGGTTTGTTGGCAACTTCTATCTCGAGGTTTCCCGCTGTGGGTGGACATGAGCCCCACTCTGGACACTGCCCAGCTTGCACATCCTATCTGTGGAGGAGCTCATGGAGCAGGGCTTCAGCAAAGTGCTCTTCCAGATGCACCAGGAGGACTTACATGCCCATGGCGACATTGCCTCTTCTGTGGTGAAACTGCAGCACTGGGAGACAGAAAGAAATGCCAAGGTCTGGATGAATGCTAGGACCAGATCTACTAAGATAACTGAAGGAGTTAACACTGTTTATACACACACACAAATAAATATATTTTCTTAAAGACAGAGATGCCCTGTTTTAGTTAAAAATGTTAAAAATAAATAAATAAAAATAAAAGAAGAAAGAGGCAGGAGACCCCTGGCATGGCGCTACTCTTCTGAGCAATTAAGCAGCAGCAGTCAGACACGTATAGCAGCAAGAGCAGGCCAGTTTTAAACATGAGCTGCCGGTGTCTATCAGTAATGCTATGATGCTATTTTAATTATTATATACATAGAATAGCCCTATACAGACAGAGTCATTAAAATAGACTGGAGTCACAATGGAATGGGACTTATTCCTATATCTTGATCATTTTATTCTTTGAAATTACTGACCTGTGCACCATGTCACATTAAAACTTAATCAGGTATTTCCAGAGAATTAGTCAATGACGATTCATTTTCCCGCCTTCCCTCTAGCTCATAATTGCCTATAATTGGAGGTTTCTCATAGCATAACATCTTTTACATACTTTTTTATCCACCTGAACTAGGTTTTGCCTGACAAGTCTTACTTTTTTACAGTTGCACTGGAACAGGAAGAGCATTTATTAGCAGAAACATACGGGAAGATGAGATATTCTGAAACATGATTTTGAGAGAAAACAGCCAAGCAACCAGAGTGCCACCACGGGCACATTACGTGAGTGGACAGGAACAGTGGGCAGGTGCCACTGACCTGATCCAGCACCAGGGCAGTGACAGGGTGCCTGACTGCGATGTGGCAGCCGCCAGGCACGTCCTGCATCGAGTAGGGACACGTGCATGCGCTGAGACAGGGGGACGTTGGTGGCATGTGGCAATCTTCCATGTTGTAATATTCTCAGAATAAATTAGGAGATTAACTGACATATTTAAATAGAGCAATATTTTCTTTATGGATGAGGAGCATTTAAAATAGATTTCTTTTCTAAACTCATGACTTTTTTTGCCTTCCCTCTTATTAACAGACATCAAGTTTACCATTATAATCACCTCTTCTATTAAAGGTGTCCTTTTCTACATGTTTGTTTTGAGGGAGGGAAAAACAAAAGGAAAATTTTCACTATTTCACTTTCCTGTTGTTTGAGAAGGTCCCTCAGAGTCACCCTTTCCATCTCCTCCACTTTGCTCCTTCCAAACTGGAGTTCATTACTATACCATCAACTATTAAAGAGATGCTCTGTATAAGCAGATGCAAGCTGACTTTAATACCTGCAGTGCACTTAAGTGAATGCTATACTATATTATTTTAGTATTAGTAATTCCAGTCTTTCATCTTTAAAGAATACTAATGCAGAAAGTGTAAGAGATGAGGGAGAATTGCTCCCTCCTCCACCCAAAAAAAAAACCCTGAAACTTGGATGAGGTGAAGCAGCAGTACAAAACAAAGGATTACTGTCATCGTTCATTTGGCAAATTGGATGTCAAATATGTAAAAATTAATGCCATAAGGAAAAATGAGGCACCGGTCATTTGGCATAATAGGGGATAAAAAGAACACATGAAGACTTGTCCAAGTAAAGTCAAGACTTCTAGTTTTACATATGGAAAACACATGAAAAAGGTCATATTCTATGTCATTAACAATACCATGAGACAAGAGTTTGCTAATGTCATACATGGGAAAACAGTCTGGGAATAAGGTTTCATTAACATTTATTTTGTTCTATAAATACTTACTGTGGAACTTGGAGGTTGCTTCCAAAAAGCAAGTCTTGGATCTCGTTCCTATTACAAAAGCTCTCATTGCATCAAATATTGGCTCAGGAATGACTGAGGTTTACTTTTAGTGGGCATGGAAGCACTTCTGGCTATGGTCTTCCTATTACAAAGACCCAAACCTGGACGTTCTGCCCTGGTTTTATGATCTTCATCTCCATACGTTTTCCGTCATGACATTTACCAGTAAGTGTAGCCCTGTCTCATACTTAATTTCTGACTTAATATGTCATAAGGGATACTATAACATGATTTCTATCAACACTGAGGCAAGTTCTTCAAAAAACAAAGCCAAAATAATGGACTGACTGAATATACAATTCTAATATGATTTATACAGCTGAAATTTTGCTTTACCAGTTACTTTTTTAAAGGAATCCTATAACAAAAATGTGTATGCTTGTATTTTTGTGCTGTTGTATTTTATTTGTTAGTAACAAAAACATAATTTATGACTATTGCAATCTATATCATGGACCTCAGTCTGTGCACTTGCTATCCCCAACCTTAGAGATCTCACATGGGCAGTTATCATCTGACCGCATTTCCCCAGATCATGATAATTATTCTCAACACATGATAACTATTCTTGATATAGATATATAAATTATTGTCCATAGTATAAGGATCAGGTCATAATATTTAAAGGTAGAGTTCTGATTATATATGAAACTTTCTAACTTATTTAATTACTCTTGTTCATTTTTCTTTACTACAGGATAATTCCCAAATATGAGTCACTCTGGTATATTTTTAAAATTACTTCATCTGACAGGATTTTTTTTATTTTCCACCAGTACATCCAAGAAATCCTATTATGGAAAATATGGAAAATAAGCTGAACTCTTTCACTTCTGGCTTCAAATGTAGGAGAAACAGGAACACTCCCTTGCTAAGTCAATTAGGGTACAGAAAATCTTTTAATCTTTTTCTGTTCTTCTCTTTTTTGCAAGGGGATCAGTCTATTTGGCTTTTACTCATAAAAGAATGTCATCCCTAGAAGTGGTCCTCCTTGTACTCCTGGGTCACTAAAACAATCAATTAAAAATTAATCAAAATTAAAAATTAAAAAATTCAGTGATTGCCGATGTCATGAGGTTATGTTAGCAAATTAACGCTCTTCCTTAGAGAATGCAACTAATTGTTCATTTAAGAGCAAATCACCCAAGTAAGAGCTCAGGAAGGTATAGCTGCTACACTTGAATCCTAAAGAGAAAATAAAATAAATACATGAAATCAAAACAGAATTTTATATCATGAATCACGCGTGTGCTTCAAAAACCCATTCTGTGTCCGTTCTCCTCACAGCAGAGGCATGGAAACGCCCAGCATGAGCTCAGCATCCCCTCCCAGCTTCTCCGGTGGGACCAGGCTGGCCTCCTGCCGGGCCCTGGGAGCCGCGTGCCTGGCCTAGGGCAGGAGCGTCGCTGCAGCCGGGGCTGGGGACCCGCACGCTACTGCGCGGAGCACGGCCAGCTCCAAGGCTGCTCTGCAAGGAGCCCACCTGCCCCAGCAGGGACGTGTCCTGCAGGGCCCTCCTTGTCCAGGCAGCACCTGCCCATGTGCTTTCCAGTGGCTGAGGATGAGGGAGGGACAGTGGGGACCCCAAAAGACCAAAAGGGAGGCAGAGAAAGAAGAAGGGAAAGGGACAGTGGTGCGACCAGAGGTGGGAGTCGGTGGGGGCGGGGGGAATGGAGATGTGACGAGCTGCACAGCCAGGCACCTCGGTGACCCCATGGCAGCCACACAGCCGCTAAGATCTACCACGGCCGTCTCCCTGCAGCAAGCCCAGGAAACACCAAGGGAAGGGTGACCTCGTTTCCATGATGCCCATCTGCAAAGACAGCCTTTCCGGTGTGATCCTCACTCCAGCGGTGTTTTTTCGAGGTCAGTAATTCGTAGCTATAAGAGGTAGATGAGGGGGACTGTCACAAATGCTCTTGCACGTCTCTCTAAACGGCAGTGATACAGTATTACAGCGCCCTCGGGTGGCACAAACTCAGTTCTGTCCTTCCAGAAAAAGGATGGCTCTAATCAATACATGAATATGGAAGAAACACACATTATGCAGGACGAGTGACTGCTTACAACACTCACGAGCATTTTGCTTACTCACAACTCTTAAAAATTATTCTTGGTTCATGTTTTAAATGTCCATGAACAGAATTAACCAATATCCCAAAGAAAACTAATCTAATAAATAATCACATTGCTGATACTGTGGGAACAAACCTTGACAGAAGGAAAAAAAAGAAACTAGAGAAGATAAAATCAGAAAGGAAGAAAGGTAATGGATTCTGCAACAGTTTTTGAAACAAAAGCCAAGAGACAAGCATGAGAAACAAAAACAGATACCGTGTCATTTCTTAAATATATTTACCTGTTACGTGCCTTAATGATGAGAAGTGCATAAATAAAACAATAGGCAACAAATACAGCATATATCCTGAAACTTGCTGAATTCATGATGTCCTTTGTGCATGAGCGTGTTAAAAATATATTTCTGCTGGGGAATGTTTGGTGATGGGTGGAAACCCCACCCTTACAGAGGACATCTGGCCTCAAGCAATCAGTTTACTGAAGCAGCAGTAGATCAAGATGCAGTACGTTTTTTATTTGTATAAACAACAACAACAAAACTTCAACTATACAGTCATATAAAATGAATTTAATTTCCCTGCTTTATTTCTTATTCAAGGCAATTCCAATATTGTGTATCATATCCCTGAATATGTGCACAGCCAGTGAAGGGAGTAGTATCCCTGAAAGTGGTTTCAGCAGGGAATACCGTTACAGCAGGTCTCCGGGATGGGCCAGGCATCCTGTGACAGTGGCGCTTGCGGCCCCTCGGGGAGGTTCCGCTGTCTAGCTTGGAGTCGCACACAGGTCCTCTCCAAGCCAAAGCAGACACTTCTGCTCCCGAGCTACTTCCTAATATCCCTTCTGCTCATAGGAGGAATTTTAGTAGCTGCACCATAGCTTTCCAAGGAATGAGATGCCATTGCCCTGATCAAATTGTGTTCCCCATACTCGCTAAACCGTGCAGATGCTGGGCATATTTCACAAGCAGCATCATACCCATTCATGGCACTTCAGAGCCCAGCAAAGAGCACTGCCTCCCGAAGAGGGTGGTGTGGAGCAAGGCACAGCACCGAGAGACTGCAGAGCAAGACTGTGGTGAGAAAACGGCTTCCTCCGATGTCTAGGCATCTGTTGTGGTCCTATTTGCAGGAAACTTGCATTGAGACTACACCCCCCCACCACCACTAATCTTTCAAGAATCACTAACAACTTCTTTTTAATCTTGCTTGGACATTCAGGAAGAGTTTTACTAACAAAATGCTTTTCTGTGGCTTAGTGAGGATCAATAGAGCTTACAAGAGGAACTGTTTATTTATTGGCAATTTACTCCCTGATTCTCCAATCCAGCCCATCCATAGGAAGGCAATCTCCTTAAAGCACTAATGACTTCCAGTAAGTATATACCTCTGTTTAATACAACTAAGTGCAAACGATTTCCCAGCCCTAGTTAGACAAAATAGATCTCACAGGGGCTTATTGCACTTAAAAAGGGTGACTTGTAGCCTTCTTCCTTTAGAAGTTGTTAGGATGAAGATATTCTGATAACTTCACCTACAAAATTATGTGTTCTAAATTGCACATTTTATACCATACGCATAGTACTTTCCACAGTGATTGTATTTGCTGCAGTGGATGGGGACTTTAACATGCTAAATGCAAGTTAGGCTTAATAAAAAGTATTTCCCAGAGCTTTGAAATCTTGGTGCTCAAAAACAAAGCAGAAACATGAATTCAGGCAGGAATGTTGAAATCTTCCTGCTAATAACTTCAACATCATACTCCAGCCTCCATTCAGAAATAAATTATCTTGAATGGATCAGAACAGTCTTAAAACAAACCAAAGTCTGTATATAAATTACATCCTATAGGCATTCAGAAGTCTTTGTTTTTATAACCTTGTAACACAGTGCTCTAACTTAAAGATATAATTAGGTGCATTGTGTTAGAAAGCTATAAATATAAACCCAGACTACCACAGAGTTGTTAAAGAAAAATGATGTTTGGGACTACTTTGCTCCTAATGACAAGCTGCAAGCAAAAACACAAGCAGCGTAACCACCGTCTCCTGCCTGTGGACATGATGCTGCTGGTTTCTTCTCATCCTAGCCCTGCAGGACAAATGCATTTTCTTACCCACGCATGGAAAGTTACTTGATTTCTTAAACAATTTTCGCCTGTACAAACAGAGTGACTCAGCAAGCACATGAAAGAACAAATATCCTTCCCTCCTCTGTAAACTTTGTTCCCCCTTTAATGGCCAAGTACAATACCCATAAATTTACTGCTTAGCTGAGATTTTGCTATATTTGCCTCCTCATTGTGGTGCACAGGGGCCCTGGCCACAAGTGTGTCTGCACTGAGTCTCCATTGTGGGTACCGTCCCAGCCACACAGTTCTCAGCAGGCAACACTGCTGCCGCGACAGGGAGTGAGGGGCTGGTGCACACACAGGGGAGCAGGGAAGGAGCCGTGTGGAGGGAAGGGCTTCCCCGGGCTGCACTTCCATTTTTCTTCACATTTCTGTTACACCACTCTCAAGGTCACCCAGTTTCTCTTATTCTGCACTGCTGATGACTTTCAACTCCATATCATTAGCATACTCCTACTTTTTGTGCCAAGGACCATAATGAAAAGTATTAAATATGGCCAGTCCCAGAGCATACATCATTCTGTGATGATGCCTCGACAGGGATCTTCTCATCTAAAATGACTTCTTTTCTCTGGCGGTGTTACTAGCCCCAAGTGCTCCCTGCTTCAAGACATGGGTGATGTTTCACAGGTGAGCTATAATGAAGCAGCATTCTCAGCAGCTTTGCATGATCTTCTGCTGGATTTTCCTGCTTCTGGCTAATGCCCTGGTCATTCCAAGCAGCAGCATCTTTTCTCCCTTTCCTTCTCTCCTCACTCCTACCTCTATCACAAAATCTGTGCAAAGCGATGCCCTGAAACTCCCCCTGCCCTGATACCTGTTTTGACACAGGAACTGACATTTGCCTTTTGGAATAATGTACGGCATGGTGGGGACACCTGCCTGCACTATACTTTTATCTTTCCATTAGTCCTTTGTGTGGAAGAGACTGTATATGCACTCATACCCTCTAAGCCAAAGGCAGATGATTCTTATCTGTGGTTTGTGTACATGTAGCACATGTCCTGCACAGATGCTGCAATGTGTATATATGACAAAAAAGGTAATAAAAGGTTAAGTGGTACTTGAATGAAGTTAACTGTAGTGTAGTACTTAATATGGGATAATGTAAAATAATGCTACAGAACGCATGTAGCTGAATGCATTAGTGTCAAAGTGGTGTTACTGATCCCAGATTTGTCTCGTAAAGAAGGTTACTCGTGTCGGGGCAAAGTACTCATTCATTTTTCATAGGTGCAAATGTTCCCACCCTCCCAATGTGGAAACATATCTAAATACAACCATAAAATGCTGCCTGTACCACCAAAAAGCCTCGCAAAAACACGTTATTGATTCACATCCAAAGCTAGGAGGATTTTCTGTTTTCCTGCACCTGCGTCGCTGGGGCAGGGACAGTCTGGGGGCACCGGCCCAAGTTTCCCTGCTCCATGTGCTAGGAGAGCCCGACGGCGTCAACGCGGAGACCCGCGGAGGAGGCGGGTCCCCGGGCGCTGCGGTGCGCGGCCGGGCGCAGGGGCGGCCCCGACGGCCGCCGGGCCGTGCCCGCCCCGCNCAGGGGACGCCGCAGGCGCGGCCCGACGGCGCGGAGCGAGGCGGGGAGGGGGCGGCGGTTCCTGCCCGTTAACCCAGGGCCTATTTTCCAGCACCGCAATCAACCTACGTCGGTACCGGTACCAGCACCCGGCTTCGTCCTTCCCAGGAGCGTGCTCTCACCAGCCGTGGGACCCGCTGCCGTCAGAAACGGCTCCACCGGCTCCATCCTCCCCGCGCAGCCCCGGCCGCGGCGGCAGCGATGCTCGCGGTCGCTGGGTTCTGGTGCTCCCTCCCGAGCTGCGATGCAGCGGGGCCGGGGCCCCTGGGCAAGACCAGGCCGTGTCCGCGCCTCCCTTCTCCCCGTCTTTTTCTGCCTCCTGCTTACATCCAGAGGCCAGAAGATACCACATGACGCAAAAGCTGCTTTATCACGCCACAGAGTCTGCAGGTATACATAATATAGGTGTGTATATATATATATATACACACACACCTATAAATATATATATACACATGGTATATATATATATATACATATATATACACACACGCTGTTTCGGGCACACATATATTTCCCTGCCTAGAAAACTGGAAAACCCGAGGCAGGAGTTTGCGGGCAGGCCAGCACACAAGGCGGACATACAAGGAACGAGTAACAAGTGTCGCTGGTGGCAGATATAAATCACGGGCGCCGCCGCAGCGCCAGCGCGGGGAGCGGGAGGGGGGCGCGAGGCCGCGGCGAGGGCGACCCGGCCGGCAGCCCGGCCCGTTGGGGCGCGACGCCGGCCGCAGTGCCGGAGCCGCCCCCGCACCTGCGGGGCGGCCGTCGGGGCCACGGGGCGCTGGATCTGCCCGTGGCTGAAGCAGAGCCCCGGGCGCGAGGCGATCTGCGCGATCCGCTCGCTACGGCGCGGCCTAAGGGCAGGAAGAGGCGGAAAAGCCGCGGCCGCGGCTGGGAGTCACTGCGGGGAAGAGACGGGATGGGGCTGTTTCGGGACGGGGCGACTTTTAGCGGCGCCCCGATAGCTGCGCTGGACGGAGCGGGGGCAGCTGCTCTCGCCCCGAGTATCCGGCACTGCGTGGAGAGAACGGGGCTTTATGCGGACAGCGCGATAGAACTTTCTGTCGCGTGCTTAATTTATACTGCTTTTATCTTTACAGTAATCAGGGAAGAAAATAATTATTTTAAAAAATCTTCTTTGGGGCATCGTCGTTTTTAATCGCGTGTTTATACAGTAAAATATCGTGTTTATACGGCAAATTATATCCGAGGATGCATGCAAGACAGAAGGATATATATCATTTCTAGTTTCCGCAGGCAAAAATAAAGATCACTCATCGAGTACACGAATGTAATTCCCAAGCTTGCTTTATTAATAAATTTCAAATTAAACGAAGCCATTTGTGCCCTAAAGCCCTAAAGCTCTAAAGATTAGGACAAGAATAAATAAATATAGCCAAATGAGTACGCGTTTTTATAATAATAATTATTGCACGATGAAGTCAAATAATGTTTGCTTTGCAAACACTATGAAAAGCTTTAATTACTAGTTTGTTGTAGTTAATATTTTCCTTGATTCGTGGTGCATCGAGACACAGGAGAAGGCGTTTGTAAGGCGAAAAAAAAAAGGTATAGTTTCCGACATTGCTTTCTGTAACAACTGCAAGCCCGAATTATGTTTTTTAACCAGCAAATATAGTTTTTCGATTAAGAAGAATACCTGCGGTAACTTTGTGCAAGCGTGCTTCGCTGTGCAATGATGCCCGAGCCGTCTTCTCCCTTCACAGAGCGGGGTGTCTGTGACCGTCAGCTCGCTAAAGTTGATCTCGCTGATGCAGAGTCTGTCCGAAACCTGGTCCCAAAACTGGAGCAAAACGGCACATGAGACTGCTTTTTGTAAAGGTGTTTTAAGGATTCGGATCTCGTATGTAGGGAGCAATTAGCATGTAAGCAAACACAGAGCTAATTAACCATAACCGGACCGCGGGAGAAGGGCCGTGCGCCGCTCGGGAGCGCGCAGCGCGGGGGACCGCTGCCGTTCCGCGCCCCGCTGCTTCCCCGGCGCGGGGCGAGGAGCGGGGAGGTGGCGCGGCCCATGGCCCCGCGGCGCGGATGCCGGGATCGGGATCGGGATCGGGATCGGGACGGCGCGGGGG
>VWPW01027423.1:163796-301103 GCA_013389825.1 Crypturellus undulatus
CCGACGGCAGCGCGAGCGCCGGCTGCTCCCGCCGCCTGGAGGGCGCCGCAGCCCGCGCGGCTCGGAGATGCCCCCGACCTGATCGTGTCCCGGGGCAGCGGCGTCCGAGCAGCTGCGACTCCGGAGCGTCCCCAGCGCCTCGTGAGCGGCGGGCGGAGACCTCGCACCGCGCTGAGAGCTACGCGAGCCCGCGGCTGACCCGGCTGTTTCTCCTCCGCTTTCAGCTCAGACGGGCATGGTTTTGGACAAGGACGGCAAGAAGAAGCACTCGCGGCCAACGTTCTCCGGGCAGCAGATTTTTGCTTTGGAGAAAACCTTTGAACAGACGAAATACTTGGCGGGACCGGAGCGAGCTCGGCTCGCCTACTCCCTGGGCATGACCGAGAGCCAAGTCAAGGTAGGTCCCCGCCGCCTCGGACTCGGGCCTCCCGCGGCCGCACTGGCCCTCCCCGCTTCGCCGATCGTTACCGACCCCCACGCGTTCGGAGTTTTTTGGGGTTCAGTTATCATTTAAATTCCGTTTGGATATGTGTTACTAAGGGTCAGCTATTTAAATTCCGTTTGGATGTGGGATACCTCGAGGCTGCTTTTTGCTTAGCCGATTTACTCCTTAGTTCTTTTCGTACTACAAGTTATTAGGAGGAAAAAGGAAAAAACAAACAAACAAAAAAAAAAACCCTCACGACCCGCGGCCGAAAGCCCCCAACGGGAGCATAATGCTTTGGGCGCAGGTCCGCTGCCCGCCGAGGCCGTGCCCGGTACCGGCGCGCTGCAAGTCGTGCAGCTCCCCCCGGCTGGGCCGGCGCGTTACGCGCGGGAGGTCGCGGGAAGCGGCCGCGCGCGGCTCTCGCCCTCCTCGGTCCCCTTCGTGCGCGCGCGCCGCTCCGCGGAGATCGGGCAGGGGGAAGAAGGTCCCCGCGGGGGCCCCGCTCCGCGGTCGCGGGGGCCGCGGCCCCGCCGCTCCTCCTCGGCCGCGCGCTGAGCGCGGGGTGCCCGCGGCCAGGTCTGGTTCCAGAACAGACGGACCAAGTGGCGGAAGCGGCACGCGGCGGAGATGGCCTCGGCCAAGAAGAAACACGACTCGGAGACGGAGAAGCTGAAGGAGAGCTCGGACAATGAGGACGATGACGAGTACAACAAGCCCCTGGACCCCAACTCGGACGATGAGAAAATCACGAGGCTATTGAAAAAGCACAAATCCACGAACCTCTCCCTCGTCAGCCCCTGCAGCACCAGCTCAGACACCTTGTGAGGCCGAGTCAGGCTCCTCGGCGCTGAGCCCGGGCGGGCGGCGTGGCCGACTGCAACTGGATGTTTAAAGTGGTGTGTTGTACAGCCTAAGATGTATGTGAAATGTATATATTTTTTACAGAATAAGTTATGAAATTATTTTCTCTCATCGATGTAAATTTCAGAAAAAATCTTTCCAATTTCGCGGGTTTTGTTTTGAATCCCTTAAAGGTTTTGCCCCTTTTTCCCTTTAGCTTCCTCGCCCATTTCCTGCTCCTAACAATCAGATTTTGTTACTGTTTTCTATGGATCACCAGATGCAAACCCAGCCACTTTGTATATAGCAAATTTCAGATTTTTTTGTGATGTATATTTCTAGTGTAAAATGGTTGTTTTTCTCACCTCCCTTCTTCCCTCGACACAGTGTTTTGGCGGTTTGATTTCTCCTCCCTCTGGCTTTTATGCTTAATATTATCAAAAAAATCAAAAAAAAAAGGAGAAAAATGGACACTTGATTTAAAATTGGATTGAAATAATGCTATTTCCACGCTGGTTGGAAAGACTTTGTATAAATCAATAAATTATTTAACAAGCTTCTCCTTTAGCGTGTTTTTTCCCTCTGTTGATGCACAGGATGAGGTGGTGGTGTGGGGGTTGCGGGGCAGGGGGAAAGGGCTGTGTCTGTCGCACGGTGATTCTGCCTTGGGCCGCGCTGCTCGGGGGTGGGGAGGGGGGGACTGTTAAATCTGAAGGCGCCTCAAGCCCCCGTTTGCTCTCGGCGACCCGCACGCCCCATCCAGGCCCTCCCGCTGCACCGGCCGGTGGCGCTGGGAGCCCCGTCCGGGCCCGCTGCAGCCGCCGAGGGGGCAGGTGGGGCCCAGGCCAGAGCCCCGTCTAAGACGCAGACAGTGAGTGCCCCGGGTGACCGCGGAGAAGCCTTCGGGGCTACCGGCGGGCTCGGGGTCTCCGCTGCCTGGGAACCGGCTCCGGTGGGTTGGGCCGGGCCGGGGGTTCCCGCCAGCCGGGCCCTCCTTGGCCAAAGCTACCGGCGCGGAGCTTTGCAGCAGCTCTCGCGCCTGCCGCGGGACCCGGGCCGAGCCGCCGCCGGAGCTGCCGCGGGTTTGAGGAGCTTCGCGGTCAGCTACTTTGGTTGAGTTTTCTTTCTTTCTTTACCTTCCTTCATGTAATGAAGGAAACCTTATTTTCTTGTAGTCTTAGCTGCCGTTCCGAACTCGGAGGAAATTCAACGAGCTGCGGAGGCGGCCGGGGAGGGGGGCAGCGAACCCTCCTGGCCTGGGAGCGATCCCGCCCCGCGCAGCCTCCGGCTCGAGGGGCGGCTGCATCGCAGCGATTTCGCCAGCCGCGCCGGTCCCCCCACAAGCCGCCCCCCGCCCCGAGCCCAGCGGGACACGAAGTGGCCGCCGCCGGGCCCAGGCGCCGCCGCTCGGGGCCGCGCTCCGCTCGCTTTGATTTACGGCGCTCCGATGTGAGCGGGTCCCCGGCCGCCCGGACGAGGAGCGGGATGTCCTGCGAATTCCTGCAGCGAGAGCCCCGAAATGCCGCGCACGGGCGAGGTGGATCTCGCTCGGAAAACTGTCTTCGCTTTGGCTCTGAACGCGGCGAGACGCGACGTCGGAGCCGCGGCGGGAGCGCAGTCGTTTCCCGAATTCGAGCGGGAGTGATAGGGGGAGCCCCCGCGCTTGAAAGCCGCATTTCTCACACCTGCTCCTTTCTCGGTTTCTTAAAATGAAACGTGCCCCGAGGAGCTCGGAAATCTGCAGTCTGCGATGCATATCTTGTCTTTTTCTTTTTTTCCTCCCTTTTAGAACAAGGTACCTTTGTACTGCACCCGCGGGGAACATCCTCCCCGGCGGCGCCCGCGCAGCCCCCGCACACGGAGCCGCGCGCGGGAAAGGGGCGCCCCCGAGACGGGGATTCTGCTAGAAAGCGGGTACTTCTCGGTGCCACGGTCCTTATTTAGCAGTTTTCCCCCTATTCCCTAGCGGGAACGTGCCCAGGAACAGCTCCAAGCCCTGCGGGATGAGCGCAATAGAGGAGAGGGACTTTTTTTATATTTTTTTCCTTTTTTTTTTTCCACAGAATGCTGAACTTTTTTTCTTTTCTGTGAGGTTCTGCGGGTTAAATTCGACTCTCACAGCTCAACAGATACCATGACAGGTCACCTGTGTAACTAATTCCTTTCCTTGAATTATGTCTGTTTATGGACTTGCAGTTTATAGCTCTGGTGATTTTATCTATAAACGCGTTTTAAAAAGGCAGCAGTTTTTCTCTAACCGGAGCTAATGACCAAGACGTTGATCCTGGCATATTTACCGAGCTCCTGGAGGCCGGCAGCTCACAAACAACTGTAAAACTGTAGTAGCGACTGTGTATTAACACTTAGCTATTCTAATATCCAATTTCCACTGTCCTTTCGGAATTTTGTATCGTGTTCTGGTTTACATTTACACGTGCATTCTAGTACCCATGTATTCATGCAAAACCCAGTCCTGTTAATTGGCAGGAGATTAAAAGTTGAGAAATACTAAAAATGAGATTTTTTTTTCACAATTTAGCAGTTTCCCTTTGACTCCCCATGCCCGAAGGAAAGGGACAGAGGCAGCCAGGTTCACCATGATCAGTTTTATTGCTTGAGAACCAGAGCACTCGTCGCTAAAGGCCTCGGGCGCTGCGGGAGCCGCGGCCGGGGTCTCGTCGCAGGCACCGCCGCCTGGATGGGGGTCCAGGCTGTGGGCAGCGCTCCCGCCTTCCCGCCGTAGTGATTTACACCAAAATCAAGCATCAATCTAACGCCAGCACACAGTCCATGAACTCTGTAGTGTTCTAAATTAAATCAATAAAACATACATTTGTGTTTCATCAACAGACTCTCTAATCACCTTTTAATGTTGTATTTAGTGGTGGGAGAAAAATGTTCGTAATGAGATTATATTGTAGGTTGCACTGAGCTACTAACCTGGAAAAATTACAGACTTTTTTTTTTTTTTACTTTTTCTTTAACACTGTATAAACACAGCCTGTGTCCAATGCAGTTGCTACCTGAAGCAGACTATTATTTTCTTCTCCCGTGTTATTGTTTTAATATAGAATACTTGGCACCATAAAACAGTAACAAAAGACAGACAAAAAATGGTTTACAAAATTCTTGAAAGTTACACCCAAACCTACCTAAGAACTTCACATTCAAACCTTAATATTACATAGAAAGAAGGGATTATAGGAGTAACAAAGTGAAACTGTTAATATATGTGCTATATAGTATGCTATATATCTGTATCCAGAATGGCACTGCTATATATTATTTGTAATATATAAATGTTATTTGTTGATGTACACTTAACTAAACCTGCTAAGGCTCCAACACTAACTGCTGATATGGCACTCTCAAGCATTCATATTGGAAAGTATATTTAGCGTAAGTTTTGGTCAGGTTTATAAATTATTTATATATCTGTGTATATATACACATACATACATATATATATACACACACATATATATGTATGTATAGAAAGCAGCTGCTGTGTGATTCAAAAACCATGTAACATGGCAGTATAGTAAATAACATGAGAAAAAATCTATAAAAATGAAAAACAAAATACTAAAACTAAAACACAAACCATAAGCCTTGGTCAAAACAAAGAAAACACCATTTAAAACCATCGATATTTCTATCTATACAATTCAATGTACAAAACCCCAAAGTGGTAAAGATATATAATGTTAGGCATGACACCTTTAAAAGTTTATAATATGCTGAAGTAGCTTTTCCACATTGACAAACACTTATTAAAAGTTGAAAGTTGTGAAATCTAAAATACATAACATCTCTGCTGTCTATTTAGAGTTTTGGCAACAGAATCGTGACATATATATATAAAAAATAATTCCACGTTTCTACTCGATGTCACATGAACATACAAGACAGTGAGGTATGTGAGGCTTCTCTCCAAGAGTCCGGATGCTGAAGCATAGTGTACGATCAGCAGTCTAAAATGTGGCACCCGATTTACCAACACGGCTGTTGCGGTTATGTATCTCAGCATGCTGCGCTTCCCTTCCCTCCTTGCTACAGTGTGGTTGCACGGAAAATCTTCTCATTCCGAAGGCATCTTTTTCCTGTTGCGGAATTGGCATTTTTTTTTAAAAGGAAAAATAAACACAGGGGAAATGATGTAGAAAATGCAAACGGAAAGGGAAAAAAATTGATATTTACCACCACATCACTGCACGACACAACACTTGTGCACATTTGCAATAGGTTTACCTGCCCCAGCGGCTATTCGAAAGGACAGGAACACAGGCTGCAGCAAGGTAGGGAAAAATAGAAGTTACATGTGGGAAACACAAACATTTTACAATCAGTAATAAACAGGACAAAAACTCCACAGCCGAGAGACAATGCTGCCCGGGTGCACATGCCGTGGACTGATGTAAGCACAGCGGCTCTGCAGGGCTCTGCCTGGGGACGGGGAGGGCAGGGATCTGCCGCCCGCGGGCTGGGGCACGCGGCGCCTCCGGGCCCTCTGCCCCCTGCACCGCTGCGCGGCGGCCCCACGCGGGATCCTGCACCAAACCCCTGCAGCACGCGCGGCCTTGGCCAGACCGCCCCGCTCTCCCAAGAACTCTGACGACGGAAGTAAACATGTGCATAGATGTGTAAATTCTGATTTATGCATCCCAGTGCATGTATTTAAGCACACGTGATCCGTCACTGAGCAGTTTTTCAAGAGCTCTAGCACTGCCTCTGGGATGGATGGGTTAAAATTGCTGCATGGTTTACAAGTTTTTGCAAGTTTCTAGGTGAGTTTTTCAATAGCTATAAATGATAAAATGCTATAGGTGCTGTCAGATGCCACCTCGTGCCCCTCTGTTGGGTTTCTCAAAGAAAACAAATACCCAATTTTGCTTAATTTCTAATTTAGATTTCAGTCTGACACCTTCAGCATAGAAGACCTTTTGTAAAATTCTTTCTACTTCTTTTTAGTCGCTGTTTATATAAGTCAATATTCCTTTTGTTACCAGTCACTTTAATATGGAACTGCCAATATATTGCTAATATATTGCTTAAATAATAATCAGCCAGGTGCCATATTAATTAAAATTGTGTGTTTGGAAGCACTTTTGATAACCCAGTGCAAATACTTATGCTTCATGAGAATAGCTGTAAGGGCACACTTAGCTGTTTCTATTCATTTCGGCTTGTATTGTATCTCCCTGCCAGCTCACATCATCCTGTGCTTTATCTGGTATCACACAATATGTATTCTAACGCATTGTACTGATTTCAGTAGAATCAACTTTTCCAAACATTCCCAAAGCTGAGCTGTAAATTAAAAGTATGAACTTTTAATATACTTAATAGGTTTAAATATAAAAATAGCAGAAACTAGTGCAACATTCTCCTTCCTAATCAAACTTAGTAAATTTAACGCCATAACACTTAATTACCTTGTGATCCCCCATGCAGACATTTGGCCCGATGTGGTCATATATTACTATCTTCTCATCATTTTCTGACTAATTAAAAGAAAGAAGAAAAGAAGAGATAGTCAGAGCTCAAGTATTCTCCAGATTACAGAAACAGAAATAAAGAAATAATTTATGTAAATAGCTGAAAATAGTTTCTAAATGGGGGCATATTAAGACCTTTGTCTGGTGTCTCTGGAGAAAAAACACACAGAATGGATTTTCACATCCCATCCTGCTTTCAGTAACTTGTGCAATTTGTTCACAGAAAATAGGTCATGAAAGCACCGTGGCTACTATGTGCTTCTGGGACCTTAAAAACTTTTAGTGACTAATGTCTGTACAGATTAAATTAATCATTTACGGCTGCATTCAAACCTTTTGTAGCTATCGGCTATGGCGCAACCCCCTTTTTCTTTTTAAGAACAACAAAGAATTTTTACTACATTATGTGGGATGTGTGCTGTTCCTTGAATAATACGTAACCCATATTGCCCTGTAGGTTATTTTCTTCCCTCATACCGGTTATGTTAAATGTTCAGAGACATGAATGAATTGTTTACAGTTTATGGCTGCACTCTTTTATCATTCCTGGGAGAGGCATTCCTTCATCTGAAAAGAACATTAAGGATTTTAAGAAAATCAGCGTCAAATGAAAGATGACATTCCTCAAGCCTACAATATGAATTGCTTTCATTTTGTTCCGCACCAAACTTTACCCTCCAATCACTGACTTCTTTAGCATTTGTAGCTTAATGAATAATAAAATGTACTCATCTTCCTGATATTTCAAATAAATATGTGACTTTTACAGTTCGTTTTGTTCTAATGCAGTATTCCAGGAATAAATACAAATACTTAGGCACACAAGGCAATTTCTTGTTATGCTAAATAATTCCTGTAGCTAGTTAAATCTGGGATCCGCACACCCCAAGTCTCTAATACAGTCACAGATGCACTTTAAACTAGTTTGCAATACTAATTTATTTTGTCTGAAATAGTCAAGACTTTCTCATCTGTAATCAGTCAAGTTTGACCGGGCAATAACTTTCTATAAACAGCAACATTTAGGACTATAAAGTTAAAACTGAATTATCTTTAATGCAGTAAGGAAGTTTAAGGTCAGATCTACTTTATAGCACGGTTGTCTGCCAAAAATATAAAAACATAACCTTCTGCGTCGTATGCATGAGCACTTTCCAATATTTCAAGATTATAATGCCACTAGCTTTGGAAGTGAGGATACATTCATCAAAAGCGACTTGATAATTTACAAAGGCAGCATAAAATTGTGGATTTTCAACTGCATAATCTTTAGACAGATAAACAAATTACAGCGGTGCACAAGCAGAAACAATGCACACTCGGCTGCGCATTCATTACTCCACGCTACCAGGCAGCACCGCGGCTGCCTAGCAGTGGGCAACCTTTGGTGTTTTAGGGCTCAGGAAGCATAAAATAACATGCTGGTGAGGTAACCGACCGTAGCATGATAGATGATGTTGCATGAAAGCTGTTTACAGCCCATGTCTGTACAATCTGCAACGCCGCGCGTGCAGCTCTACGCGCAGTGCCGCAATTGGTGCTCTCTCCTTTCTTTAAGTGGGGCTAAAAATGCAGACTAACTGCATTTTTCCTTTGAAATAAAACACAGATTTTCTGAGATAGAAAAATAAATTATTCAGCTGCCTATAAGAAGGATGAATATGGCTAAATAATTATATGCAAACAATTTTCAATAGCTAGCTACAATAAAAATTCTTTAAAAAGTGGATGGACATTTAAACTTTGTTATACTGTGATCAGTTAATTAAAATGTGCTGTTGGTCTCTCAACATTTATTTTTAAAGGTTCAAAGCACAAACCTCCGTAATAAGTTCTCAAAGGCAAGGTATATATGGCTTACTGTATAAAAATCACAAAAAAAATCAGTAGGGTCATTTTTCCCTTTCCTCTATCACTTCAATTTTTTTTTTCCTATTGAATATTTTCATAAAGTTTTAATGGACCAGAATTTCAAAATTTCAATTTATTTTTGAGCTGAATAACAGGAGTTAACTCATTCACTCAAGTAAAAGTGCCATTAGTTAAACCCTGATGTGGATTTGCCTTCCTTTGCATCTGCAATTTTGCATGCACTGCTCTGGAGATGCCCCAAACCGCAGGACCAGATCATACGCACTTTTAAAAAATTTTTGAACGATCCAAGTGTTCGGGCTTCTCTTCCTTGGAGAGGAAGCATTGGGCTAACTGACCTTGTGACTGGGAATTTCTTTAACGCTCTCCCTTTGTTGTCCTGTGTTTAATTTTCTCCTATTATATCCAAGTTATACCCCTGCAGATAATGTAAAAGAATTCCTTTCCCTTGGCACTGTTTACACTGCTCCAGCCTTTGTGTACACTTTTATCTCCTTATTCATGGCTGCGAAGGGAAACCTGCCCTCATTGGTCACTCTTTCCATGGTTTTAATCCTTTGTTCTCCAGGAATTCCACGTCGCTGAGTGCAACCTGTAATATTTTCGGGGAGAGCCTCACTTTTGCTGATGGTATTTCTGCTACATGAGATCAAGTAACATTGATCTTGCCATCACTGCTCCTACTGAAAGGCTCTTGGCTTCACCATGTTTTTTTCATTAAACAGCACAATGCATGCATTGTTTGGCTGTATTACACAATGTAATTGTTGTATATCAATCAGCATAATGTTTCCTTTACCTTCCTCTCACAATGATTAAAATAAGATGAATAAAATGGCAATCATTTAATTAAAAAGCTACTCCACTCCAGCATGAGGCCCATTCAGACATACATCAATGCAGCAGGCTGGGGCAGGAGGTTCCTGAGCATCCTCTAGGCCTTCAGCATCACCAAAAGGACTTCTGTTTTTCTCCCAAAGAGGCAGCAGGTCCAGGCTAGTTATACTTTTTATTTATTTATTATTTTTGGACTAATTACATGGTCCACTTTGTCAAAGAAGGATGCAAAAGTGCTTGAGATGTTATTGCAAATTTTCATCTCCAGAGGTCAACACACGGCCCGCATTGCAGTTCACAGGCCCATCTGCACGCTGCAGAGGTGACCTTCAAAACCAATCGTTCTGACTCACTTTGTGTGCTACCAGGCTAGGTCTTCCCATCTAAAATAGTGGTGGAACCTTCAAGATACCATGCAGACACTGTACATTTAAATGTGGGAGGAATTGCACTGGACTGAAACTCGAGTAGCTACAGAAAAAGAGTTCTCAGCCTTTCAGTGAGTTAAGTACTGCAAAGCAAACAGTCTAATCATGAGATAAATAGCCCTGATGAGAGAGGGTTACAAACCCCAGAGAAGTAAGTTTCAAGGATTTCTTTATGTTAAGCAGAAAAGGAACGCCGTGAAGCTGTAGAATATGATTTTATTTGCAAAGGCTATTTGATATAATTTACCCATGTCAAGCAGTATTAGCTATGCAGGGAAACCCAGGCAATACGTCAGATGCCCTTTGGACAGCTCTGGAGAACACAATTCTCACCATTGGGAATGCTGTAAGCACGAGGCAGCTGGACAACACAAGAGGAAGGTGGCCTTGGAGCAACAGTGCTGAAATGCTACAGCACATTCAACCTTGCCTGGGAACACTGAGCTCAGAGTAGAAAGGCAGGGTGACCTCCCTGCATTATGCTCTGCTTTCCTGGTGCGTTCCTGGTCTTCTAGGACCTCCAGGACACTGTCTGCCAGTGCAAGTGGGACAGGTCTCTAGTGCCACGACTGAGCACAGAGGAAAAGCTGCGCAGCGCACGTTGGGCTGCATAACTGGTTCACCCACTTCAGTGTTTCTAAGGAGAAGAGAAAGTGGAGAGGAGCAGAGAAGAGAATTGTAAGGCTCCTGCACTGCATCTCCATCATTTAAGCTTGGCTATAGCATTGCCAAGTTAACCTAACATGTGGGCACTAGGATCCCCAGAGGAACCACAGGTGCTGAAAGAGTTGCAACATATTTATGAAACTGTAAAGGAATGTCCAAATTCAGGCATGTAGCTGATGTGCTGAAGGGAAGAGCCTTCCTGCTGCAGAATCCCTTGTCAGTTGGTGGTGAGAGAGGTCTCTGTAGGGGCCATTTGGACCATCCCTGGGAAAGACACAGCTCTCACCACCAAAAGCGGAGGGAAGCTGGACCTATCCTGCTCAATGCCCACAAGTCTGCGAGCTGCCTCATGGGCTCTGCTCCCAGGCTGACCTGCCTCTGCTGAAGTACCAGAAGGAAGTAGGGAGTGGTGCAGGGCTGTGCTTACCTTAAGGATGAGCTCCTTGGCGGAGTGTGACATCAAAATCCTGTCGCACCACGCTGGACATCTGGTGTTCATGTACTGCTTTCCCTGGCTGGAGTCTTCACTGTATGGGTAACTGGAAACAGATCAGAATTGTGGCCATTAGCAACTACTCCAATACCACAAGTTCAAATAGCAATGCAAGCTTAAAAATTGAATTAGCAAAACACAGTTCTTTTTAAGAACCTCTTTCATACCTATTTCCCTTTATTTTCTCCTTTCTGTCTCAAGAAGTCTTCTCTTTCTTTACCCTACAATCCTACTTCGAAGTAACATGTTAAGACACCTACATGTTTCAAAACTCTCAATTCTCATTTTTGTGTGTGCAGGTGTGCAAAGGCAACAAATATTTATATATGGAAATATGAAAGTCTGTTCAACACCAACTCAAGTGCACAGCATGTTACTGGGCACGACGATGTCAGGAGATGAAACAGGAGGTCTCGGTAATGGATGTTTTTCTAGTGGGTTCCCTGCAGAGCACTGGGATCTCCTCAGCTGGACGCCAAACCAGTCTGCACAGGATGTCCATGCTGACAGTGAGGAAGACCTACCAAGAAGACAGGCTTTTCTCCAAGGGAAGCGATGACTATGGATTTCATTAGAACTAAGGAATTAGCAAGGTGAATTGAGGAAAATGAGGTGGCAGAAGCAAAACCAATGATGGTGTGTTTTGTAAAGACATTTGGAACAAAAAGTGATAAAAGGTGATAAAGCACCAGGTTTGTACATATTGTATGTATATATGCAGGTATGTATATATATATGTAGGTATAAGTGTGTGTGCTTAAACTAAAGACATCCGCATATTATTCTGCTCACTATGAACGCATTCAGGAACGAGTGAGTTTGTTTTCCAGGTAGGTACATTAAAATGAGGTTTCTGGGATTGTCACGAAAGAGCTTTCATGCCCAAAGAGGAACTTCTCGACCAGCTCCCTCAGTGTGCTGGTCTGAGGCGAGACGCGTAGCCGCTACCGCACGGCTCCACGAGCGCACTGCCATTAGGAAGATTAGCCGTGGCGCGGAGCCAAGGGCAGCGCGCACGGCAACAACCAGCGATCGCGCTTCCTTTTCCACCTCATCAAGCCTAACAAGACTCATCTTCAAAACATATTATGAGAATTCAATTTGCTGCTTCACTGACATGCAGAAGTACAGCTCTTTTCTATGGCCCGCGATGTATCCCAACGATGCAATACAGCTGCCTTTGGAGGCTCTTTGTCTGCAATTTAAGGGTTGACTTTTTCTGTGAATCTCTCACTTTAGTTACTCAAGATCCCCATTAGACACAGGCTACTTTTTAATGGCAGAAGCTATCTGCCATTATCTGCCACTACATTTCACATAATCTCTCCTTCACAGCAGCAACCACACAGCTTTTAGATGCTCTGTAACTGGAACGATCTGTTACTGCTACGTGTTTGAGCATTTCATTCAAGAGACTATATTCTGCAAAACAGTATNAGATTAGCCGTGGCGCGGAGCCAAGGGCAGCGCGCACGGCAACAACCAGCGATCGCGCTTCCTTTTCCACCTCATCAAGCCTAACAAGACTCATCTTCAAAACATATTATGAGAATTCAATTTGCTGCTTCACTGACATGCAGAAGTACAGCTCTTTTCTATGGCCCGCGATGTATCCCAACGATGCAATACAGCTGCCTTTGGAGGCTCTTTGTCTGCAATTTAAGGGTTGACTTTTTCTGTGAATCTCTCACTTTAGTTACTCAAGATCCCCATTAGACACAGGCTACTTTTTAATGGCAGAAGCTATCAGGATCGACTACATTTCACATAATCTCTCCTTCACAGCAGCAACCACACAGCTTTTAGATGCTCTGTAACTGGAACGATCTGTTACTGCTACGTGTTTGAGCATTTCATTCAAGAGACTATATTCTGCAAAACAGTATCAATTTGCTTTATTGATTTCAATGTTTTCACAGGGCAAGAGCTTCTGACAATTTTTCACAGTCTTTAGTGCTGATTGCCCAGTCAAGAAGTTACTGTAGTTTACAAACACCGTTGACAGATCGGATTTCTAATGGCCGAGATAGAGATGAAAATAGATGCTGCAAATGTTAGCCAAACATAACGATCGGTCGTTAATAATTTAATGTGCTGAGATGGGTCAAATCCTGCTTTTTGCACCCAGCATCATTCCTTGGGTGAGGACACATGCTGCTCAGAGGAATGTGGCCCCTACCCACTGCGTTGCCTCCAGCCTGTCCCGCTCCTTGAGAGATGCTGAGGTCCAATGAAAAACATCAATTGTGCAGAGCGTGCAGAATGAGGAAGATCCCTGTTCCAAGTCTTTCTCCCCAGCAGACCTGTGGGCCCTTTGGAATGACCTGATTGCCAGGGCAGACCCTTTTGGGTCCCACCAGGTACAGAATGGTTGAGTTCCTAAAACATTATCATAAATCTCCTAGGGTTTACTACATGCCATTTATCTTATATTTTTGCAAATAAAAGTCATATCAGAAGCCTCTAGAATAAGACTGAACAAATTTGCATGAAACATATAATTGAATGGATGCTATTTCAGAATAAAAATTTCCAAACAGTCTGGGTCCATGACCTCCAAGGCTGCAGGAATAGCCAAAGGAATAACTAACAGTAGTGCAGATATGTTGGGAAAAATAAGCAGGATATAAGGCCCAACACTGGTTTGACTTCTTCTAGTATGAGAACCATCAGGATAGCATAGGCTTAAAATGTTCCTCAGGAAACTGGAAAGTATTTCCACTGCCCTCAGTGGGATTAAAAGACTGAGTGTGTTAATACACATTTCTGCTGTTAACTTCTCCTTCAGTCTGGAGTGGCTTCATCATTTAGCTCCTCTTCCACTCAAGACCACTTCTTATCTGCTTCTTTAGAAAAAGATATAAATATAGTCTGATGTAAAGGATAACCTTAACTTAAATTTGTGCACATGCAAAAGGATCCCCAGAGCTATTCTTTTAACACGTATCTCCACAATGGTAACAAATATGAGGTTGTCTCATACTAAGTGCATTAAAACAGCTTTGCTTTCCTGATATCTCCAGCCCCTTGCTCCAGACAAGGAAGGAACTCCCAGTGCTTAATTCAAAGCTCTGTTATTAGTATTAGTTAAGAGATTTTCTGGTTGGTTAAAGATCTATTAATTGTATAAAAAACTACAGATTTGCTAAAAATAACTTTTTGGAATCTATATCAAGCACTTCAGAAATCCTTTACTGATGCCCCTAGGGGCAAGAATCACTCCACCACAATGGAAGTCCTGAGCATCAATGAGTGGTGACTCTGGCAGAGAAAAAGGAGAACCAGCAATTTCAGTCCCAAAGCTAGAGAATAAAGGACATCTTTTTTTTTTCTTTCTGTAGCAATTCTGCCTTGATTATCATCTATCTTGTATAGAAGGCAGCGATCTTAAGAATGAATAATAGGTATTCATCTAGTCAAAAAAATGGAGCATAACAGATTACAGCCTCTAGGCACAAGTGGAATATAAATGATAAATAGATATAATGGTAGCACTTATATATGTGCTATTTTTATTATTTTTGTTTTGCATATGCTATGTGGAACAACTTGGCTGCCGTGTTTACAAAACTAGCCAAATTAAGTTGAAATCTGGGACCATAACCACTCATGTTTGCTGAATATAATATAATATAATATAATATAATAGCAAAGAAAAAGCACATTATTCTCCCTGGGTGCCGGTCAGCACAGAGGGAGGCTGTCTGTGGATGTTTGTGCTGGTAGATGGACAGATACTTTTGGAGTTAAGAGCTCCCATGGCAAAGGCTCGTACAGTTTCATCACAGTTGTTCAGGATTTCTGCTTCTTCCAACAATGCTTGTTCTAGCTGCTTTTTCACTTTATTTCATAGTTTTACCATTTTATCTAACCAGAAGGATTACTGTCAAAAGGGTTTTCTGAATAAAACTTTCAATTAGCAGTAATCAGAGAAATGCTAAATGTCATCAAAATTCAACCGAACACTTACCTAACTTTAAGAAGCAGGCTTCTGAGTGAACCACAGCTATTACAGTTAATATGGCCAAGAGCTTCTTGCCAGTTGTTTGGGGAAAACAAAGCATTAAGCATTTTGGCAGTGCTACTTCATGGCCCCGTTGACATGCACAGGACTGGGCACCTTTGCAGAAATACTCACTGCAGGGTGAAAAGTCTCCCGACATCATAAACCAGCCTGTCAACGGCATTATAACTTGAAACATGAACTGACAGTACAATGTCCCATATAAACCTCTCTGCAACTGGCATTTTCAGGCAGGAAAAAGCTCTCCCAATGAACCCTTTTCTTGAGCAGGAGGGGATAAAAAGCGCTGCTGAGGTGGGTAGGATACAGTTTCTAACTCTTCAATGTGCAGCCGTCTCAGGGCTTTTGTGCAGGAGTCCAAGCTCGGGGCCCAGATCAGTTTTGCATATAGTGAACACAGTAATTGTGGGTTCTGGGATCACTGACAGGTGTGTATTATGTCCTGATCTATACGCAGGTGCTTAGGCAAATTTTATCATGTCTTAGGGACTTTAAAATACCTCCTGTTCAAAGACCACTCACCATCCTCATTTATTTCTCTGACCTTGATCTACCATTCTCCTCTATTAGCTCTCCCCACATTTTGTGTTACTGCTTACAAAGCACTCTGCACTATTTTAACATTTTGAAAGAAATGTTGGATTGATCTACACTTAAGTCCAATATATTTTTAGATTGCACAAGATGTTTTTGCAACAAGGAAAGATGGGAAGTCGAGGCTGCTTGTTCAAGTTTTGGTCCTTTGAAAGCTCCAAGGACATAGGTGTAGGTAGAAGTATGTTGATATTTTTAACCTGAGAGATCCCAGCTCAGTATTAACATGACTTGAGACACCAGCATGACCTCCGCAAATGTCATCTGACCGGTCAAAGCAGGACTCCTGAGAAACAGCATATACCAGCATGGGCTTTTTTCAGCTTTCAGATCATTAGTTTCTTCCTCAAACTAAATCATCACCTTACCCTGAATCTGAAAGGGAGATTTGGGTCCCGCAGTTCCCCTCCTACCAAATGAACCCACACATTCCATGTCGCCTCGCTCGCCGCAGGCGGCAGACAGCCCAGCCACGGGACACGCTGCTGCGCGGCCTGGGCTAGCAGGAGAGAAGAGGCGCAGTGGAGTCTGCGCGCAGCGGCACGATACGCATCTCGCTTGAGCCAAATCAGGAGTGCAAACAGAGCCCAGCAAACACAGCAGTTAAAGTGCAATGTGTTAAGCAGCTGTGACTCGCAAAGGTGACACCAACACCATGGTGATGGCACCGAGGTCCAGAGTCAAAGGTGACAGTAAGGAGCGGGTCACCGGGTAGGCCAGCAGCTGGGGCAGGACGGCAAACAGGGCTCAAGCCGCAGCCCTGCAAGCACGAAGCAGGGAGGTCAGCGGCACGGTGCTCTGCTGCCGCACCTCCCGCATCTCCCACACCTCCCTAGGGGCCTGCGTTGGGCATACTGCTTCTCAGCTTGGCAGCCTTATCTCTATAATCACCGTGCTGCTCCAGGACGTGCCTCCAGTATGCTTCAGGGTTAACGCTGCCAGAGGTAACCACAGGCTACCTCTGTGTGTTTTTTTTCCTGGTAAAAACAGAAAGAAATCCAGAGCTCTTTTTTTTCCCATTGAATAATAACTGGCCCCTTTTCCCCCCTCTAAAACGCTCCCAAAAGAAATCCCCTTACCAACGGGAGGCATCCTACTGCCAGCCCCAGGCGACAGTATGAACCTAAGCAGGCTCCACACCATGGAGGGTTGTCTTACCGTGGCCCTTTGTGAGATGTTCAGCCTGTCTGAGAGCTGGGCTGACACGTAGAGAACAGAAAAGGGCCGTTCAGCGCTGCTAATGCCCTGGCAAACGCACCAAGAGTGACATGCCCCGTCACTGCAGTAGCAATAGTCCTGGGCTCCACTAGCAGCCCAACGCTAGCCCATGTCTGCGGTGAGCACGAGGGGCTCAATGTCCCTTCTGGAAATGTGCCTGACTTAAACCAAGTGACTTTTGGGGCTGCAATTTTGCAAACACTGATTTGGGGAAGAAAAAAACATGCTGCAAAGCTGAGACAACAGGTGTGAAAGAACTCTGGCTCCAAACTACCAGGCTTTCCAGAGACCCTAGCATGACACTTTTGTAGGAAAAAGAAAACTGTTAAAGGTCTCTTTGACACCAAAAATCATAATCTTGTTTTTTTTTTTTTTTTTCTTTTTTACTTGTAGCACGATTTGCATCCCTCACCCTAGATATGATCTGCAACAACACTCAGCCCCTGAAACATCTTCAGTCCTCTGAGCTCCCTCTCTTCTGTCTGCAAGTCCTCAGAACAAGTAGAACTGCTGAGTGATTCTACCCGCTCCTGCACACACTCTGTTCTAACAAGGATAAGAAATGTATAGGTTTTTAGTATTTTTTGACCTACGGGTGCCCAATCCCCCTTGGGAGACCTGCAAGCACCACCAGGGTGACATTTTAGGACTCGGGAAGTAGATGAGTCGTTGCAGCAGGTGAATCCTGTTCCCTTCATGGGCACCGTTTTACCAATTCTGGTGGCAGATGCCCCAAAACACACAGGCAGTTTGCTGAGAATATTGGCAAGCAGGAACAGGCCACCAAGATGTAAACCATCACCTTGACTTGTGGCTTCACACAAAAATGCAACTTTGCAAATACACAGGATGCACCAAAGGGGCTTAGAACAAAAGACAAAGCTGTTCTGAATTGCTGCTGTGGAATTGGAAAAATTAATGAGCGTATTTAACGACGACCTTGTTTCATGCAGGACCCACTAGCGACAGTTTAGACCGGAAAAACATAGATATCCTTGTGCAACTCATTAGAATGAAAGGAGGTCATGGAAAAAAACACGAGGACAGCGAATAAACAAAGATTATGGAGTAAGCAGGACTCTGCAGGAGCAGAGGAGCAGGGTAGGAGAAGCCTGAGGAGCAGCAGGGTGCTTCAGGCGAGAGGGAGGTGTCAAGCCGAGATGTTATCAGCCCAGGGTCTGCTCGCACACAGGGTGTCTACGGCGCAAACACATGTCCACCAGTAAATTACATGACAGCCTAATGCTACAACAAACAAGAACAGGTCACTTTAAGAGAATGATTAATGCGGGAGATTGCTGTGCACGCACACTTATCTGGGAGCAAACCTTGTCGCTGGGTGTGAACCCTTGCTAAAGTCAGCCCCTATCTCTGCTGCGCTGCAGCTACAAGAATAATTAAAATAATTAATGGGGAGCGGCGATAAGGCTAACAATTGCCCACCTGTATACTGAGTGACCACAATGTTGTTGCCTCTTTTCTCACACCTCCTGCCTTGCATGGCGACTGCTCCTTGCCACAACCGGCCATGTTCCTGTAGCCCCAGAATCCGAATTATTGAGTCTCCAGGGGCCAAGGCTGCTAAGGGCCATGTTAGATTGCAAAGGGTAACGAGAGGCCGGGATGTGCCTTCCTACTCCTGATTTTTTTCCCCCATATTTTATATATATATATTTAACATTCTAGGCTTTTCCTGGTTCAAACCAGGATTCTAAGGTTAGATTAACATAACTAAACTGTGCTTTCATGCTGTTTTTCATGATGCCAACTCAAACCTCTTCCCTACAGCAAGTTTGAGGAAAGGAAGATCCTCACTTGCAGAATCCCAAAAAGCAGCAGGATTTGTGTCAACGTGTTATGACATAATAGAAAGAAATGTAATAGAAAACCTAAATTTTACTTTTAGGAACCACTAGCACAAAGACAGGAAAGAAATTTAAAAAGGTTTATATAAAACTAAGTCTTCAAAAGCTGATATTGAAACACAAGACACAAAAGTAGCTGAAAATCTGTGAGGACCTCCTTTTTTTTTGCTCTGACTTGTAAATAATGCTTCCTAAGATACTTTCTGTCTCCTACAACTGATGAGCATTCACACTACTAGATCTAGTTTTTCAGTCATCTGGAAAGGGAAGGTAATGAACTATAGGAAAGCATAGCATATTTTATGAAAAAGCATGTTAAAATATGGCTTTTGCTTTGCTCATTTATTAATCTTTCTGTTATAATTTTCCTTAAACCCTAGAAAGCAAGGATAGTCACTTGTACCTATCCATAAAACTCCCTGGAAGGTCAAGTTTCCCTGACATTTAGGGATGCGGGAGAATTTTTCTCACTATACTGAGAAAATTTGACTGGTCCCCGTGCACGAACCCAGTCTGTTGCCCTCTCCTCGCCCGGCCCCGCGCACGGCTCCACTTGCGGCGACGCTCGCAGGGGGAAGCCAAATTCAGCAGGGAGGTGCGTGGCGCGGGCACCGCCGGCCGAGGGGCCTCCCCGCGCGCTCCTGCCTGCCTGGCTCCCCGCGCCCCTGTCCGTTCCGGCTCCCCGCGCCCCTGCCCACCCTGCTGCCCACGTCCCTGTCCATCCCGGCTCCCTGCGCCCTGGCTCCGCAGGCTCCTGCCCGCCTGGGTTCCCCTGCCCGCCTGGCTCCCTGCGCCTCTGCTCCCTGGTGCCCCACCAGCCCCTGCATCTTCCCCAGCCGAGCATGGGAACTTCGGGCCGGACCTGCATGTAAGCAGGCTCATTTAAAGGGCAAAGTTAGTAATTTCCTTGAAAAAAGAAGTCTTGCTAGTGTAAAAATGTATGCCTAGATAACTGGCATTGCTTTTCTTAAAATTTAGAATTAGGGATAGAAAAACTAATTGCAAAAGATGCAACCATATCAATACCATGTACAATTAAGACACAGAAAGATACAAAAATGTTCTTTCCATTATGATTATTAAAACAGAAGACATGTCCATTTTTAATGAAAACTTAAGTCTGTAACTGTAAATGTACTTAGACATCTCAACTACTAAATGCTTTCCAGAGCAGCAATATGGTTTACCCTAATTTTCATAAATGGAAGCTCAAATTTAAAATTAATTTCTGAGACATGTCTATAGTCATACCTGACTCTCCGTCCCAACCTGTTTGAGGACAAACCACAACAATTCGGGACTTGGTTTCTCACCTGAGGTTCTCCATGGAAGTGCTGCTCGTCACTAACTACAACCCAAGCTTTCCTCTTCCAAAGAGCCCTTCTTGCTCTCAGGTGCACCCTTCGCCATGAACGCTGGCACCACAGAAAGGGACTGTTTTCTCACTTCCTATTATTTTAATTGGGATGCTATTCATTTGTTAAAAAAAAAAAAAGTACTAGAAGTTAACCATAAAAATACCACTGACCTCAAATTGGTAAAGCTCTCAACTCCAAGACAGCTAGTACTGTGCATCAATGTGATCTCGAGATGATATCCAGAGAATAAACAATTTATGCTTATAAAAATGTATTTATAAGTAACTTCTTAGTTCATTGCAACTCAGACGGATGTGACCTTTCCCATTTATCTCAAAAGCGCATTGACTCTCAAGCATAACACAGCTTTTTGAGGGAAAAGGGAAGAGAGCTAGGACTTAAGCTGCGGAACTCAAGGTGCAAATCTGGCTACTAATTATATGCACAAATGATGAAGTAAATGAAAGTCAGAAACAGCTGTCCTAACTGGTCTTTCATTTTTTGAGAGATGTGAGATCCATATTAAGCACATTCAGTGACATTTAAACTGAGATATTCAGCCCTTGATCTGTGGCCAACATCTCATGAGGCAAGATATGATGCAGTGACACTATGGAACAAGAGCACAGGTAGAGACAGAAATCTATGGGCTGAATCAATAAACCAGAATTAAAGTATCTTTGTATCATGTGTTTGCTGAGTAAAGAGTATCATGTAGCATCTCTGATGGTTTGCATTTTCTTTAAAACAACAGGCTAGTACTATTTTGCCTTAGCAGGGTTGCCTCTGATCTTTGGTTTGAACATGTGAAATGAATTTTAAAAAGCTCATCTTACTTTGATAAAAATTGCACTTATGTATTTTGTATGAAAAAATAAAATAGGACAAATTGGTTATTTATTATAACAACTTAGAGCTGAGATTTGTCCAAACATTACTAAAGCTTGGGCAGTTAGTATTTGCATTAAGAAATGCTGTGCAAGCCACCTATCACTGGATTTGAAGAGAAAGACAAAACACAAGAGAACAATAAAAGTGGACTTGTGGTCCAACAAGTTTTTCCTCAATCTCATAAAGCCAAGGTTTTTATATTTAAGTGTTTGCTGTCATAAAAGCTAACACAAACTCACCAACTAAACAGACCTGAAACACTTCTTTAAGGCTATCACTGCAATCTCTTCCTTCTAAATGCATGCGCTTGTTTACTAAGCCCCCAGGCCTGGCAGAGAGGATGAGTTTAGATGTGTCTCTGGACCCGGCTGGGCTTGCAGCACGGCCTCCGCACTGGGCACCGCGCAGCAGCGAGTGCCACCTGCTCGAGGAAGCAGCTGCTGCACATGCGGGACCGACCCTCTTCTCCTCGTGTTAAACATACAACATCAGGTATGACTGGGGATATGGTAAATATAATTTATATTAATCTCATATTTACAAAAAGTAAAGCAAAGTGACCAAATCAGGATAAACTACTCATTTATATTCCATAGGAGAAGGAAAAATGAGGAGAAAATGGAGGAAAAAACAGGCAGTAAATTAAATTAAAACAGGCCACATTTTTCATTTGTTTCCTGGTTAAGTGAAAAGAGTCTAAGGAAAACAAAACAAAAAATCTTATATTAAAGACATTGCTTTCTGCCTAGTCAAAAATTTGTTTTAACAGTTATAGTGCATTGAAGCCCCTATTTCATAAGGAATAAAAATAAGCCTTGATGTTCCTTGCAGCAGCATCAAGGTGCTCTGCCTCATCAGTGTCACTTCCCTACATGAAGGCCAAGGTTAGTGATTCCCATTCCCCATTACTTCTCCTTAGGGAAAGCTTCTCCTGACTCAGAGACTACGCAAGGACTATGGACCTGGGGGCATGAGACTCCTGTCAGAGGATTCAGAGTGAAGTTAGGGCTGGGGCTTGGTGGCCCTCCGTTGTGGAGAGGGGCTGCAAGAGCAGGACCAGGTCGCTGGTGAGGGCCATGCTCAGGTGCTGGCTCCCACCTGGACATGGGGATCATCTGTTCTGCAAGTTGGAGCAACTTCATCTCTAACACTGGTGGTATGCAGGAAAACATGAGGACATGAGCCAAATCTGGCTTTGGCTTTGCAAGAAATGAAAAATAAGTAATAAAAGCAGCAGTGAAGTGCATGCAGGTAAAGACTTAGCTCCTGTTACAGGGTATTTCATTCATCAGTGTCCTTGTACCAGGAAGAAAAAGTCAAAATCTGCATTATATCTGTGGCCTGAACTATCACAGGGATTTCGGGGGTGCAACATTTTCACCTTTCTTGCAGGTTTTACTGCAGTTTCCTCTCCAGTGTAGCACTTTATTTACTATTTTTCTGGCAGATACAGTAGGTTAACATGTTAATGGGGTCAGAATACCCCATTTGGATGTTAATGCTGTGTGTCAGGAATACCAAGACAGCAGAGAGTACAAATGCTCCTCCCCTTCCATTCCCCTGAAACACATTCACTCTGGGTGCTGTTTCAACAGCGCTTTTGTGGTTCTCAGTTACAGCTCTGACAAGCTCTTATTTACTCCCAATTTAACTTCTAATTCCTTTGTCTGACACCTTCCATTTCCCCCTCATGGCTTCATTTCTTCGTAGAGTCTCACACTAAGTCATTTCCAAGCTCACTTTGGCCACAAGAGAGCCACTGCATCACAGCCTGCTAGTGCCCTTGCTAGTGCCCCTGCTCCAAAGTTTGCAGCACAAAGTGAAACCCTCTACACACTCAATAGTTCGTTTTTGTTGCCGAAGCAAATCCCTTACAATCTGTGATCATAATTTTCATTAGCCTTTCCCCCTAATAGTCAAGATTAAAGAAAATGAAGCTGAAATTCCAGATATGCCATCAGGTGACACATAAGCACAGTGGCTATCACTGGGCCGGTATCTGCAGATTCCCCCGTCTATCAGAGATGCAGAGCAGCACCTCACCACCCTCTTCGTGGATCAGCACAAGGCAGGAACCCAGCACTTTCTTCCCAGTCACCTGCTCCAATCAGGGCAAGGTGAAACCCACTCTTTGCCACACTCCACGTCCAGTAGCCATCTCACATTCCTACAGCTTCAGACCGCTCCCCTGCTGTGCTCCAGCCCTTCCTTTTCTCCAGCCTGCCTCACACAACCTGCTGAGGTTTTTCTCTCCTTCGAGTCCTGGTCTCCTTGCTTGGAGACCCAGTCTGGCTCCCAGGCTTCCTTTTGCGGACTCCCAGCTATGTCTTTCTCCTGCACGTCTCTCTCCGTCTCCCCACAGTTTTTAGTTCCTACTGATAGCCCACCTTTCTCCCCACATCCTTACCAGGGAGTTTAGTGCCTGTCCACTTGCCTGCGTGGCTTCTCATGCATTTAGTCACAGTTCCTCTGCTCCAGCTCTTGATGGAACCTCTTTTTCTCTTTCCCCAATGCCTTCTGTCTACTGACTGCTGCTAATTCCTCTTCGCCTCTTGCAACCACTTCTTTCCAGTTCCCATTTTTCTTATCCCAATCCTCTACTCCAGCCAACTTCTGCAGTAGTCTTCTTGCTCACTCAACATCAGGTTAAGCAGTACCAAGAACTGCCCTCCCTCATACGGTTGCAACTGCTCTACTCCTTTTCCTCCTTGTTATTTTCCCATTCTACTACAGATGCGACATTCCATGTGGTTCTGTATTTCACCAGTCTGGGTTTCACGCATGGAGGTATCCTTTGCTCTGCCTACTCCAGCTAGAAGTACAGGAGAAGAAGGCTCCTTTTACCTGCCCACAATCTCACAGGGGTTGGCTCTAGGAGCTAAAATTGTGTCCTGCATTGTGTCCATTCTAGCTGCAATCTGCAAGAAACTTGGCCACTAAAATAATAACAGAAATCTTTATGGAGATTTGCACCTATTTGTGACTTGGCCAAATGTCCTCATCATTTCACAGAGAGGGCAAAAGTATGAACTTAGACCCAAAGACTACTAACACTAAATTTCAAGTCTTTGCTCTGGAGCAAGGAAGCTGCATGTATACATAGGACAGCTCTTTTTTTTTTCTGCGTTATTCTGGATATAAAGTTTGCTTGCACTGTACTTTTTTTTGGCAAACTGGTGCACTACTCTGGTTGACTTTTTCCAAAAAAATTCGGTACTAGGGAGGAAAATCTAAGCTTACATAGTTAAGGTTGGCAAAGCTATAAATATGAAGAACTTGGTGGAATCCATTGGCAGAGTATTTCTAGCAAAAAACCCACCTCTCACCTCCTTTCCCCTCACCATGTACATAACCAATGCAATGCACTCAGAGAAGCACACGCTGCCAGTCTTCTGTTATCATGCTCAATCAATAAGAACATTCAGAGCAGCGGTAACCTCTCCATGCATACTGCCTGTGTCCCGAGGGATCAATATAATCAGCATCACAGCTGGCTGGTGAGAAATAATGAGATTATGATAACAAAAAGGAGAGCCTTCCAAAATTTTTCCCAGTGTATGCCAAAACATCACACTTCTATTTCTGTTGCTGAAGGACAACATATCAGGATTGAAAAATATTGTATGTGATTTAACAGATATCTATATATACCTAAGTAGATACAAATAGACAAATATATAAACATATATAAAAAGTCTCTTCTGTGTGGTTTCTTGTAACTTTACGTTAGCTTTCCTTGTGAATACAGTATTTCTTTCCCTCAAAGCAACCACGAGATGCGACACCTTGGAAGGTGGACATACATATTTAGAAAACTGATGATTTTCCCTTAGACTTCTTCCAAATAGACTATAATCTACAAAAATCTTGGTTTCTTTTCAGTAATGACTAAAATTCAGTTAAGGGGGTATATTAGCTTAAAATCATATATGTGCATTTTAAAAGCCAAATTATTTTAACAGTCTTACACTTGTAATGTTTACTAAAGAAAAAGTAAAAAAATAAAAAAAGGCAGCTACATTCATAAAAGCTACATTACATACATATACGATATACATATCCATTACAATACATATACAATACCTACATAAAAGCTACATTCTTGTCCTCTTTCTTGCTGTTTCTCTTGATCCACCTTGAGCAGCGGCACACGGCTCTGCACTGCCACTCCTGCAAGTCTCTCTCTCTGAGTGTCACTTGCTAGGCAGTTTTGAACAAATTGAGGCAAAGAGTCACCTTGCAATTAAGTGTTTTAATAGGGTTTAGTGCATGGCAGTAGCTATTATGAAGGGAGCAAAGACCATGACCATTTCCACAATACATATATGGACACCCAGATTTTACCTGTAGTTATTATATAGCATTATATTTTAGCAAGATAATTAAATAAATATATTATATATGAATCTTACCTGGGAGGAAACGAGATGTCCAGTTCATACAATCTGTCTTTAAAGACTGACAGTTCTCTGTCAAATTCTAAAAGCTATAAAAAAATAGAAATAGAAGTATTCACTCTTTAATGTTGAAAGGAAGTAATCTAAAAATACTAAATTATTAGAAATGAGGTAAACAAAGACTTTGAATACATGGCTTGAAGTGTAACCTGGATATATGGATTTTTAGAACATAGTGCAAAACTATTCTGATAAATAAATAGTTAATTGAGAAAAGTGATAAAAACATTCCTTTTCACCTCAATGAAACAGGCAACATCTCTTTTGAGAGGGCTATTTTTTCCCCAATTTTAGTAGCAATCTTTTTGAAGATAAAACAGAAGTACAGCAACTGGACCTGCTAATCAGTCCACAAAAAAAGTCAGCAGAAGTATCACATTACTTCATATTATCTTTAGCCCTGATAAGCAGGTACAATAAACATGAGGATGTGCAAATCACTCTTCCTGAGCAAAGACAAGCAGTGTTTTCATACACCTATTTTGGGTGGTGCAGGTCCGATAGCAGGAGAAGAGATACGTGGCCATGCGTAGAACGTGCTCGCAGGCAGCAGGCAAGGCAGTCCCACCAGCACATATTTAACAGAGATGTTCTAGGTTTAACACTCTGTAAAAATACAGGATAATACCGTTCTTCTTCCTTGGGCCTGCACAAAGAATATGAACCTCTGCGTTTTCCTGCGTACAAAGTTGTCTGCACGAGGTCAATGGTAAGAGCCCCATCAACGCAACAAGCGCCCTGCAGGACAGCGGGGCGGGCGCCAGGCCTGGGCACAGGCGCGGGGCGGGCGCAGCAGAGGGGCCCCCCGCTGCCCGAGGGGCCACCCGAACTGCCAGTGCCGCCGCGGCCGCGCCGTTCCTGCTGCCCATCAATCACTCCCGCCTCACAGCTGTGCCGACACCGCTGCACGGATGGCAGAGACTCCTGGAGAAACCAGACCGTGTCCCTCTTCCCCCTCCGCCAACTCGTAAATCATTCCTGAAATGTGCAATTAGCAGCCGCTTGTACACATTAATTACTGATGTGAAAAGCAGCTACCTGAACCACCTGCACCGCTGCCCACCCGCGCGGCCCGGCTGCACCTCGGCGCCGGCCGCCCTCCCGGCCTGCAGTAGCTCTCAGCAGCTCCCGGCACCGGCCCGGGACACACCGCAGCCCAAGTCACTGCTAGTACTTTGCACATAATAATACAGATTAATAATATTAATTTAATAATATTAAAAAATAATCAAATCTCCAAATATAAGAACTTTGCAAAAATATTGATAAACATCTGTGGAAATCCTAAAAGACTGTATGTTCAGGTCAGCCATTCTTATATAAGTAATCCCAAAGGCTTCATAACATGCATTTTGGGAAAAAATGATTCATTATGCCCATGTTTTCCGGCTGTGATTCTGCATTTAAGTATGCGCAGAGAGCCATGTAGACTTATGCATATATATGAACTGGCTAAGAAAACAAACGTCACCATCCTTTTCCAAATATCTCCACCATTAGAAGCACTAGTGGCTCAATAGCATAGACAAAAAATCTAGCATCATGGTAGTTTTTTCTTTGAAATAGATGTCTTTTAATATAGCAACTCCTCTTTTTTTTTTCCCTCCTACTCTTACCAAGCAAAAATGTCACTGTAAGAGAGTAGAAGCCTCAGAAAAAGGGCTATTTCTGATGCGCGGAGCTGTGCGCACGGAGCAGAACAATGCTTCCCAGAACACAATGGTATAAACTGCTCACGAGAAGCTGGAGATGTTCAATAGATGCATTGTCCTCTTGCTAACTCAACAGTTCCAAATTTCCTTCATTCAAACCGTTCTCAATTCAAATTGTTAGGATATCTGGAAACTAAAAGAAGGACAAGGACTAAGGATTAAATGGGTTTAGAGGACCAAGTATTCAGACCTGCAGGTTACAGTCCTCAGAACACTGATATCTTTATTTGTGCGCGTTGGATGCCTGGCTGTGTCCTCTGCTATGCAGATGAGCTGCTGCCACTGGTGACAGAGGTGACACAATAGGAACAGGGCTGCATTGTGCGCTGCACTGTGTGCAAGTCCCCACGCTTCTCCAGGTTCTGGGTTATCTGTGAACTTGCAATGACAACGCCAAAACCTTGGGACAACCCAGGTGAATGCAAGACCTTGCATTCTTACTGTTCTTACTACTTTCAGTATTCAGTATTCTTTTCAGTATTCCTACTATTTTTTAATGAGCACTTGAGTCCCCACTCAAGCCCGTTATCTCAAAATGCAAAATTATTAGTGCAAAGCTGAGGAGTTCCTGGGCCCCTGTCATAACCGGGTGTTAACACTGCAGTACTCTGTCTGCCAACCCTGGTGCAGGACCTGCTGCAGGTGCCTCTTCACTCCCTCTTCCCTGTCTGCTTTATGGGAGCTACAGGGCGGGCAGATTTTCTTGGCACTGGAGCTAATAAATAAAAATTAATATAGACCCATTCAGTACCAGCGCGTACATGGTAATGTCATTGTTTTTTAATATTAAGTACATTCTATTCATGCCAATTTTCAGGACAATTTCTCAGTTATTTACATACTGTATATTAACTATCAGCATGAATAATATCATTGCTGTAATGGTAATCATGAATATGTCCGTTTCCTCTAAATGACATGGAAATGGCAAAGAAATTTATTTTAAAGTCTAAAAAGTCAATGTATTGTTCCATTTAATTTACTCATTATATGATCATCCTTAGGAACCAAATCTTCAGCCTGTGACTCGATGCACTTGGATAACTCCAGCAATTGCACAGAGATTTTTTAAAATACTGCAGCTGTAAGTTAGCTTGAGAACTACACGTCACAGGCAGTTCAGAAGAGGCTTTCTCCCAAACTCAGTCTCATCAATGCATTTAGAAGCAGAATACAGCAAGGATGATGTAGGGCATAGGTTTTATCTGGGGTAGTATCTTTGAGCTGTTGGTATTATATCAAGATATTCCTGTGTCTCTGAGTGGGAATTTGCTGCTTATCAATGAAGTTTTTTGCCCTGATGACCTGGGATTGGAGAGTGACGGCATTTGCACAGAGAACGTTCCATGGCCGCTGCGCGGCTCAGCTGCAGCTCCGACAACTTCTGAGGTGCTTATGGAAACCAGTGTTTCTCCATCTGCCTGCCAAAGCTGCTGAAAGAGGGTTTTTCCTTCCTTTTCCAAACTGTCATGGAACATCTATTTACATGAAAAGGTGCAGCGAAAGGGAGATGTGTTGCAGCATGCAGTGCTCATATGCCACTGAGCAAGAACGCGATGGCCAAAGGTAACACTTAACCGGAATACTAAATTTTGCTATTATTTAACTTGACAGCGATCACGAGATTATAACAGAGTTTAGACAGCTGCAGAAATCAAGGCAACTGTTCTCTCCAGTTTAAAGCAAGGAGGCACCCTGGAAAGGTCAATGTCCATCATCAGGCTGCAGTGAGCCGCCACGGCTGGAAGTGCCGTGGGATGAACCCGCTAAAATGGGGAGACTTAATTCGGTCACTGGAGTAGAACAATGGCAATTACTCATCAAGACCTGCAGACCAACGTGGGAGCATCGTTAGAGCAGAAGGTGACATTAGCAGCATTCATCAAACCCATCTGCAGGACCCACCTGGGAATTCACAGCTGTGAAAGGGAAATGAAGTTTCAGGCCAAAAAAGGCGATGAGCATGCAGGAATGACCTCAGAGGATTAAAGTATGTGGGCATGGACCAATGTAGCCTCCTCTGCCCGTCTAGTGTAGCACACAGATTTTTTCTTTTCTTTTTTTTTTTTTTCAAAAGACTTTGGAAATAGAGCAATTTTATCCACTTTTCCAGTCAAAGAAAAAAAAACTATTCAGAAACTGATTCAGCAGTCTGCTGACTTCAAAAAAAAGGGTCAGTGGAAATGCTCATTCCTCCCACTTCTCTATCAAAATGTCATACACTACTCAGCTCTGACCTTATTTTAAAACTTCCTTTTTTCTCTAGTTAAGATTTTGTAAAATTATCCATTCCTATCCACTCCTCAACCTTCATTTTCTTTCCCTCATGCTGCTGTTCACTAAAATCTTCACAGGAAAAAGTAAACATTATTAAACATAAATGAACCATTTACACATCTTTTGCAATTATTCTATTTCCGCATACTTCTGAGAATTCATCCTGAAGGGCAGTGTCATCACATCACGCTGCACCCACGCAAGGTGCGCTGAGGACGATGCGTCACAGATCTACAAAATTCAGGAGGCAAGCCAGAACATATTTTGGGCTCTTTTCATTACTTTAAATAATCTCTCTCAGAATCCTGTTGTAATTTAGAAGTAATTAATACTCGTATATGTTCTGGACTCTCCCTGGCTAGATGCTTGTACCTGCACTTTTGACTTCGGAAACCTTGTTTCTGAACTGCACTGAGGCAAAATTACCCTTTCAAGAAGCTTACAGTAATAGATGCTTTAGCATCATTGTATTTTTTAAAGGAATTATACTAAACTGTATAAGATATATGCATTATAAACTGTGCTCAGCAGCTGATAATTAGCTCATTCCAAGTGGCAAGAAAGGCTGAGCGGATGCTAACTTTAAAAAGAAATGATTTTAATTAGGAACATCCTACGTGTGACAGATTTACTGGATTAGTTTATCAAACTTCAGATGTCTGTCACTACGAAGCGTAACATGCATTTGTACCATCAGGAAGTTAACATCGCAGGATGTATTGTACTGTCAAATTGCAGGTCTGTGGGCAGCAATGTGACAAAATTGCAGAAATACGAATAATGCATTTTTAACATTACTTGTCCAGTGCTAAAACCAGACCTTTCCTGAAGATTAAAAAAATGATCCACATTTCTTGCTTGGGCGAGACTCTCCTTGTGGGCCGAAGAACTTCCCCCACGCAAGGCAGGGGTGTGCGTTTGGATGCTGAGGACCCCAGGCAAGGTGTGCAAGGGAGCTGCGTGGGCAGACACAGACTTCAAGGGTTGGCAGCGAGACCCACTGTCTCTTGAGATCTTCAGTCTACACTCAAAAAGGACAATTAGCTAAAACACAAACACAGCAAAGTGCTCAACTAGGAACCAGTAAGGTGCACAGCACGGGAAAAGGGGTCAAGAGGCCACGAAACCGCGGTTGCAGTTTTGCACTGGGGCCACGGCCGCTCGAGACGCTGCCCGGCGCGGGGGCGCAGCTGGCTGTGCTCCCAGCGGAGCGTGCTGCTCCTCTCTGCCAGGGACAGGAGTGAGGGACAGTGTTTCCCATCTCTGCCATCCCTCAGCTGCCGCCTGCGCCGTGTCACACCAACCACCAAGCAGGAACGCTGCGCTGGGGCCAGGGACGGGAGCACCAAACCATCCTCCTACCTTCATTAAACCAGCCTGAAGTAAGGGGGCAACTTCTGGGTGCTGAGGATGTCCTTATGCCCCACACTAGGTAACCACCACCCCAAGCAATCAGTTTCCTTCCCCTATCTTAATTTGTCCTAATAGATCATACTCAAGTTCCCTGGACCTGGACAGGGCTCCATGGATAAACCTCTGCCCCTCTGTCTGGGGACCACAGTTCAAGTCAAGCCCTGATGAAATGCGCTGGATCGCCCTAATCTAGTTCCGAGTGGACAGTATTCCCATTATCTTTAAAAGGGTCAGAGTCAAGGCCGCTGGGAAGAGTGCATTGTGCTATATCTTGCCTCTTGATTAATACGTTTTCAGTGATGCCAGATCCTTAACCTTCAGGAGTGCACGTGTCCTCACAAAAAGCTTAATGAACATCCCTCATGAATTAAGCCTTTCTCGGCAATCCCCACATCCTTCCAGGATTGCCTGGGAATATTAAAATAAATAAATAATCAGAAATAAACTACTGATCATTTAAAGATCATTATTTGCCTGAACTGCTTTTAATAACACTTCTAAGCTAACCAGTATACTAATAGATAACTTTAAATCACTACTTGGCATAGGAAAACAAGACCTTTATAACTCCATCCATTTTTAAAGCACATTCTAATTTTCTGCTCATATTGTATTAGTCTGAGCTAAACGGACCCCCAGGATAAGGGCAACCCACCCTTGAAGACTGATTTGGCCTCCTGCCGCTCTGGAATTGAACAACTTGCCATGGAAATTTGCTGTTTGCTCTTTGCAATGCGAGGACAGGAGTGCAGCATGAAGTTCACACCTTCTTCTCTCCTTAGGTAGCTACAAAATGGACTCCAGTCCACAAACATGGACAACACATTAAGATCTTAGTGAAAATGACATCGGGCCCAACTATTAAGATAACTCATTAATTGATTACTTTTACTAGACAGTAATGGTCCGATTCTTAGGGACAATACATTAGTTTCCATGTGAATTGATCCTTTAATATGGTTCATGTGAAATATAGGAATGTATGAACCATTTCTCACTTTTGATTGTGGTTAAGGATTATAAAATGATTCTTAATGATTTAATCGTTATCCTGTAGTTGCTACAGCTATTTTACATTCTTACTATATATTTAGCTGTTGAAGAAATAGCCTTTAACTCATGGTTCTTTTGTATAAATCAGTAACATGATCACAATGTTTTTAATTAAATAACTATCTATCTCCCACTTGCTTTTCTTTAGAATATTTTGAAATCAAAGGGAATTCCAAAATAGGAGATACTTTGAAACAAACTTTTACAGATTTATAATACATTATTAAAGAATTTGGGAAAAAAAGAAAAGGTAAAAACATGGTGTTCCCACCTGCACCCCCAGCAGTTCCAAGCTTTTCTGCTTCAAAAGCAACAATTGTAATATGTGCAACACTAAATGTTCTACAATTGCTAAATGCTATATATAGCAGCACTATATGCTGCTCTGTAACACCATGTTCTGCCGCTCCTGCTGCCCCACACGTCTCACTCCCTTCTGTAACAGCTTCCCCAAAGCAGCCAGGCGCTGCGGAGCTTCTGCACGAGCCAGAGCGACACCCGGTTCATCTGACGCGCTGTAGCCTCGATGTGCAATTCAGAGCATGTCCATTAAATATTATTAAGGTAGTTTTTCATTATTGTTGTAGCTTGAAAAGAGAGCTTCTCTTTTTTTTTTTTCTACTGCTACACACACACACACATAAAGGCAGTTGCTCTCTCACTCGAAATAAAAGAACAGTCTTTGTACCTTGAGGAAAAAAAAATATAGATAATTGTTGAAATTCAGAAAAAAAAAATAGACCTAACAGAATACTGCATACATTTCAAAATGAATTTCTGTCCAACTAGATAGTTTGTATCATATTTTTTCATAAAAAAATATCAATTTCTATATGTATCTTAAGATTCTTTTTGTTGATTAAAACGTAAAAAAGAAGGAATAACTGTGCATGGACAATGATAAAGTAGCCTGTTGATAATAAATATTTGTCAGGTCTTGTCACATCTGTACACATTCCACTGTTACTGAAGAGACACTGCGCTGTTAAAAAAAAAAAAAAAACTCAGAAAAATCAATGAATTTTGAGCTAAAGCAGCTGCTAAACACACAGAAAACATCTTTATCCAACAGCCACAGGGCTGTGAAAATTCCCAAGCCTTGCACTGGTACAGCTAAGGAAAATTTAATCTTCCCAAATACTCATCAGGGCACTCCATCCTGCAGACCTGACAGCCCCACTTATAATTAATTATACAATTTCGATGGGAATATCGACTAAACAAAGCTATAAATCATAGAAAAAGTCAATAGGCATGGACACATTCAATCATGTCCCGACCAATGATTACTACTCTTAAAATACAATAATTATTTTCAGGAGCCAGCTTGAATTAAATTTCTGTCAGGCTGGTACAAGACCGGCGGTTGATGAAGGATGCGATGGATTTTTTGGGTTGAATTCGGCTCAGAGACATTCATCCTTCCAGATAGGTAGTTTGTTTTTAGTGATCATGGTGCTGCGTGTTTAACTAGACCATGAAGATTAGATTATCTCCAATGGCTCATTATATCATTTATCTTTTTCTTCTGTGTTTGATCTGGAAGATTTCCTGCTTCCTGGTGCATGAACCAAATGACTGCTGAATTTGGAGCAAAATGTGCATATAGGTGAAATTCCGCCCATGTCCACGCACCCTGTTTCCATGCATGTCAAGTCCACCAGTTTGAGATACTGCTAGGACAGGGTGAGGGGCAGCAACCAGATTAACTTTGCTCAGCCTCAAATGCACACTGAAATAAAAATCAAAATGACACATTTGGTTTTTAAAAAAATGCCCTAGAATTGTAGATTTTCCTGTAGAGACTGGAATTGGGATCAATGTTATTATAGCAATAAGGGTACTGGTACTAAATGTCCCCAAACCAGAAAAACATCAGTGAAAAGACAGTTGTTATCTGCTTCCCTGATTTCTCTCTCTCTCTCTTTTTCTTTTTTTAACCTATACTTCTCCCACAGTATCTATGTTTAAGATAAACTGTCTGGACATTTCCCATGATGGGAGCATGCCACGCGTGGACAACTTGTGCCACATGAGCAGGGACACTGGTCCCCATGCTGGCAGAGATGTGGGTAGACATTTAATGTTTTTCCTTAGTTCCGTAATTCTTAGGAGCTTTTAGGAAAAATCAGTAAGCAGTGGTGCAGAGATTTTCCAACATGAAGTAGCCACACTTTGAAGTAAAATCACATTAAAGTGAACATGCAATCATTCCTCACAGCCCAACTGTTGTCCCAATCATAACTCTAAATGTTAGTGTCTCCCATCTGCTGCTGCTTCTTGCAAAACACTATATGACTGCCCAAACAGTCCCAGTCTGCAGCAAAATCCTGCTGCAGACAGGGCTCTTTCCTTCTTCCCTTCCCCCCTTCCTTCTTTCCTTCCTTCCTTCTTTCCTTCCTTCCTTCCTTCCTTCCTTCCTTCCTTCCTTCCTTCCTTCCTTCTTCAGCAGTTTTGCAAGAAAGGCTTTGCCCAAGTTCCTGCACTGCATGACTAACAGCAAGCAAACAAAAAGGGTGCTTGAAGAAATGCAGATGAGAGAAGGTGCTGAACTGCAAATAATTTTTCATTTACATAATTTTTCTAAGAAAAAGAAGGCAAATAAAAAGATGACAAACTTAAGAAGCTGTACACAAAATAACCCAGTGAGGAAAAAACTTGGAGAGGTTATTGTGTCAGGTGAATTAAGTCCCTTCATCCTATGCACAGAGGGATTGATAAGGATAAAGAGATGCAATGTGTATGTCACTTCCCGCTCGTTCCACCCGCTGTGCTTAGCCACACACTTACCGCAGTGCCATTGTTATCTCTAAAAACGTCTTGATTAAAATAGTCAAAAAGCTTCTTTTCTAGCTGCAGCATAACCTAAAAGCGAAATAAAGAGGAGAGGTCAGCCGGTGCTGACAGTAGCGTGCAGCAGCGACCCACTGGGGACACGCAGCCCTTTGCAGGCGCTTCAGGCGCCGGGATGCCCCCGGCTCCTCACTAGCCTGCGTGCTTCACGGGCAGCAATCAGCTAAACGGATCCAATTAGCTGAGCATTAGGTGCGACAACCCATTTCCCTTCCCACCTGCCCTCCAAATTACCAGTGTTAGACAACTATATTCATGCCTCGCAGGAAGGAAAGCGAATGCACAGCAGCACTTCTCTTTGTGCTGGGGTTGCAGTGGACCTTAAATTATTTATTTACCTTTCGATCATTATCAGATTCGCGGAATATGAGCTTGACGACTTCGTTTGTGTCAGCTGCTCGGATTGTCTGCATCGTCGCCTTTGCACACAGCGTCTAGGGGAAAATGGAGACAGGGAAAACAGTTTGCATGTTTTACTGAGCTCTGTCACTCTGTGCATCACCCTGCGGCCACGTGGAAGCACAGCTTGCTGCAAGTCAAAATACAAAACATGGCTAAATTCACTGGCTTCCTCTTGTGACAAATCCAGGAGAATAATCTGAACCACTGTTTGGAGACAAACAGGGAATATTAAGAAAACAGCCTGTGAGTAGGACAAATACTCACTTAACTCATTATTGTGTGCATGCTAAGGAACTGCAGCTCCTGTCTGTTCTCCATCTCGCTCCATTCTGCATTCATTTGAAGGAGATGCCAAGCATATAGTTTTTAAAGACAAAAAGCATCTGTTTGCAAAGGTGTTTGTTCTTGCGGGGTGGGGGTTATCAGGGCATCATTTCCACTCAAGGAAAGAAAAGCCGTTGCACGAACACAGACACAGACACTTTGTTTCTGCTGAAAATTTTTAAAGGGAAGATGCTGAGAGCAGCTCGCTGCGACCAGGGAAGGTGTAACTTTGGTGTCACCTGTTTGGGCGCAGCGCCAGGTGTCGCCCCGCACTTGGCCTTCCGCGGGACGAGTCCTTAGGGTTTTGCCATCTGTGTCACGAGGTGCGGGCGGGTAATCCGCGCGGGTCGCATTGAAATGCAGAGCACAGAGCGGCTAAGCGGGTCAAGCCCCCCAAAAAATAGCGCTTTGCGCTCATGTGTCACCAATCAGTCTGGCCGGCTCCGAACAGGGCGGCAGATGAGAACAAGCACCCGAACAAACCAAAGCGGAAAACCTGCTGCTCTCCAAAGCAGGTTGCTAAAGCCCTGACAAACCGCTCCATCTTTCACTCATTTACACTCTCCAAACCAGGGTCAATACGGTCTCCCAGCATCCAAATGCTAATGCGCTTAAGTGCGCTTAAGCGGCTTTCCAGAGTGAATGGGCCAAAGAAGGGCTCGAAAAGACACGGCAGAGTTACTGTCACTGTCAAAAAGTCATTGTAGCCACCCCCGGCGTGGTGGCAATTCAAGAAATTCATGATTTCTGTCTCTTAAAAGCATCTGCTTGAGAACAATTTCTCCCCTGAGCTGCTTTATCTCACAACTCCAGGGCTGCTCCGAAAGGAAAAAAACCCCGATCAGCTCCTGAGAACCAATGAAGAGCAAGGACCCACATACCTTCCTGCTTTCAAATTCCACCCGCACAGAAAGTTACCTTATTCACGGACAAAAAGTGACTGGGCGAAGGTTCATTTCTTATACAAGCCAGAGCAATCCTTTTTTCCTCCTCCTTTCAGTTCCTGCAAAGTCGCAGTCACCCAAGCAGAAACTTTGGGGAACATGTGCCTTTTTAGACCAGCCTGCTTATGAAGGGATTTTTTGTTGCTGGTAAAGAAAATCGAAATGCTATGAAAACACACTGCTACTTTTCTGCTGCTCCTTCAAAGGTGCCTTTTTGCAAAGTTAGAAGAGGGGAGACCAGATCAGTTTGGTGGAGGGTTTTGGTACCTCTCCCTTTTATCCATTTCTTGTTGAGCAGAGCTTTGCTGCAGTCTGCAGGAGAGCTGCATACAGAGATGGGTGTGCGGTGCTCGGCCCCTTCGGGAAATGCAGCGTCCCTCATTCCCAGCCTCGCGCGGGCCATGCTCACTGTGTGTCCACAAGGATCCTTCACAACAATTTGTGCTGGGCTGTAAACCATTGCTGCAGTTTGCTGGAAAACCGCCTGGAAGCCTGATAAACACCTACCGAGGTGCAAAGTCAGGAGTGGAAGTTTCTGATACTGAGAAGTGTCAAACCTAGAACTGCCTCTAAATACACAGTCCTCTGGAAAAACATTTAATTTGCAGCATTAATGCGGCTTTCAAAACTCTTCTGTTTTGTAACTCTGTGTATATACACAATACATTAACACAATTTACACTACATCTCTACTATTTACACAGAAAAGGAACATTTACATACATTAGAGCACAACAGTCATTCATTATATATATGCATTATAACTGCACTATTGTTTCCTGTTAATAGAATTTCTCTGTTGAAATCCATGGTGGATTTCTCCCTGGTTTTGCCGTGCTGCTCTCCGTGCACCCTTAAGGAACCTGAGCTTACCTCTGCATGTGTGAGTCGAGTTGCTGCACTTGCAACTATTTCAACATTTTTTTTGTTGTTTAAAAAAGCTGCATCCGAGCACATACAGATCCAAGCTTTCCTACTGCCTCTGCCTGCTGAATCTAAAAAGGTTTGTTACTTTCCTCAATGATTTGATTTCTTATTACTTTGAATTCTTCTACCAATAGAAGTGCAGAATACATCTGTTTCTCCTTCACAGAGAGAAAAATTTTAGCAATAACTGCAATTGCAATTTTCAGTACACCACAGAGATTAAAACAGATGTGTTTCCTGTTAAAAGCAGCCAGGAGAAAAGTGCAGATGCTGTGTGCTAAGATGACCAACTGAAACCATAAGTTAGCCTTGGAGACACGAGCAACCAAATAAGATAAGATAATCCAGTTACATATTCTGTGGATTCTGGCAGGATAAGAAAGACATGTATCATCCAATTATGAAAATTAGATACTTCTGAAATGCTGCTCAAAACCCTCAAAATCAATCTGACATGAAGTTAGCAAAGCCAAATGCTTTTTTGCTATTATCTGGATGCAAACCATATTTACTTGAAACAATCACAGGTAAAGGATTTGCCACTTTGGGAATAATAGGAGTATCTGTTTTGTTCGGGTTGCTCCTCATCTCCGAAATGCTGATGTGATTTTCTGGTTATTGGGAGTATACTAACAGTAAATTTGCTAAATCTCATCATGTAAGAAAAATCAAATTCACAAGTCTGAAAGACAGAGCAAAATGTAACTTTATGAGTCAATAAAGTACATGCATTTAGCTATAAAATAATTAATGTTTCTAGTGCTTTTTAAAAAAATACTTTTGCATCTGCCATTAAAATGGAGACTTGCTTTAGATAAGTATTAGTAAGTTTTAGATAAAATCCACCTGAAAGCACAAAATATTCTTTCTAAAAAAAAAAAAATCTTGATTTAGGGTGTATTTTAACCTGTGCCAATCTTAACCTGTGCTTAATTAATGGAAATGGCAACGATGCCTCAGTGAAATTAGTGTTCATCGCACTAACAAGCCTCCTGAGCAGGAACTCCACTCGGCAGTGAAACAGTAGTTGAGCACAAAACAGATAGAAACCCCCAAGTGAGCAATGAGTGTAGAGGTCTGCGCACCCGAGCGGCAGGTGCAGCAGGAGCCGGCGCTGCACTCGGCGCGGCGGCTGCAGCGGGAGCCGCGGCCCGGCTCTCTCCTCCCTCTCAGTGCAGTTTGCGCAGAGCACCCCTTCCCCTGGCAGATCAGTGCAAAGCGCGCTCACTATGTTGCTGCTCGTATCCACTTCCACCTGCACAGGCAGCGTGCAGCTGCACCACTTTTATCACCAGTGAAAGCCTGGTCCAGAAGCTGCTCTAGATCTATAGAAGTTCTCTCGTCTCCAGGTAGGACAATTAAGGATATTTAGGGAAATATCCCTAACGGTAGGGATATTTCAATTTTAAAGTATCTCTCTGGGAACTGACTGTGACAAAAAAGTTCAACACAGAGCTCCTGCCTTCACGCTTCCAAGATTTCCTATGCCAATAAACTATATTATCCCTTTTAGGGACAACTTGCATTTCTCCAGGCTCAACTTCCAATTAGAAGCCTCAAGTTCATCATTAGCTGCATTTTCATGTCCAAAACCTTAGATCATGCATGGCATTGTGCGTGAACTACAGTAGACCATGCAAAACCATTTCCATCAGTCTTCCTTGCCGCACTAAGTAAACTGGGTGAACAAAGCTCTCAGGTGAAATTCCACTCCCCCACCCGCCGGCTCTTTCACAGCTTAAATTGACTCATTGACATGAACAATTACTTTCAAACACCACGTTCAGGACCTTAATCCTGGAGATCTGGATAAATTCAGCAGCACAGAAAGATCTGAAACCTTCTGCTACAAAAAACTCTCCCTCTTCCTTGTCACTTCGCATCATTCCTTGATGACAGCGGGATCCTGGGGGCAGTTCCTGAAGGCAATGATATGCTTGTCCTTAATTACGGAGCTGCAGCAATCCCACTGTCCCTACGGAAATCTATTTTTAAATATATACGTTCTTTCAATTTCTTTTCATTTTAACAGCAAAACGGCCTGTGAATCCCACCTGCTCCCGCATCCCTTTGCTCTGAGGGCAGCACTTGCCTCCGCTCAGGCTGAGGGTGTTGCTCTTCCTGCTGCTTCCATATCGATGGTTTCCTACAACCATAAGCAATGAAACATTGGAGCAACAACACAAAAACTTTAAGAATTTTAAGGCAAGATCTAACAAAATTCTCTGGTGCTTCCTGCACATTCTGGGGTCTGCCCTTCAAATCAATGCAGAGTTTTCTACAAAATCTATGGCACTGAAAAATGAATGGTTCCAGATCAGGTCATAGCCTCTGAAGCATGAACCCTTTGCTTCCCACAGGTTGCCATACATAAGCAGGCATCATATACGCAATATATGATGTGCATGCTAGCACAGTGGGGTTTTTTTTGTACTGGATTTTTCTTGTATTTGTGCTAAGAAATGGAAGTTGGAACTTAATTTTAAAACATGAAGTGTCGGGTGATTCTAGAATTAAACAACAAATCTGCCTAGGATTTAAATGCTATCGGACAGACATTGGCTATTCCTAATCGCAAAGTGATCATACTCTATAGGAAGAAACATGGAAGTGAAACTGAGTTAATAGCTGAAACTAATGATTGCAAAGGACTCGAGTCTTAAATGCCACGTTTTCAAGACATGAATCAGAAGACTCTTATCAGTTTTCCTTTCCAATGCACCAGCAACATTCAACTAATACTATTTCTTCCATTTCCACTACGTCACCGTTTCTAGCATTCAAGGTGACATCACACCTGCTCATCTAACAATTTAGCGTAAGTCTCTGCCATATCTGCCACTGCTTTATTAAGAAAGGGAAGCCTCCTGCAGCAGGGACCTGCTATCATGACCTTCCTTTGATACTGCAGAAAGAAAGAATTTGCAACATTCACACAATTCTCAAAATCACCATGAAAAGAATACTTAGAAGCAGACCACAAAATCTGAATGAAAGAACACCTTGTCCTTGCACCTCTTTGGAAAAAGACACTCCCAAAATCTTGTCAGCTAGTATGGATCTGTCTTGAGTATGTTTTAAGTGCAGTTGTATTTCTCTTAACTTGATGATGTGGGAAAGACGAGAACCAAGTACCCACCGCTAAACTTGGCTGTGTTAAGATATATATCAATAGTGAAGTTAGAGTAAGCACATGGGGAAATCTTTCACAGACATGTTGGTAACTTTATGGCAATTTTTACCATCTATACACACACTTTGCTCAGGTACTTAACTTTTTAGTGTATTTATAATTGTTGGAGTTTAAAGATGTCCACATGTCTATCTGAATTTCACGCTGCTACTCAAAAGGATATCTTAATCCAGTTACAAATTTCTACAACCACTATCCCAAACATTTCTAATTTTACAAATCTAAAGCAATGATGTCAGATGCCAAGTAACATCTCAAAAATGGAGCTAATTCTATTGACATATGAACAGAAGGCAGGACATTTTTCCAAACTCCCTGGCATCAGCAGGAAAACTTCAAGCACAATGAAGAATCCTTACCTGCAGAAAATAAATTTCCTGTGAACAGTTTTGAATATATGATCAGAAAGTGTTTTATTTTTCACATTATAGAAGCTTTAGAATTTATATCCACCCATATTGCTTGACAAAGTGGTATGTACATTAGCACGGTTGTTCTGTATACTCTAAATATTTATTTTTCTTTTGACTGTAGTTGACAAATATTATTCCATTCCTTCCCAGAAGACAAAATTTTATCACGTGTGTCTCTAAAACATTCTTTTCTTTACCAGTTTTCTTGCTTGTTAAAAATATGCAGTTTTGGGGGGACTAGGGTGCAGGGAGCTAGTGAAACCATCCACTACTGCATTTGGGATTTCGAAGCACACTGCCGCACGAGTGAAAGACAAGACAATTTTCTGAACTTCAGAGCTTTGGGAACTCTACTTTTTGCAAAGTATCTTTCACTGCCCTCATTGCCAAGAGAAAGCAGGATTTCCTTCTCTCTGAAGAAGTGCAGTACAGGGGCATCGTTAGAGAAAGTCATACCAATATTCGGACCACAGAAATGAAAAGTATCTTTGCAAAACACTGTGCAAAGCATAGAGCCAAGGCCGGCTGTGTTCTCCAGGACGTGTATGATACACGCACCGTACGAACAAAAGGGCGGACATCCTCCAAAACAGCCACTGCAGAGAGCAGGGAATGGGGCGCCGTGTGCTCCCTGCTGTCTCCCCCCGCTGCTTCCAAGAAGGCTGCCTCCTCCTCGTGCCGCGTGGCGGCCGCCCGCCCAAGAGCTGCAGCTTCTGCACTGCGCCAGCGCCCGTGGGCCCCGCTGCCGCGGGGACCGAGCTCAGCTGCTGACCAGCCTCGGCACCAACGCGGCCCACGGCAGCTGCTGGGATTTGCGGGATTTAGTTCGACCGGGAATGCCGACCCCAGCTCCTGTGGCAGGGTCAGCGTGCGGGAGGAGGACACTGTGTGCCCACCCATGTCCGCCAAGATGTCACCAGGACGTGGTCCTGCCAGGACAGCCAGGGAGCAGACGCGGGGCCAGGCGCGAGCGGAAAGCGGGATTTCTGGTCCTCGGCAGGACTTCTGACGTGCAGCTAGAGCGGCTCTGAGCGGGGGCGCAGGACGCGAGGCGCAGGGTGCAGCGTGGGGCCACTCGCTCGGGGCTCCCCCTCCTCGGCAGTGCCTTCAGCGGTGGAGCGGCGCGCGGGACCGAGCGCACGCGCAAGCCAAGGCGCACATCAAAATTCATGGCTTTGGCCTCGCGACCTGTCGTGGCGGCGCACGGCGCGGTCGGAGCGCGGCCGGAGCGCGGTCCGCGCTGCCCCGGGCAGATGCCGCATTGTGCGTGCCGAGAGGCTGAGGCCGCACATGGCGCCCGGCGCACAAGCGGCGCCTTTGTCTGGGCGGCTCCTGCCCGCCGGCTGCTGCCGCGGCGAGGCCGGCCCTAATCCCCACGTTTTAGCCAGCAGATTAAAACCAACCGCGCCAGATGTCTGCAAGGCTGTTTAACATACAGAGAGCTTTCTCTGGAAAAAAAAAAAATAGTGAAAGCCGTAATAACTTCTTCTTTATTTCCTCTGGAGATAACTTTTCCACACGCTTCTAGCTGGATAAAAGGGAGAGGTTATAATGGATTTTAGGATCTGCTTTAATTTTTACTCCAGCCTCTATTCCCCTCCACTCTGAGGCAAGGCAGAGCAAATTCTTCACCTGTTTAGGCTCAGACAGGTACGACAAGGAAGCTGTTGGCCAAGAAATCCAGTGATTTTGAAAGCCGGACAGGGCAGCTATCAGCAAAAAAAAAACGTCCTGAAGCAAGTGAATATTCACACCAGAAGTCAGGATTCCTCTCCAAAATACTTAACACCCTGTGAAATATGGAAGTCCCCTCACTAGCAGATCAATAAGGGCAGAGCGTTTCCCGGGGGCGGGAAACGGTGCTCGCGTGATGCCTGGCTCCCACCGCCAGCCCCATGAACGCTGCTGCCGTCACGGGGACGGCTGCTCGCTCAAAACACTGGTGCCCATAGAGGCATTCGCATCAACGCGTCACCCGGTCGCCTCTCCTTCCAGCTCACCTAGGGAACCACTAAACACTCGGCAGCATTTTCTCATCTGTTGCATTACTGATTTCCATTTGCAAACATCTCTAAAATTAATGCAAAGGATAAAAAGTCAAATTACTTTTAAAATATTCTTAGTAATTCTTTTTTGCCATACTAATAAAGTGCAAAGAATCTGCATATCAATGTTCCCCCGTGAATTTCTGCAGCCAAAAATCTTGCTTAGTGCAATGGAAATTAAATCATATATTTAGTTTCTTGTATTAAATTGCAAATCATATTTGTATGTAAGGAAAATAATTTACCTAACCTTTGAAAAGAAGCTTTAAAGAAAAATACATTCCCTTGAGGCTCTAGTACTTGATCCATTTAATTCATGTACATCATTTGCTAACTTGGAAAACTTATGGCAGTAAGATAATGCTTTCTCTGGTATCCCTTACCTATCAGTTTGCAATGGAAAAAAATACAACTTAAGCATATTGCTTATCTTCTTGTTATGCACTTTGAAAAAAATCCTCACTGTGGGGTCTTAAAATGAGAGCAACTATCTTATTAAATCACTGATCTAAAGCAGTACTATTAAAACATTTTTTTTTTAATTTTGCATCTAGTGAATACCTAAACTACTGAGAGTACTTAAATGCTATGAAAATAGTTACCAAGACATTGCTTTAGTTGTCTGATACGACACAAGTATAGACAGTGTAGTCTGATACTACACAAGGATAGAGAACTTTTCACCGGGTTTTTAGTCCTTTCAGAGACACGAGCGTAGGCTCATACTTAAATCACAGTTGTGAGAACACTCTGTTCAATAAACTCTCTGCAAATCAGATGTATTTGTGACTGCAGATGCTCTTCCCACTCGCCACTAACGAATTAATTTCAAATCCCTTTAAAGCAGGGTGACACTTCTGGAATTCACATGAGACAGAAGAATAAGCGTGTTTTTGCTAATTATATCATCAGCATGGTGAACCATAACTGCAGTTACAAGCAGGGGATGTTGCTCTCTCCCCTGAAAATATATTCCATTAAGCTAATTAAGCTGCTCTGCTTCTCTTCTCCCTTCGTTATCGCCACTCTTCTCATTGCACTCTTGGGCGGTCGGTACCACGCTACTGATTCTGGATTTCCCCAGTGTGTCAGAATGACTGAAGGGCCCAAACACTTGCTTTAAATCTTCCAGCCTTACATTCTCCTACTGGAAAAAAGCAGGCAGGCACCACAGTGAGGACGATGCTATTTTCCTCCCAAGTCCAACTGGAGAGCCTCAAGCTACCCAAGAGGGAAAGTCAACTAAGCACAAATCCGCCCAAGAGACTCCCTCCAGTTCAAACCTTCCCTCATCACTACTTTTGCCCCCTGGGAGTTTGCACACTTCAAGAATTATAATTCTACACTCTGTTTCTAAATTTCTTCAAGCACCAGTCTTGTGGGTGGGCTCCAAGATACATTTTACCAATTTTTCATGCCCATCCCTCTAAATGTGACCCTGCTCCCACGCTTTTATCTCTCTGACAACTTCACACAGGAAAACATGCAGCCCCTCTGATAGCATGAAATCGGAAACAAAAGCGTCCGGGAACAAAAGGCTGCCGGAGGCAGGACACCATCCAGGGCCCGGCGGACTGCGGGCACAAACAGATGTTCCTGGGACCTGACTCCTGAGCAAGCTGAAAGGAAGAGCTTGTAAAAGAAATGGGCCTTAAAAACAATGTATTGAGGAGCTTTAAATAAAGGTGAAAGGAAAGCAATATGGCTTTCAAGGATAAATCTCAGTGAAGAAAACCGCCCTGGCACCAGGCATTTCAATGGTGCATTTTTCTTTTCTCAGTGAACTCCATGGTGCATTTTGAAATCTACAAATTGCTCAAGTCTCCATTTAGTTCACACGTCTGCTGTAACCACCACAAGGGTGTACAATACATATACTTTTAGTTTCTTGTAACTAATAACCACTGCTTATGGGAACGCTCAGTGAAGCTCTGAAGTATGAGCTAATACCATTATTTTAAAAGCTGCTTAAAGCCTGACAAAAAAAGAGGAGTACGCTGAAGGAATCCTGATTGGAAACATCTCAGACGAGCTGCTGGAACAAACTGTGCCCAAGCTCCTTCCCTTTTCATGTGCGCCGTCTCAGGCTCCGAAAGGGCCGCGTAAAGGATCTGCGCGGCAGGCGCTATGGAGACTCGGGCGCTGGGCCGCGCTCACAAAAGCCCGTACGCACCATTTACACACGGAACAAAGTGCAGAATCACTTCTCCCGCTGCAGTTTCTGCTTTTGTGATTAAAACTCTCTTCCTCTTTCTTGGAGAGTCTGCCATCCAAAAGGGTTTGTGCCATGCTCCAATGCACAAAATACATGTATTCATTACAGGAAAAGAAAAAACCCTAGAAAATTTGGCACAAAGGAGGGTGCATAGCTTAAGTCCTGTTTAGGATAGCCCCCACTTGAACTCTACACATTTGCATAAATTTTTACCGACTGCTTATTTCCATCAAAAATATAGCAAATAACTAAAATAAACGATTCACCAGATATTTGCAGTCAGATGCAGATTTAGTTCAGAATGATTAGCATCAACAAGGCTTACATGTAAAGAAATAAAGTAACGGTACCTTTACCAGCATGGAAATTTGTAGAAATTTCTTAAGAAATCTATCAGCATCATCCTGATTCAGAGACTGTTCCCCAAAATAGCTAGAGCTGCTTCACACTCTTCATGCAATGAGCATATTCTACTGCTGCCTTCCAGCACAGAGCATAAATGCACATAAAACACTTTTGCTATTTCTGAATCATCATTTTCAGCTTCATAATATATATGCAAAACCAGGCATAATTGTTTGTCCTACTTCTGAAATGGAAAACAGGTTAGAGACGGTAAAATATCGATCCCGCTGTAAATCTCTAGAAGCACGAGGAATGAGTACAGCTATAGCACAGGAATGAAACTCAGCACCTGCTAAAATTGCACGAACAAAATACAGAGTTGAAAAATAGCTCTTGCTGGCTTATTCAAAGCCATTTACAAGTGAGGTAATACTTGTAAGTGTTGTGTCTGACATGCCTTTAACACCCAGTGGAAAGGAATTCTCCTGTTCACACAGAGAATACTTAAAATCATTATTTAGATTTTTCAAATATGTTAAAATATTTCTGAGTGGGAAAAATCAAAATAGACCAGGGCTTAACACATTTTTTAAAAGCTATTTTTCCTGGGTTCGCGTTAATAATTTACTATGCAGTACTGAACTACCTGTGGGGTTTGATTTCAGAGCCGTATCAGTGCAGAAAGCAGCAAGTTCTGCACTAACCATAACATGTTCTTTGTCCTGAGAGATGCCCCTTGGCTTTTTGGAATATCCTCACTGCACAGAAAATTCATCTCCTGGCTCTAAGCCATTACCATTACAGAACCATATGGATGCAACGCACAGGGTTGTTCTGCTTGAACACTGCAACACTGCAGGTTTCAACACAACTTTTGTTTCAGTTCTGGAGGAACTACCAAACGCAGGAATGCTCCAAGTCAATAGTGATGGTCCTCGTGCACCCTTCTCTATCTCCCCCCGTGCATACTCATGGTTGAAAAAATCCGCTCTGTGAGTCGATGATTGAAAATCTGCAGAGAAAACATACAGATCTCATGTTGTTTCGATGGTAAAGGCTTTTTCAAACAGAAGTGCTGACAGCCGGGATGAGTTTGGGCTACCTGTGTGACACCAGACAACCTCCTGCAGCTTCTGCAGAGCCCAGCTACAGCAGAATTATGGCCTTACTTTTGTCTATTTCCACTTTTATTGTTTTTCATTGTTTCTTAGAGTTACTCTGCTGTCAATATTTGAAGAAAAGAATATGGTGTTGGTATTGATTTCCTAAAGGCTTTGAATCACTGTCTTCATAATGCATATATTTTAAGGCAAGTATATGCAAAAGGTGGAGGTGAAGCTGCTTATTGCATTAAATCAATACAAAACACCCAACTGGCAATTATGATCTGGAATGCATTCTATATAATGTAAAACACGTGGTGGACAGAAAAGGAAAACAATTTTCCATCCCACTTTGGCGGCCTTCCGCTCAAGTGTTGTGTGCACCTGGACCTCTGGTTTGCTTCAGTTCAGCTGCTGTCACTCTTAGGAGTTGACCACAGGGCTGACCTCACACTAACATTAATAAACGTGGAGATGTACAATGCCACCTGTGCTATTCAATGACAGCACTGTGCAGCTACCCTGCATTTGGGCAAAAATGTATCAATATATCAACCATAATACCTTTTAATCTTCAGAGAAATGCTAGAGCTATCTCAACACAGGTTATCTAGAAATTGCTCTGTGCGAACAGAGTGACTCCCATGCAGACCTAATGCAATTGCCGTCCCTTGCTGGCAGCTCTGGACCACGGTGATGCAAGAGGCAGGCAGGAGACCTGCAGCCAGCGATGGAGAGGCGCCCGCCTTGCCAGCTAACGGTGTGCACAGAGCATCCAGCAAATGCAAAAGCCAGCAGAAGTCAGAAGAAAGGTCCCAATGACTTCCCAGTTGTGTCTACTCAGGTACTTCACTCTGTGGTTCCAGAGGAAGACACCAAAAATGAACACTAAAATCTTCAAGGATTTTATTGGCATACTCTTTACTCATTAAAGGGGAAAAAAAATCTATTATACGATTGTTGAGAATAATATCAGACTGTATAGGTCCAAAATTGACTGACATCACTCTGGACAAGCATTATTGAGACACACAAAGAAGCTGTTGTGCCTTTAAGCTTATGGTACATTGCAATGCACTAAATGAAAAGCCACTATTATGAGGAGATGTTTATGTCAGTATCTGAAACAAATCTTCTTTTTACTAGAATAATACTGTCTTAAATTGTTAACTGTTGATCAGATAAACAACATGTGATAAAGATCCTATAATCTCTTTTCATAAAATGCATTTTAACCATTAATGGCTTTACATATTAAATTGTTATGCAGCTCAATATTATTGAGCCGCAGGAGAGTTTATAACAGTTCTAAATCATATCCTCTCAGAGCTCTTACGGAAGCAGTAATGCAAGATTTTGAAAAGCCAAGAGACCAGATACTAGAATTTTCACAAGAGATGATGTGTCAGTCGCCACCAGGAACTCAAGTCCCCCCTGTTCCCGTTCTTCACCAAGGACACCAATCTGTAGGGCTTTGTGCAAGGAGGAGCTAACTGCGCTGCCACAGTCAGGCTGCAGATCTAGGAGACAGGCAACCTCTGCGGCGCGGCGTGGTCAGTGCGAGGTGATGCTGGTGAGGAGGTGCACAGAACAGGTTTTCTTGGTGGTCTCTCCTACATCAGGCAGGATGATCAGGAAGCAGGAGTAAGATCCCACCACCACTCCACCCTTCCACCTATAACACTACCCACATCCTCTCCTAAGCCTCAGAGTGATTAAGTTTGAAGTAAAGCAATTTACTGCATGTTGACTGCCTTCAAGGGAAAGGACCATACGAGCCACATTTTTGAAGCTGGCACAATGTGACCCCACAATGCACTCAATACCTGCACCTCGGCCTTTAACCACTTCACAGCGCGGATCTCAGGAAGAGTCACGTTCAGGAAAACCCATATTCTTCTCTGCAAGGGGTAATTTCATAACTTTCTGACAAGTAAATATGTAACTGTGGAAATGTGTAATTTAAAATGTGTATTTTGTAATTCTTATGCAAGTCTAAGTGGGATAGAACTCAAAGTGGATTTATAGAGTAGTAATTACATGTTCAAAAACAAAAATGCATTAAAGAAAGGAGACAGATGGCACAGACAGGCAGGGAAATGAGGGCTACAATGTCTACTGAGGGAGTTTCTCTGCTGAGTTAGTGGAATTTGGCTCAAGCACTAAGTACAGTTACAGAAATTTAGTCTGGGAAGAGATTTTGTTCTGAAAAGCATTTTTTTAAACCCAAACTAGAGGATTTTTTTGTCTACAGATGAAGCATTTTATTTACTCTTTTCTCAAGTGTGTTCCCACAAAGTATTACTAATATCTTCTTTTATTTAAGGTAACTTGACCTGGAAAGTGAGAACGCATGAAGCAATGCTTGTGGTGAGCTCCAGAGTAAAGCCACGGAGATGCTCCACGTGCAGATAAAAGCAGTATCTTTTCATAACGCGCTGCCAAGGTCTGGCGGGGTCCTGGGGGCATTAGCCATGGCTAAAGCAGCAGTGCCCGATCCACCGAATGCGCCGCCAATCAGCACCTTTTTGACACAAGGCTCTTCCGGACACCGGGAAGCCGAAGGCGAGCTCTGCTCCCAGCTGCACGCAGCAAAGCCCAGTGTGGGCTGGTGGGAGGCAGCGAGGCCGCAAAGTCGCGGCGCGATGACGGATTCGGAGAAATGCCGCATCTGCAGGGCCACTGCTCCCAAGGGGGCTGCTGCAGCCACTCGAGCCCCGGCATGGGGAGGCGGCAGCTCTCCTCGGCGCAGCGAGCGTGCCAGCCTCGTAAAGAAATGGTCCTTAGGAAACGTTAGGAAGGTTCTGACCTGTCACTGCCCAGCAGTTCAGACAAAGCATCCCAGCTGCAAGGGGAACAAGTGATCAAGCTCAGGATCATACGCTGAGTGATTTAAGGTACCAGGAAAGCGGTGTCTTTGCAGAAAGGTACTTGCTGCATGCCTCATACAAATGTCCTCCCATTAAGCAGCTTTATATATGTGCAATGCTGCAATTTGTCCCTTCTCCTTAAGCACTACTCCATTTATCACTACTCAGAGGTAAAGTGCCATTGTAATCTTAGTTGTTCCCCCTATTCTACTAATGCTTCCTCCCCCTAAAACTAATGGTGTGTCCAAATCCAAACACTATCTTTGTTTCACAAACTATTGATCTTGTTGCACTTTTCACTTGCACTTTTCTCCCACTCTTGAGAAAAAGCCTGTTTTGTTCTATACCATAAATAGGTGCAAATACGAGTACATAATTATCCATAGATGTCAACATTTAGGACAAAAGCAATAAATACATCTTTAGAGAGAATGCATTTTTTCGGGTGCATCCAACTTCACTGAAATTACATATTTTTGGTTAAAGAAGAAAACATTGAAGCCATCTCTCTGGATGATATTTTGCCTCAGCTGAGGGCATGAGATTTCATACTAGATCTAAGCAGTGAAATGCTTTCATGTGTGGTTTTAGGTAAACATTTGTTACATAGTCTGGCTATGCATTATAATTCTCTATTTAATTGCTCAAATCACACCTGTATTTAAGAAAATGGCACTTTTAGAAATACACAGTCAATGTTTTTACACTTACATATACATTTTTTCTAGCTACAGTCCCTGCAATACAATGAGCACCCTTGCCCTGACTGAATGCAGCCACCAGCTGAGTGCCCAGCTAATACTCCCACCCCAACATGCCTCGCACTCCGATGGGAGACCTCGGGCACTGTCCAAAGGTTTGGCAAACAAATCTCAGGTCTAAGTCTTAATTAGTAAGTCATCGAGCAGGCATCAATGGACAGCAAGGTGGCACCTGGAAAGCCTGCAGTGAATACCTGGGTTCCAGCCCTGGCATCCTGCTACTGACAAGCTGCTGTCAAAACAATTTTTCCACACGCATTTGAATGAACTCCAGGTCTTGGCCTCTGCACGAGCCAACCCGAGCTAAGCTGTGCTCTGCAGGACGTGTGTCAGGAACCCCGCTCCCTGTGCTAGCAGGCAGCTCAAGCCATGGCAGAAAATGCACCATGCCCAGGACCTCCCTTCGGCCTGCTCCGCCTCGCCGCTCACTCTGGGCTTCGGAACATGTGAGGATGGATGGAGCGGGAGCCATGGGAAACAGAACCCATCCTGAGAATGCCCGCTCCCCAAAGGGAGCCGGTGGCTCTGCAAGCGCCGGGGAGGCGCCCCCAGAGGCGCTCGGTGGGCAGCGCTGTCCAGCAGCTGGTGGATGGCAGGGGTGTCCCTGTGTCCCCTGAGGCGCCGGGCGCTGTCCTGGCCGCAGCTGAGCGGTGCAGCTGGGAGGCCGCACGCTGTGAGCGCCGCTGCGCTGCCCCGCGCGGGTGACAGCACTAATTAGTTTAATGACGCTCACTGGGAAGTGGGAGGTAATTGCATTTAATTTGTGTACGTTTTAATTATGGCTCCAGCAGTGCCACATTTGGTAAGCGCAGCATCCTCTGGTCTGCCCTGTCCCCGTATCAATCTGCATCTGCAGCGGGAGGAGCTGCAGAGCCCTGCAGGGAACAGGATCCCTTTCAGCCCTAACAGCGCTGTCCTTGATGCGCTGCTGCTGCGCGAGCCCCTGTCAGGCGCAGCAGCCGCGGCCTCCTCTCCCACAGCCACGGAGTAGCAGCAGGTTTAGGAGCCGGCGCTGGAGGAGCCCCCGCTGCCTGCAGCCTCCCCTCCCCTCCCCTCCCACGTGGAACTGGGAACAATTGCATCATTTAATTTACTATTGCAATGAGGATATGGCTCATTGGCCCCTCGTTGTTTTGAAGATGGATTTAATTAACCTCCAATGAATCTTGCTAATAAGTGCGGCAGCAGCCACGTGGAAGCGGAGATGCCAGAAAAGCGCTCGAGGAGCGGCGGGTGCTCCTGACATAGAGCGGCCGCTCCGCGCCGCACTCTGCTGCCTGCTTCTGCCGGCCGCGCAGGCAGGGCCAGAGGGCCCGCAGAGAGGCAGGTAATTGAATAATTCCTGCTAGTCACATATATCTTTAATGCAGAAGCCATTTACGGTCACTGGAAAATAAATAATTGCAATTAACTACACTGTTAAGTAAATATACAGTCCCTTGGGGAAGCAATCTGCATGCTTTTATAAGTCTCGCTACAATATGAAACTCATCACGATGTCTATGAGAATAATTTATAATGAACATTTAGCAGGTGCCTCAGATGGTTTGCTGCAATTTACCTTCATTAATAAAACTGTCCTTATTAGACCTACAGTTTTATGCATTTTAATTTAATAAACCTTTATTACATTTTCATTTTACATTTGACTTTGTTTCCAGCATGTCCTACAGTCCATTTAGCTTGTAATAGAGGTTTAAATCCTTATGAGACAAAGTTATTTACAACAACCCACTTGAGAAGGTAAAGCTAGCCCAGCCTCTCAAGCACATTTCCAGCAGGCAGGAAAGCATGATCTTAGGCTGTAAGTTATTACAGGGTGTAAGGTGTGAGGGTGTTATTAAGAATAACTTACACCCTCACATGCAGGCTTATCTCAAGCATAAAGAGATGCCATTTTTCTTTTGTAAGGACGGTTTAAGACCACTCAACCGGAGGGAGCCGACAGCCCTACGACAGCACAAACTGTCCGCCCCCAGGAAGCACCGTGACTGAAGAACATGGGAAAGAAAGAAACGCTCCTTTTGCAGCCCTCTTCGCATCACGCACCACACCACGAGAAGCTTGTCTGAAAGGTTTAACAGGACACAGCAGGTTGGGAGGGTTGAGCCAAGGTTTAGTCCAGCCTTCCCTCATTTGCTGCTTTTGCAGGAAAGGCTCTGCCTGGGGTAGCCTATGTGTGCTGCAACATCCCGGCCTGCCGCGGGGTAAAAGCTGCGGGGGGATCCTGACTGTTTACTGCAGTGAGCAGACACCAAAAGACACCTGTCTTGCCTCAGAAATACACAAAAGGGATTTTTCTGTTTTGCATGTGAGACAGGTTTTGAGCAATTTAAGAGTATACCTATAATGTTTCATTGAGTGTGAAATGGCACTTTTGTTGATCTTTAAAAAGATACATAAAACACACATCTTCAGCTCTTGCAGAAAAGAGAAGAAACAAAAAATTAGACGTAACAAATGGCCAGAGCCTAGAGTAATTACAGAAAGAGGTTTCCCAGTTACTACCAATTTTCACTGTATCTGTTTTTACCCTCCCAACTATATTCCACAGGTGACGGATATACAGTAATAAAGCTGAGATCAGCATTAAAAGATGCACAAAACCTCTGAAAATGTGTATTTATTGCTATGTATATATTCAGCATCTGCTCTGCTGTCACACAACAAACTAGGAAACAGGTGCAGGAGGTGGGTTTCAAACAACAGGCTCTGCAGAAATAAGTTAGAAAAATGCCCATAAGAGCATAAGATGCTCCAACATCTCACTTACTGCCCCCCGGGTGAGATGTTGGAGGAAACGGGGGTGTCTGGCAGAGGGATGCGGGTGAAGTAGAAGAATATCAAGAACAAGTAAGAGAGCAGAAACGTCTGCATGGGGATGACATCTAGAGTGACTTCGACAGGAGATGAGGACAGACAGACGGGCAACTTTAGGAATTTTTAAGTACAAGATGTGAGTGCTTCTTTTCTTGAAAAATCAGGCTCCAAATGCCCTAGATATTCCCCTTGTTAGGTAAAAAGAGAGAAAGGAGAATTTTTATGGTTTCCCTGAGGAATTTATGCAGAAAACAGAGTGAAAGCAAACACGATGAATCACGAGGAGATTTCGATCTCTCTCTTGGTTATATTTTAAATTTATAGCACTATGGGGATCTCTGATGCAAACATTGTACTGATTGGACAAAGAACTCCAATTACTGTAGTCATCAGACATGGATATCCTCCTCACTAATGTAGCCTGGGGTAAGAACAAGTTATTTTTCAAGTAGTTTAAGAGGCAATTTTATAACTCTAACTAGAATATAAAAAGAATTACAAAGAAAGTCAAGGAAAGTCCTTTGTGATCAGCTAATGCTTTATTTCATGTTTCCTTTAGAAGTGTTTCTATACAGTTTAAATATGTTACTATGCTGAAATGCTTTTAGAGAACTCAACTACCACAATCCCCACTTTATGTATTTTCCAATGGAAACCACATTTTCCACCTGCACTTGTGGTCTCAAGACCCCAAAGTACCAGATTATTTCAAATCATTAATACAGTTCATGTTTGTAAAGAAATAATCAATAAATTTGTAGCAAGGCAAATTGCAAAATGCTTAAACACTATGCATCACCATATGGATTTGCTGAAGAAAACTGAATCACAGCTGTGCGAAATATGACACATACAAGTTTGCTTTCTGAAGACATTCTTAAAATAAATTGTATTAAAGAGACCTAAATTCCAAGGATATAAAAATGACCTAAAAATACTTCAGTGCTTCCAGAACCACTTTACACTGTCTGATTTGCCCTGAGGAACTCAGCAGACCTCCTGCTGGGGCCTGCTAGGCGCTGAAGCAAAGGGATGCAGCGGAGACCCTAGATCTGTGTGTGTATTTGCATGTCGTCACTGCTCAGGAACACCAAGATGGATACTATGGGTTTAGATAGGAAAGGAAAAGTGCGCATGCACATGGCTGTAACTGGATATTTCTTATTATATTTCTGACTTCTTTATGCTATGTCAATATTTTAAGACAATCAAACATTCAAATTTCTACTCAATGCCCACTTCTTAAAGAAAAACAAACCAACCAACCCCAGGCGCATTTAAAAAGGAATGACTGCTTTGCTTGTACCAGGAAGAACATGCAAACCCTACAGGATACAGGCTATCCTTTTCCTGGTATCCTCAGAGTATCTTTTGCCTATGACAGTTAAAAAAAAAAAAACACACATAACATTCTCCCCCCACCACCAATATATTTAAATTTGATGAGACAGGCAGCTAGTTAGTACGGACACCAGCATTGCCAGAAGACAGCAAGAGCCTCCTGCTGCCTGGGCCCCATTTCTGTCCTAGGGAGAAGGTCTGCAAGGACAACAAGTAACTCAGTCCCGCATGCACAGACAGCCTGAGTGTCCCCTCGAGGGACAGACTGACAAAAATCGGTGCTGTTGGCTCACTAGCTATTCATTGCTTTGATGACAACTAATAATGGGAGATTTCTTGGCTAGGATTTGCAAGGGTCCTAGTTTTTGCACAAAAAAAAAATGTCTCCATAATGAAACAAATGCAATTTAAGATATTTCTTCTGATTTGAATAAGATCTAGAAATGAAAAGTTGCTTATCATTTTTTGAAGTAAAGCTATTTGTGTGAGCGAGAAGCCCATGCGCTGCAGGTGGACGCACTGCAGCAGAAGCTGGTTGTGCTCCACAGCCTCCTGAAGCCTCGCTGCCACGAGGACACGTGACAAGGAGATGTGATGCCACGACCATGTGAAACAGTCTTTTCCAAAATGAAAAAATAGATTGTGCCAAGACTGTGTGATCAAATGAAAATTATGGGATGTGTTACACTATAGCACCCTGACTATTATCCCAACATAATGCCTTCCACTGAGGGAAAGGTGAAAATCGTGCTATTTCTGGAAGCAAGTGGTGATTATGGTTCACTTTGAAAGAAGATATTTTGCAATTAATGTGACTTTCCCTTCAAGACTGAGGCTTGCAAAGTGAACTTCATACACTTGAGCTGTAATTTGTGGAAACTAGAAAGCACATAATTATCCCTCTTTTTTTCCCTTGGAAATACAAAGAACTTTTAGATTCTTTGGAAATAGAAATCTCATTGAGAATCCCAGAATGGCTGAGGTTGCCTGGGAGCTCTAGAGACCATCTAGTGCAGCCCCTGCTCCAGCAGGACACCCAGAGCATGGGGCACCCGGGTGCATCCCGGTGGGTTTGGGGATCTCCGGAGCAGGAGCCTCCACAGGCTCTCTGGGCAGCCTGGGCCAGGGCTCGGGCACCCTCACACCAAAGAAGTTCTTCCTCACACGGAGATGGAGCTGCCTGGGGTTCAGCTTGTACCCACTGCCCCTTGTCCTGTCACCGGCCACCACGGAGAAGAGCCTGGCCTCGTCCTCCCTACATTCTCCCCTCGGGTACTTGAACATGTTGGTCAGATCCCCTCTTCTGAAGACTTGAAGACTTAATCTGAAGATCTTCTTCAGATTAAACAGCCCTAGCTGGTCTGGAATTAAAGCAAAAAAAAAAAAATTTAATTCCAAAACAGTTGAAATAAACCCTGCTCGTTGAGCTAGATCATTATGTCACAAACTCAACAAATCAGATTAGAGAGGTTTACTGATAGGGGCCCTAGCGGATCGCTAATTCCATAAAAATAGGGAAGCAAGAGGCGTTCTGGCAGATCCGTGCAGACGCTGCTGCGGCCGCTCACGGTCATGCTGGGCGCAGCCCCACCTGCTGCCGGAACCTTTAACAGAGATTTGAGTATCCCACTTCTATTATTAAGCTGATGGACAGCTAGTCGTGTTTAATTCCAGAACCTACCCTATTGCACATTCCAAGGAATAAAATGTTAGCCCTTAATCATTTCTAAACTTCTAGCCAAATTTTCAGCTTCAGTCTATAATCTACACCCCATGCTGCTGCAGATTTCTTTAAAGTTAAACCTCATCAAATCTTTCCTAATTCAGTTTTAGAATATAACTTTTTAGAAAAACTGTCATTATTACATGCTTAGTGACCACTATAAATTTGAAATATATTTCTGATATCCTTAAAGACCACAATGACCTATCGGTAATATCTTTAAAAAATAGAGAAAAACTTCTGGAAAAATTACAAGAGAAACACCACCAACACACAAGAAATCACAAATTCATGTTTCTGTTAAACACTGTGACAATATACGTATTAGAATCACTGCAGTCAAAATGATGAAAACAAGAACTCACAGTCAAACAGATGTAACAGGGTAGTAATTTTATGTACACTGTAAACATACCCAAAATGAGCTGCGGGGGGAAGTGCTGGGAGACATCTGCAAGCAGTAGGCACCTCATGACGATGCCGGATCTCCCCCAAAACATTTAGTGAAGCTTAAAAAAGAAAAAGGGCTGGGACAGCCATGATTAAAGGAGTAATGCGCTAGGTGCTCACCCGCACGATCCAAGCAGTGACACCAGCGAACAGGAGGCCGGTGGTTCTGGTGACCAACTAGGGGTGACACAGCAGCGAGGGATGTCTATCCTGCACTCTGCTAACGCAGGGAGGCAGCGAAGGGCTCACCAGGACTTCGGCTACGGGCCAAACCCGAAGACTTGTTGTCACTGCAATACTCAGCCTCTACAGCAAAAGTCAGGTAGCACCTCCGCTTCGCGGTGCTAAGGCTGGAGGTGCCCCTCTGCACAGCGCAACGCCAAGCTCCAAGTTAGGCCCAGGCCACGACTCAGACCCACTATCCAACAAGCGAACCTCCTCAGCACTTGCTAGGCTCATTGTGCCACCCACATCCCAGCTCCTTCTCAATGTTTATATCACCAGACAACACACTTGTTAATGCACATATGGATCTCAGAGTCACCAGGAGCCTCACCTGCTTTATTGATCTCCCCTGGGTTACTCCAACAACAGTAAAGCAGATTTTCCTAGCAAGGCAATCAATATGACTTTAGATTAAAGTTCCCACAAAATGCTTAATAAATTATATATTAACGATCTATTGTCTATTAATTATGACTTAATAAGGGTAATTGGCATCTGATTTAGCATACTGCACTCCAGTGTCCGGATTCAGCACCTGAAACTGATCTCAGCCTTTTTCTTTCAATGACTTGACTAAGAAATCCTTTATAAATACACTTCAGCTTTTGGGTTTGCTTTGGGAAAGTCTATGTTTCCACAACACATCTATTGCTTGTACCACCTTATAGCACTCAAGGTTTTTCAGCACTTTTTGGCGCCAAGAGGGCATTCAAAAGGTCAACAGGAAAATCAAATATAAATTCAGTAGTTTATATGAGGATGACAACTTGGTGGATAAATCTCTAAATTTCTAGGATTTCAGATCCCACCAGAAAATCAAACGGATGTTTAATATCAGTCAGCAGTGCGCATAGTCACACGTGCAAAATGCCAGAAGGGATGAGGACATATTTTGGAGCCTCAGGTCCACCCAAGAGCAGAGACCACCACTTTGATTTGCTCTGACCATTACAGAAGCAAATAACTTCGGTAGTTTTTGTCTCCTGCTCTGCCAGTGCTCATAGCAGACGGCCTTGGTCAAGTCACCTTACTCCTTGTAAGGGGAGGCTTTGGCAAAATGTCACATCTGCGAAGCGCCCTTTAGTCAATAGTTTGTAAAGTGATTTGGGATGGGATCTTCACAGAGGAAAGGCACTAACACAACCAAACCATTAGGTCCTGTCTGGGATAATTCCTCTTAAGAGTTTGTAAGGAACACTATCCTCCCACATTTTACCTTAAAAAAATGATTCATCTGCTAAGAGCCTCAACTTCATTCCTAAAACACAGTGCTATACACCTAATATTGATTCACTTATGAACATCCAGGTGTTCCACTGTTGTTGGAGATGAACTGAGTGCACTGTCACCTCTGCATGGTGGACTGCATGGGACAAGCATTTCTTCAGTCTTCTGGGTCTTCTAAAATACTAGTTTATGACATGTATCAAATGCAAAAGACCATAAAACTTAAAGAACATAAAACTTAACAAAAATTCCGCTGCACATACAAAAATTCCAAGTGAAAATTTCTAGACTAACTATAATCACATTAATCAATGATATAATTTGTTTCTCATTACATGACCATGTAGCTGGGTCAAGTTCTGGTTAATGTGCTATGCTATTTGTTAAATAAAGCAACAGAGCAGACTGTACATAAGCTGCATTATTCCAGTACTTTTCCCACTCGTGCATACACACACTTTCTCTAGGAAAGCGGGGAAAATGAGTTTGATTCATCTTCAAATCACAGCTTTTACCAAATCTTGCATGCTCACATATAACAACATTAGCTGATGCTGGCAAAGTGCTCCAAAGCTGCAAAGCACTGTCAGTACCCCAACCACCTGCACCCCTACTACCTGCCACGCAATTCACGCAGCATGTATCACTTACTGTTAATGAGATTGTTTCATTATGAGCCAATCACTTTAAAAGTTATCGACACAAATGTAGCCATCTTAATTAAAGAAATTAGTAACAAAGAAAGCATTCTCTGCAGATGCAGTTCTGCAAACTGCTAGGCAGGTAGAAAGTCAGGAAAATTACTTGCAGTCCTCTGTACCAACATGGGGCGGAAAAGCTAATTCTGCCAGCACGTGGCTGCTAGAGGTTCTGGGACAGGAGCATTCTCAGTAAGGCTACTGCAACCCCCTATAGCATCTATAGGAGGGGAGTCCAGCCTGTGACACACTGGCTGCTTTCTTCTTGCAGTTTGATTTACAAAAGAAAAGCTCTGGGTCTGGAAGATACATGCCCATCCTCAAGGACAGCAAAGAGACACTACAGCATCACTGAGAATTAAAGAGGGAAAACCGAGAGATTAAATTGGTTTTCTGTCCTGGATATTATTTCTGACCCCACGTTACCTGGAGCAGAATGCTAGCAGTAAAGTCAAGGTAATCTCAACTTACGATGGAAATGGTTTACTCTATTCTCTTTGGCTTTATACAAATCTTCCACAGCAAAATACTAACGTCGCAAAGGTCTGTACAAATTCCTGCAATTTTTATTTTTAAAGCATGGAACTCTATCACAGAAATTTAGGAATCCTTTTTTTTTTCACTGATTACAGATGCGAACCAACACACACTCGGATTACAAATAAAAGATTGTGAAATTCTCTATGAGCTATAAGCAAACAACGATAGTCATGAGCACAGTAGGAAGAGACTCTTCCAAGACAGTATATTAGTACTTAGTGCAGAAAAATGATAAACATTTCTCTCTTTTGTTACAAAAGTGAGCTGCTTTATTACAATGGAGGCATGGGCATCGATATTGTCATCGGGCACCCGCCCATCTGGGATGGATGGACACAGTAAGCTGCGAGATCCTCCTCACCTTGTCTACCAAGGGTTGTTTTATTGCTTCAGCAGATTTCCAACACAGAAATACTCACTTGACTGTCGGACGGTCCTGTTGAAAGTATTGTTACCCAGGTTCAATATCAATATTAAGATTAGTCTGTTAAATCACTTTTAACTTCTTCACAGGAAAAATATTTAAGAAATAAACCCTGTTTGGCAGAGAGTAGAACTGAAAAAAGTTAAGTCCTACCTACCTCTACTACCGCTTTGGCATCCAGTCTGAAGTTGAAATCTCCAAAGACAAAATACGAAACTTTCTCAAACCGCTGATCTATGATTCTGGAGAGGGGAAAATAAAGTCACTCAGCTTTGCATATATGCAAACATGCACATGCACACATCTCTTATGTCACTTCAGAGACAACTTACGAATATTCCCCAAATCATTTTATTTTTAGGAACAATCTTGGAAATAACTGGGACAATCAAAACTACCAGCTTATTCTGGAAGCATCTTCTTAATAAATTAACCAGGCATTTGGGCTGTGCTTCCTTGCTCAGGCAACTCCGTCTCCAGCACCAGTAAAATAACACATTCAGTCACCCCTGGCCCTGGAAGACCTGGCCCCTGGAGAGGTCTTGTTCTCTGAAAGACAATCCCTTTTTGGGGAAATCAAGTGTTTGTTGAGACTGTAGCCAACTCCTAAGCTGGGCTTTCTGGACATGGAGCAGAGACTGACTCTGTTCTCCCTGCTCTCTTCCTACTAAAGAGGGAAATGAAGCATTACTATTTATCTTGCAAATCTTGTGTTATTAAAAATGTCATTATATTCTTCGTCTATCTATCATTAATAACAATTCCTTGGTGCTCCCAACTTGCAATTTTACATGCTTCCAGAGCTCTCAGCATTTGGAAAACCACTGAGTTAACTCCTAATTTCAAAACAAGAATCACTGCAGCTAATTAATCAAATAACGAGTACCTGATGAGGGTACAAAATAACTGAAGTGTGACTGTTACAGCTGGAAAGGAAATACACAGAACAAATATACAAAAGTGGAATAGTATACTAAAGTGCATAATAAGGAGCAAGGGACAGGCAATACACCATGCACCTTCTAAGAATATATAATTGCTTAAGTACTATGATACCCTAAATCCCAGCCCCAGAGGCAGGGGCTCCTATGGACAGGTAAAGGATTATAAAGCAGTGCACAGCTAGGCAGACCTTCTGCAACAGCGTGGCCCAGCTTGGAGGCATTTGTTTTAAATGGATATATATATTTTAATACATTGCATCCTCTTGGAGATTGCAAAGCTATAAAGTAAGGAGGAACTCTAGATTTACAGCGAGGCATTGCTTCTCCTCTTAAAACACCTCATTGCAGTTTCAGTCTGCAGCCATCTATTACATAAGGCACATTGAGAAATTAATGTGCATTGGACCTATGCTGGTGATCACTGGAAGCAAATTCTGCTGCAAAGAGTTATCCTCTTTTGGTAGGAAAATCTCCAAATCCTCCATTCAGCTGACAAATTATTGCAGGTGCTGTTAATAAATACTGTCTACTGTCAAACACTACCAAGCGCCAGGAAAGCCTGCTGCTCCCAACCTGTACATAACATCGCTGTGATTGGTGCCCTCGCGGCGCTTTGAAGGAAAATGAGAGTTTAAAAGCGAAGCCATTCACAAGACCACAATTTGCTAATGCAGTAATTGCAAGATCTGATATGCAACCTCCACATGCAAAAGGCTCATTTTGTTTTGCCAGCTTTAGTGATTTGTATCTTTAGTTTTCCCTTAGCTTTGTGCTGATGGCTGCTGCCAAAACCTGAGAGAGATTGCAGGAATGACAACAAGGTCCAGAGACGGCCTCTTAAAGCAAACTGATGTCATGAGGATGGTATCTGTGACTGTAATATGCAAAGATGGATTTTTCAAATAAACAGACTGCTCCAAAAAGAGCCAGTTAAAATATCTCTTAACTAAATTAACTTGAAAAAACTCAAACAGCTACTGATGAACAAAACAATGTTCTGATCAATCAATTAAAAATCAGTCATTTCATAGCCTTGCAGATTACCTGATTTAAACGTGATTTAAACAAAGCAACGCCAACTTTAAACTGGCAATTTTAACCAGCTGCTTTCCATGTAGTTTCTTTTATTGCACATTTTAGAAAGAGAGTCTCAGAACAGACTGAGTTAAAATGGTACAAAAGTCACTTCTCAAGAATGATGATTTATGCAGTTTCTGACATTGGACGAATGTCAAGAAATTTATACGTACAGTAAAATTACCAAAGCCAACATGCCAAGGAATACACAGCCTTATTAAAGAATACAGGTTACCTCACAATAAAATATACTTTCAGTGGCTTAACATACATACACGTATAATTACATATATATATATATATGGATGGGGTCAAACATATACATATATGTACGCATGTGTGTAGATATATATATCAAGTTAGATTTTATATATATATATATATGCATATATATATATAAATATAAATCTACTCTAAATCTGACTTTTATTTACAATACAGGTTTTAGAGCTGAAGCAAAATAAAATGTTCTATTCCTCCTCTTTCTGCCTTTTAAGCCACAAATACGTAAAACTGGTCAAGTGAACAAGTAAATGAAGAATTGGGAAGATTTTCCATTTAACTTTTACTGAGGAGAGCTTGCAAATGAAGCTGGATGTCTTCAGAACCTGCTTTATTTTACTTTGCTATTTGCCATTACACTGATATCCTTCTTTAAACCATGAATCACATAATCCTTTAAAAATGCTGCCATGAATCAGCTGATGGAGCAATAAATCTGAATCATATAAGAAGAAAGCAGCCATCCCATGTCACCAATGTTAATTTAATGTTTTTAGTGGGAGGTCCAAGTGCTATTTCTTGCAACTTGTATTTGCTGTCTACCAGATAATCCAGAAAGGCTTCAGGGAGCTCTTCCTCCCTGTACAGCTTTTCCCAATAGCTGGTGACAAAACCATCCACTTTTGGGGAAAAGTGTCAGGACTGTGAAGGAAGCTACAGATATTTCATCTCTGGAGTTTTATGTGAAAGAGGAAACCAAGGACCATCAATGTCCTTCTGGTATGCTGTGACCATTATGGGGTCTGCATTTCTGTGTGGCCTCTAAGTGCGCTAGTTCAAGGGCCACAGAAGACAGTATTTCCTTCTCTCAGTTCCAACTACGCAGGATGCCTATTTGCATAATCAGACCTTAAAAGCCGTGTTAGGTAAAGCCTGGAACCGGAGAGCTGAGCTCTTCGTCCCGGTCGAGACGCACCACCTCAGTCATCTCAGCAGTTTCAGACCAATTCTGCATTTTTAACTGGTGACTTCACACTGAAAATCTTTTGGGCTGCTTGGATTGCTCTCCAGTGCCTTCCAATCTTTGCTATATTTTAAGGAGAGAGAAAAGGAACACAAAGCTTCAAAGATGACCTTGGAAAAATCCTGCCTGTTTTCTGGGAGTGGACTGGGAGAACTGTGGGGAACCACCACGACCGCTCAGGAGGAGCTGCCACAGCTTGGCTTGTTGTGACGACCACGTGCCCAGCACCGAGCAGTGGTGGGAAAGGCACAGGGGCAGGAAAACCTGAAGGGAAATCAAGCAAATTCTGCTGCAAAAGGGGTCGAGCCTTGCAGCCCAGGAAGGGTTGAGCTACTCATACGTAAGGGCAAACCCCTAAGTTTGGAGAGGATCAGCTAAGAGGCGTGAGAAGACAAGTTTCTGCAGAGCAGCTTCATCCACCTGGGTACCACGGACGTGTTGGGACTAAAAATAAGACCCGGTTATCAGTCTCTCATCTCCCCCAAATTCCTGCAAATGTCAGTTGAGTTGCTGAGTTTGGTCCATACACAGAGCACAGGGCCTTAAAAGGAGGACTTAGCTTTATTGACATCAGGGAAACCTTTTTATAACTTACTTTTGCATTTAAAGCACGGACGGTTCCTAGCTGCGATTACCAATACTTCGTGAAACGCCCTCGGCCGCACGGTGCCGCTGGAGGGGCCGGTGCCGTGCAGTGCCGAGGCCGGCGCGCGGGTCGGGGGAAGCGGCAGAGGATGATGCGGCGTGACAGGCGGCGCGGCGCGCGGTCGGGCCGCGTCGCCAGTGCTTTGTGAGGGGGATCAGCCGCATTATGCCTCTAATAGCCATGTCTAATGCAATAACCGGACGGGTTTTGTCCCGAGCCAAGGTATCAGCACCAGGTCAGAAGGTAACGCTCTGTTTACACGATTATTTCCTAAAGCACTTAGCTTCCCCTCAGCATGGAAGTTGGCTTTTCTGCTTGTAAGGGGGCCTAAAGAATTGAGGGAATGGGCAAAATTAGCTCCACTGAGCTGGAGCTGAATGGGCTGAGGTGGGAGGTCCGCGGCGCCGGCGGCGCCCGCAGCAGGACACCTTCCTCCGCCCGCCGGGCCGCGAGGCCGCGGGTCGTCCCGCGCTGCCCGTCCCCACCTGCTGCCGGGGCTGCCTGGGGGAAACACCAGAGCGACGTAACAGCCAGAGAGACTCCTGCGGCGCGGCCACGCGGGGCGAGCGGCGCAGCAGGAGCGAGGTCGCCTCGCGCCTTGGGAAGGGGCAATCAAAGGTCAAACCATATTTTACTCAGCAAGCACATTTTTATAATTAAATGTGTCTAAGCTAAACACGCAGTGATATGAGCACTTCCCTACTGCTTGTGCAAATTTGGGGGGAGCAATTATCTTTGCACAAAATCTATGTTTTTGTGTATCACTCACGTAAAAGAATTAAATGCACAGCAGCTGCCTATGCACAGAAAATGTGACAGCGCCTAACGAAAGGAGCCTGAAAACCCAGTGCAACCATGTGGAGAAGACTGACGTGTCTCCAGCTAATCCTGTTTACCGTTGAGCGAAGTAGAGCTAGGAGACAGAGGTTCTGCTCTGGTGAGGACCCAGCAGAGCCATCGCTGATGTCCTCGTCCGCCTGACCTGGAGACTTCAGCCTGCTGTCTGGCCTGCAAGGGGCTCCAATGCTGCAGATGGCGCAAAACCACCAGCCTATAGGCCCCAGCGACCTGATATGTGTCCCTGGTCGCCCCATCCTTCGTAGCTCACATTTGACAGAGGGTTCGTTCAACCCACGTCCTCTTGGGCAATGTTGGCAAAGGCAGACAAGATGCAGGGATGGCCTGGCATCGCTACACGATAGGGATAGCTGGTGGGCTGCGGATAACCAGGAATGCCTTCTCCCATTCGCATTCCATGGTGCCAGCGGGAATAACAATTCCTGCAGTGACTTCTGGTGGAAAGCCAGGGAACAACTGCAGTGAAGACCATTCCTACAACCTCAGCCATGTGAGGACACTGAAGATACAGACACTGAAAATATTAAGTTTTGGCTTATAGTATAGACAGATTGCCATGTGGCCTCTTAAGTTTGTCCTTCCTTCCCTCAGCCTTAGCCTGGGAGATCAGCTCCAGCATTTACACTCTGAGGACAGCTCGGTGCAGATCCACTATAAATAATCTCAACTCTCCACCATATCTTTGATATCTTTGAAAGGCAGCACCTTGCAGCCTTTGTGCAGCACTCCTGCCCTTCTTCAGAGGGTCTGAGCTCAGTGTTTCGCACTCTCTCATACACATTTAGAGACAAATTTCAGGAGAAAAAAAAAGCATTCATTTTGAAGAAAAGTTAGCTCTTGACAGCCTAAGTATGCCTAAAAGATGTGATTGAAGTGCTTTCACTGGCATGCCTCACGTGTGGCAATACTGTCATTAAAAAGATAAACTTTATCATATTTTTGTATTCTGCTCTGACATAATAGCTAAAACCTATTAATAACACCAAAACATCTCCAAAGGTCAAGCCGCACAGGACAAGATGAAGGGAATTGTCAAGAAGCTCAGGCAATCATCTTAGCGCTCCGGCATTTGCCAGGGCTGCTTAACTAATGTATGATGCTCACTTTTAATTTCAATATAGTGCCATTTGGGCAAAAATGTTGTATTTTTTAATTAATTATAATGTCAGCAGCTATTAAGATTAAAAGAAAGACAACATCAATAATAAATACTTAATTCAAAGACAAGATTACAAGAAGAGCAATGAAAATCAATTTTTAGAGCTGGAAAATTGTGACTTTTTGCTCACCTGACTGGTATTTTCATTATATTGACAAAATCATGATCTTACCCAACACTGACATTCGCCTAATGAAACAGCAGCCATGTATAATTACGTAAGTACTTGTCATTTCGCTGCAGAAGAATACAATGTGATTGCACTGGTGTTATGTTGCAAAAAAAATGTCTAGCTCTTCATCTGATGTAAAAGAAAACCAGCAGGAACTGGAGAAATTGCATATCTTTTTGAATCTTTCTCTGTTTTATTGTGGAAGATTAAAAAGCGTCTGCATAGCTTTGGAACTGCTAAATGCTGGTAACGTCAGCAGTCTGCAGACAGCGACCACGGCTCATCCTGCACTACGATGGCGACACGGCAGACACGGGATGGAGTGGGATAAAACAAAATCCCATGACCACTTTAGAAGAGCAAATACCAAGCCACAGAATAACCGGGATGCACTGCCAGGGGGTTCACCCCTCCAGGCTGGGAAAAGCACTTTTCCAGGTCCTCAGCAGCTCACAAGGGGAGCGGTGGCAGTGGCAGAGCCATGGAAGGATCTGGGGCAGCTCTCACTGGATCTGTGCTGCAGGCCCTCACACGCCAGGTACACGGCAAAGGGGACAAGTGCCCATGACACAATGTTAGCCATGTCACTCCATTGCCGGGCTTGTCTGAGGAACCAGCTGCACTCAGACAAGCTATTGAAAACAGGAACACTCCAGAGAAGGGTAATGGAAACCATTAGAGACACAGAAAGATGTCACCTACAGAGCGTTCAAAAGAGGAGCTGCTTGGCATTAGGAAAAGATAACTGACAACAAGTTTAGCATTCACTCTTGTTAGCTTGTGCCTTCGTGCCCTGGAAAACTGGACCAGAGCGGACTGTTTAGCTAAGAGAGGAAATAACAGGCAAAAAGAAATACTTGAAATGCTAAAAAGAAAAAGAAAAGCTCTCTTTCAAAAGAGCACACCAAAATACTAGAGCTGCCAATATTATGTTCGAATAAGGAAAAACCTGGTGGCCTGGAGACAGCATGACAACATTTCTGTGTGGCATCCCTGCTGCGTGTTAAACCAGACCCTGAGCCTTTCCGAAAGGTGAAGCAGCCGCAGCCAGGCCTGCGAGTCTGTAAAGGACCTCTGCAAAGTCCATCTAAAGCTACTTCAGCACCAAGAGAGGCGAGTGGGCAAGAGTGCATACAGCTGTCGTGTTTCAAGGACAGGGAATACGGGACTAAAAGACAAGCACTCCTCTGCTATGGTGACCCCAGCTGCCCGCGGGAGCAAACGCCGAGGGACGTTGTGCCCACGCTGTGCCCACAGAACAGGCTCCTTCAGCCCTTTCCCCATCGGGTACCTGTCAGCTTGAGGCAGCGTCTTACAGCAACCATTAGGTGGCTTGTAAATAAAATTACAGTAGTGATTTATTTTCATTTCCCTGCAAATGAATAAAAATTTGATCAACAGCCCATATGGATTCTTTTTAATTGAATCACAGCTATCTGGGAAGATTATAGGGCTATACAATATAACATTTCAAAAGAAACAAACCACAACAAATGCTGATGTGACTGTCACCTTTAGCTAGGCAGTAACGACTGCTCTTTTTCTAACCCCAAAATCTCTAAGGAACAAATTATGGTGAAAACAGAAACATAACTCAATACCGTGCACTCTGCCACCTTCTTAAAAAAAGGCATTTTCAAAAATCAAGCAAAATCAAGTGGGCAACAAGTTATTCAGAGCCATTACTTCAGGTTTTGTTTTTTAAGAGCTCTTCTCCCTTTTCTTCAGTTGTCTGTGCCTAATTTTGCAAATTCCCTTGAGAATGTTATATTACCACTGCATCCAATCTAGCCTTTTGTTACAACATCAGTAAAATATGATTAAAAAAAATGCCACAGCCAACCTATTACTGGAATATGGATAAAAAACAGTTAAATCATACCCAAAGAATAGGAGGATGCTCAGCATCCCACCGAAAGCATCCCCAGGTGAGGAGCAGAACTTGCGGGGCTAAAAACCTCTCCAGAAAACCCCAGAGCTTTTTTTTCAACCACTTCCTTTGAAAGAGCCACAATTCTGTCCACATGAGTCAGGCAATGTGAAAAGTAACTTAGTCAATCCACACTATTTATTTAAGGGGCATTTATTTTTTAACAACTGCAAGGTGTTTAAAAATTGGGTTTTTGATTGCTTCTTCCCCAATTAATCTTTCTTGTGAGCTCACTTTTGTTTGTAGAAATTTGTCTTTGACATGAGAGCAAAAACAGACCTCTTATTTATAAGATAAATAAAAAATTTTGCAAAGGATTGATGTAACTTTCTGTCTGTGTACACCCCAGAACCTTCTCAGTTATTAATAGAAAAAAAGAAAGCCCAATAACAGAATAAGGCCAAATTACTGACTGGGACCATGAGAGAGCCATTCATTCATTATACAGTTACTGTCCTTAAAATTATAAACACGTGTATTTCCCATTCTGTACACATAAGCACACAATTATTATTCTGCTAAAATACAAACTAAATTAAACTAAAAATATGTTTGTTTTAACAGGAATGATATGTAAGTTAAATTTTTCACAGCAGAGTCAAGCTTGCAAATGCTTGAGCCAGGAAAATGCGTCTTTGCCTTCATCTGACAGCTCGAAAGTAACAAGATAATTTTGCTGGATTTACTCTTTAAGGAGTATATTATGCAAACACACTAATTTTGAGAGCACTTAACCTTAGTTTAAGGGTGGGGGGAGCACAGCTGAATCTTAACGAGCCGAGCGCAGGGTGTTTAATGAAAAGCTGTCTTCCTGAATGCGATCCGGAGTTTTAAACCTTTGTTAGGAGACATTTGGAAAGCAGGTTTATTTGCCCTGGGAGCACATCCTGTTTGAACACACACAAATTTCATCAAATGTCTGAAGGTGCACGATTTCAGGCAGAGTTTTCACTTATGTTAAAATCAGTGTTGCCAAAAATATTTTAAAAAATCAAAAAGGGGGAAAAAAAAAAGGGGCTACTCCTAGAATTTCTCTCAAATGACCCAGATCTTTAGAGTGAAGTTTTTCTTTGCCTAGAAACTAAGTGGCTTTTCTTTGGCTCATTCAGCTGCTAGTTCTGGGAAAAGCCCAAAGAGAAACATTTAGATTGGAGGGGTCTTTGAGAAGATGTGACAGTTGACTGATGAGCATCCATAAAATGACAAAGAATAGTTGTGTGGAGCCGGTGCATCACATCGCCTCTCCCTGGGAAACTAATTGCTCTGAATTGTTAATAGTAACATTATTTTTCTGGCAATCATTTCTTTTGAATACCCAAAATGAGCATGAAACAGCTCCTTTGACCGGACATAAAAGTTAAATGTCCCAATGTTGATCAAATTAACTTCAGCTATGTGACAATGGACTATATTTGTGAGAAAATAATGAAGGGTACAAAGGGGAGCTTTATGCCAAGATTTCACAGTTGTAATGTAAAAATGTTTCTGTTGAACTAGGCCAGAGAATGTTTCAATAGGGAAACAGAAGAGCACTGTCACTTTCTTTCTTTTTCCTTTTTTTTTTTTTAACATTCATTTCATGGCTCTGAATACTCTAGATAATTTGGGGAAGTTTCACTGGTTGGCACACTGAGAACCTCAATATCAGGCTAATCAATATCTCACATGCCAGTTCCTAGCATAAACTTCTCTAATACTTTTAAAGGATCCAATCCTGTCGTCTTTACTCAAACCCTGGCCACAGTATTAACTGCAGGAAACACTATGCCCCAACAAATGCCTAACATGCCTGACCAATGTGCTGATATGATATTAATTAATAAGACATATACACAAGTATTAATTACAGCAAGCCACTGCCAGCTGTGTTTCCTTTCCTAATTTCCTATGTGACTTAAACCCTGCAAGTTTAGAAAATGCAAGGCACAAGTGGGATGCAAACACAGCTGTGCGTACATGTGAGTTAATCAAAATGGGCCCAGAAGAAATTTTTGTCCCACAAAATATAAAGCAGATATGCTTATTCTGACTGATTAAACAAGTTCAGTTTTGACTGGTTTTGCATCTATCTGGAAAAAGGTAGGTGCCATCTAGGAATTTAGTTTTGCATTTACATTAGTGTTAAGCACTGTCATTATATACAGCACTTTAATCTGTATATATTTTATATGCACTTGTAAATATATAAACAAATAGTTACTCAAACAATGTAATTCCAGCTCTCAATCTTCAAAGAGTCTGCATAATACCACATTTCCTTCACAGTTCCTACATGACAAATGTTAAAAGCAATCTGGCTCTGCACATATCACTATCTGTCTTGAAAAGTATTTTCCTGAGTATATTATTCATTCTATTTCATTATAGCTAAATGACTTCATGATGTCATTATAAGATTAAACCTTTGTGCTCCCCAAATATCTATGATTATTTTTACAAATCTCTAGAAAAAAATGTCTAAAGGTAACTTTAAATCATCCGCTTGACAGTATTTTCCCTTTCTTTTCTTTTTTTTTTAATGCTCCTCCAACCCTTTTCCTGGTCATTTGGAGAATTTGAGGAACTTCATGCCCATGCATTAAAACAACCTTGGAATACAATAATTTTAGCAGATCAGTTTCTCTGATGAATTCAATGGCTGAGTTTATTGCTTTGAGCTTTACTTGTTAACACTTTGCTGTTTTGTACATCAAACTACTGTGATGGGTTTCCTCTCGCATGAAAAGGCTGCACTTAATGTATGTTTATGAAGATGCAGAGTGATCAGAGTGGTGCTTTCGCTTACTCCTGCAGTGACCTAAATCAACTGTGAGAAGGTGTTTGGGCTTCATTCAGTGAGGGTTTAGCTCATTAAACTGTTTTCCTTCTCTGCTTTGTTCGCAGGGTTTGAACTGCATCCCTGTTAAATGCTCTTTAGCAGTTTAAAGGCTTTAAAGAAAAAGACTTATCAGCCTCTGTTTTTAACAGCACTAAATCTGCATTATTAGTTCATGCAGATAAGGGGATTTAAAAGCTCAGCTTGAAACCTCCCTCTCCTACATTTATCTGACACTGCATAGTTCCAGTAGCTCAGCTGGAAATGTAGATCTATGAAGCTTTAAAGAAAGATTAAAGGCAAGAAAAGAGGTACTTTTTCCCCTATAGTAGCTCTCACTTTCCCTTTTCCTACTGTCTGGAGGAGCCATGGCAGACAATGGTCAAAGATGGTTCCCAAAACCCGCTGAATGGGGACACTGTTGGTGGCAGCATTCATTCAAAGTGAGCTTCAGTGTATTGTCCTCCCCAATCAGCAGGTCCCAATAGAGTTTGCTGGTGGCTGCCAAAAGGTTAGCAGCGCTGATGAAAGGGGTTTCCCATTATTCACTGCTCCTACAGAAGTCCCCTTTTGTGCGCGGCAGCCCCTCGCCTCGCTACGGAGGTCCGGATCTGCGGCTGGCTGCGCGCTCAAAATGCGCGATTCATGTGAATGCAAACGCACCGCAGCAGCGGGCAACCCCAACCCGAGGGTTTTCTTTGCTGAGCACAGGGGAGTCGGGCAGGTTTTGGCAGTGTCACATTTTAATGATATACCATCATGACATCTCTGACCCACAGCTGACACTAATACTACAGTCTTATTACCTTACCCTTGCCGGGCTTCGTGGGAGGTCTGGAGTCCAAATTAGCTAATGAAGCACACTGCATGCTGTAAACAAGCGTGGAATAAATAATGCAGAAGGCTCGCGCAGGTTTGCTAAGGTTCCCTAACGTGAAGCACAAGGAAAGGAGAGGAGACCACCAGAGCAAAGTAAAAACAAAATGCAAGCAGACCCTTCCTGCATGTAACAGGACACACAGATCTGTTTAAAACTGCACCAAGAGGGGATCCAGATCCCACCACAACTCCGTGCACTAAGGATGGGGACTTTTATAAACCACTGCAATACAAACCTATTTGCCATGCTTCCTAGTGCCACTGCATTCTCTGGTGCTCTGAATAGCTTTTAAAAGGGAAATAAGAGAAAACATACTTTTTTTTTGCTCTTCATGCATGTATCACTCCAAAAGTTAAAAAAAATAAATAAATAAAAGCCTATTTTGGGGAAGTTCCTTCCTAGCCCTCTGCTGGGGTGTGCAGGAAAAGCACTTACTTACACAGAGCAAGAAAAGCAGCACCTTTTACTAAGATATCTGCCCATCTTTAACTCAGAGAAAATTCAGACAGCAAAAAGCACCAAAGTGCCTGCTGCGCTCAGAGCCGGGGCAGAGGATGCGCTGCGGAGGACGCCATGCACGGCCGGCACCCCTGTGTGCCACTTCCAGCCTTGCTGTCCCTGGAGCACCAGAGGTTGCCAGCTCCTGTGTTAACATGCACCTTTTCTGCTCACGTAAGCCCAGCGGCGACAGGAGGGGGTGATGACACGAGGCCGATGGCGCAGGGCAAGATCCACGGCCAGGGCAAGGAGGCCATGGCAAGAGTGGGGACACAAGACTTCCCGGGACGCCTCAGAACATGCAGCACGTTCACAGAACGTGCACGTTCAGGTGGACGGGATGACCCAAAATATGTGCATAAAGCAGCCGTGTTTTTGTTTTTCCAACCCAAGCAATTTGTTTTCAGTACCATCTCACGTCACAAGCGAGGGTGTGTTTCGGGGTGTATTTCATGGCTTCTTCAAAGGGACTCTAAAGATCTGTTTCTCAGGCAAAAAGAAATCAGGCAACACCTCTTAAGAGAAATACCCCATAGCGAATCTTTACATTTCAAGGTATTATAATCACACGCTTTGTGTTTACTTTACTAAATATCCCCAGTCAAAAGCGTTTTCTTGTTCCAGGAAAAGCTGTCTTTTTTCTTCTGGTTTTACAACCGCTAATGAGGTCAGTAGCAAAGAGTGGCTGTTTGGGGACTGCTGGATGTGGAAATCTTTGTCCTGCGGCGCGCAGCAGAGGAATCCACGCTGTAACGCTGCCGTGCACCGTGGTGCTATTAATAACAGTGGTGGCTGCGTACAAATGCTGTGTCGTTCCTCTAAAACATCAGCCGCCGGATGCACTCAGCCAGGATTGAGATTGAAACACCACAGGGCTTAACGTGCAGGGGCAGCAGCTCATGACTTACGGGAGAGGCTGAAAGAGGTGGATTTATTCAGTCTGCAGCCAACGATGAAGGGAGGATTTTACTGCTGCCTTTGTGCAATGGGTGGCTGTGGAGGCACAGAGCCAGGCTCCTAGCAGTGCAAGACAAGGGGTGATGGACATGAGCTGCATGGAGGGGAATTCCAGTTGGATTTTAAGAGAAAAATGTTCACAAAGAGGGTGATCGAGCATGGGCACGAGCTGTTCTTGGGGCTGTTTGCTGCTTAGATGGATGTGGCCTTGAGCAACCCGTTGAAGTCTGAGCAGAGGGATGGACACAAAACCTCCAGAGGTCTCTTCCAAGGTGAATTGTTATATTATTCTATAATCACAACATACTTGAATTTCAGGGTTCTTTTTACTCCATGCAGACCAAAAAGATTTTAGCTAGCGCATTTTAAGATACACACCTGCTTTCTATTCAATAAGTTTTGAGGGCTTCAGAGAGGTTCTGCTTCTCATAAATTTATCTCAAAAGAAGTGTCACACACAGCTCTGCAATTGGCACCACCCAGACAACTCTGGTGAACACTATGTTGTGCACGACTATTTTCAGATTACAGAACAAAAATCTCTGCATTTTTGAGCATGTCTTTTGGAATATCTTTCATAAGCTGCTTAGGAACACAGAAGAATGAGAGAGGCTAAGAAAGGCTAATACATACCTATCAAGCACATAGCCAAGAGCCTTATGCCGTATTCCTGAGTAAACCGATGGGCTTGTTTCCCAAGCAATTAAATTGGAAGCATCATGGAAAAGATGAATGTTTACCAAGTCAAAGGCACTATGACAAAAAAAGGAAAAAAAAAAAGACTCAGGATAAAAGAAAAAGAAACATTTTTTGCATTTAGCAAAGCATTCAACATCATAACACTTAATATATTCTCTCTTACGTTATCTTAATATTTACTCACAAATACTGTGTAAATAAAGCTATCATCATCAGAAAATTATCAGCCTGGCAAAGAGAAGGCTTCTCAGAGTGTACAAATGTTTGAAGGGAGGGTGTAAAGGCCGTGGGTTCAGACTCCTCTCAGTGACGTGCAGTGACAGGACAAGAGGCAATGGACACAAACGGAAACACAGGAATCTCTCTCTGAACAGCTTTTTCAACATGAGGACCTCAGAGCAGGTCGCCCAGAGAGGTCCTGGGCTCTCCATCCTTGGAGACACTCAAAATCTGACTTAACAGGGTCCTGGATAACCCGTTTCAGCTGACCCTGCTGGATCAGGACTCGGACTAGACCTTCTCCAGAGGTCCCTGTCACCCTCAGTCATTCTGTAATCAATTTTAATTTCATAAGCAAATACAAGGAGTGAGCTGAAATTCATATTTTATGTTTATATGCTAATTGTTCTGAGATTAAAGGCTAAACCCTATCACTGCAACTGCTCTGCGGAGGATGCAAGATCATGGTGGCCGATCTGCACATTATCTTCCGTTGGGAGAAACACGCAAACCTACATATTGCTTCTACAAAAAATTTATGGATTTTGGTTGCTACTGTATATTTAATAGTAATAATACCTGCAGCCTTACCAGTATGCAACTATGTTCTATGCAACATCCTTGTAACTAAAGCCACTTCTTACATTCCAGCCTTCATTGTGGCAGAAGATAGTCACGCACACAGTTTGCTGTTATCATGGTGCCCACCCGTGTTAATCACATACCCGGTGCCACCTCTGGGGAGCGGCAGTCACCAGGCACAGCAAACTGCCCCTCTCGCCCTGCTCTAGCCCTGCTCACAGACAGGACACATCTTCCTAAGGGTAATGAAGCTAGCAGAAAGCCATCCAGCTGTTCAGTGCAAACTGGTATCTCATTTTATACTCGCTCTGCTTGCAGTTTGTCTTTCCTAGAGGTCTCGTCTGCATTCTAACCTGCATCTTCTCACTGTCTTGTTGCTAAGCTCTTCTGGTGATGGGACACAGTGAGTCAAAATGAAACCAGAAGGCTTAGACTACATTTTCCCTACAGACATAAAACAAACCAAAAAACACCACCAAGAAGACACCCACCATCTCTGTGGGCAGGAATTCCTGCATCCTGCCTGGAGAGCTGGAAGGAAGGGTGCTTCCCCCCAGCTCTCAAAGACATCTAGGGGTAGTATGGACAACACCGCACTTTGGAAAGGAGGGGCCTCCATCAGTGCAAAGTACCATGCTCCATTAACTCCTGTGGTGCACTGTAAAACAGCTGCTGAACTGCATTTTAAGGGCACAATTTTGGTTAATCTTTCAAAAAATACATTTTTGGCAGGTCCTTGGAACACTGATGGTGACTAAACTGCAGGATATTTCCCAGTCTAAATATTTTCAAAACTTTAAACTCTGGAAAATGACAAACAAATACAAATTACATACAAGCACCGAGATAAGCCTATCCTAGAGGATTCCTCTCTTCGGAGAAATGAGTTTATTTAAAACACTTCATTCTCATACTTACAAAAAAAACACGGGGAATAATTGGTTGTGGCTGATCAAAGGTAGCCAGTACCTACATGATAAAAATGGTTACGGGAAGGGTGAAGGCAAAATGAACAGCCCTAGTAAAAGTCCTTCATGAGGTTCCTCACTCCAGACCTGCTTCGTGCTCCCTGACCAGGGACACCTCTGGGCCCGTCCTTGGCGGTGCTGGAGGCTCTGTGGCCGAGCGCCCTCCGCCAGCTCCGCTGCACAGGCAGACACGAGATTCCTTCACCTTGCTGCCTGGGGCCCCTTTAAGCAGCACTGGTTGCCACAGAATTGCTATTTAGGTAAGCTCGGCTTTTCCCGGACAGACCAGCTTTAGGCAGCTCATGCCTCCACGGGTAGAGGCAGGCATGCACATGAATTTTGCAGGGAGCTCCAAAATCAAACATCCTTTAGCTGTGAGAAAGCTACATGTGCGGGTAATGCCAGACAAAGCAATGAGAGGCACAGGCCCATTTCTCTGCCTCAGCTTCTTGGGCTTAAGCCCAGCGTCCTCAGAGGATGTCAAGCCCTTCATTCTGGCTGGCGAAATACCTGTTTGTCCAGTGTCCAGGCCCCTCTGCAAGGCGAAGTCCTTGCAGCAGCCCGTGCCCAGGGTTTCCGATTGAAATCATTTATTTCTGCTATGGCAGTTTTAGCGTTATACTGACTTTGCACTGCTGGCCTCACGCACAAACACTTCCTCTGTAAGAGGACAGCATGGACATAAAAGACAGTAGGGATTTGGGATCCATACACAAATACAGGGGGATAGATTTTGTCAGATACCAATATCAAGCAAAAATCCCAAGCTGTGCCCAGGTAGGTTCCCCAAATTATAACAGAGCGAGGGAACAGATTTGGACACAGCAGGTTAAGGCAGCCAGAAGCAAGGAATGGATGGTGAAGACACCGAGGAGTTGTATGAAGGCCTCTTCCAAAGTACACACATATACACCTATACAGCAAGCCTTGCTAACTGCACGCACAGTAATGAGAAAGTCCTACTAACTATTAAGATATAAATACTAAATTTTAAGATATGCAAATAGTACATAACTGAAAAAAGGTCATTTGGAGATGATGGCTTGAGATTTCTATCCCTGTCTGCTTGAGGGATGAACTGGGCACATTCCTGAAGAACTGGTAAGAGGACTGGAAGAGATCCCCCACACAGACTCACATCCTGAGCATGTCTGTAATCCATTCCTCTGTGCTTAAAAACTGTCTGTTCTTACAACCTGCTAATGAAAGGCCTTCCATTTACAATCTATCTGTCCTTAAAATAAAACTTTCATCATTTTACCTGTTGTCCTGCAAATTAAAATGATGTCCTCCTGTCCTTTCCCCCGGACAGACAGAGGGCATCCATTCCCCAAACTCTTTTGCTATACCCAAAGCTGCTCTCCTCTCCTAGAGGCGGCAAGCCCAGCTCTTTCAACTCATTCCAGTTCTCCTTGTCCTTTCTCCAACCCATCTTGCTCAGCACTCAAAACAGGAGTGCGCAATCTATCAAAGGTCTTGCCAGTACAGGGTGGAATAATTACTGTGCCCTCCCCCGTCACGTCCTTCACATGATGTATCTATTAACATGTCTTGGTAAGATAATAATGAACAATATTCAATTTTGGCTCCCTTGATTCATTTCTGCAGCACGGGCAATGAGTCAGTTACTCCCAATATTATGTTTGTGTTTTTGGATTCTCCTTCTGAAGTGCAACACCTTGCACTTCCCCGAATTTCCCGTTGCAATGCAATGCAATGTTCTCTGAAGCATTCACACGGTTTTGATTGCTGACTCTGATCTCTCCAGACTAGGACTATGTTCTGTAAATGGATTCTCTACTCTGTAACCCGTACCTATTTCATCTATACATGAAATTTGTACTTAGACAGTAATTTATCCAGGGCACTGTCTTGTACCTATTAACACAAGAACTATGGAGGTCAAAAAATAAAAAAAAACTCTTGAGATTCAAAATATTGACATGCTATTCTCTTTAATACTTTTTAAAAATGAAATTACAGAGCGTCCAGGAGGATAAAAAGAGCAAAAAAGAGGACACACACTGAGATCTTGTTAGGTCATGTTTCCCTTGTTTTGGGGAAACTCTGATTCTGGCATGGAACACATGCTACAATAGTGCTCTCCTCGGCAGGAGAAAGGTTAGCAGTTCCCTTCAGAGATTTACAGGGAAATATCAACAACAGTTGATACTGTTCTCCTGGACACACCTGTACAGAAGCACCAGCTGCAGCCCTGCAGGCCCCGCAGCGCTGCGACACGGTGCTGCAGAGCTGCCCCCGCGCTGCCCCGCGGGGCTGCGACACGGTGCTGCAGAGCTGCCCCTGCGCAGGCCCTCACGACACCCACGCGCAGCGCAGGAACAGGGCACAGCACCTGGTGACGGATTGCTCCTATCAAGAGCCATCCCTTCCCCATACCTGCCTCGAGAACACATTTCCTTTAAACCTGATCATAAAAAACAGTGGGTTTTTCTTCTTGGAAGAGCATAAAATCAAAGTAAATTTTTTTTTCTGCAAATGAGAAATCCAAGAGAATGGGAGAGACCAAACCTGGAATGTTCTTGTGATGTGAGAGGCCAAATTAGTAACTAATTACAGGTGCTAAAAGCTCATTCCTGCAGGCCCGTGCTGCACAGCTGGGCTGACTAGTCATGTCATTCGGATCTGCAAAGACTAAACTAACCCATTGCCACCTGCCCGACTTCTCTGTCAAAACGTGACTTTGTAAAAGGAGGAATCTGTGGCTATTTTATCAGTCACAAAATTCTTTGTTCAACCTTACGCATGTGCTTATTTGCACAGCAAGCAAGGCCACGGGATGGCACTCTGAAGGGAGCCCATGTGAACAGCCACCAGACTGTAAAGCCACTCTTCATTTGAGATGTGAAGTGGCTACAGGAACAATGGAAAAATGCGGAATATTTACCTACACTTCCGTGACCACAGCATGAATAAGCAGACCGTTATCACAAGCAGGACTAAAACGTGGTCAGCGTGCCGGGGGCGTCAGGGAGGCCTGCGAGACACGCAGCAGTGAAGAGGTCCCTGCACTGGCGAGGGCACACAGAGCCCACACCGGGGCCTCACCATAGGGTTTAACAGCAATACGGCAGCGGGGCAGGAGGCTCCAACAACATAAGGTGGGAGAAACAATCTGATCAGTTATCAGCAGGATCAGGTGGGTTTTTTTAAATGATTAATTGAAATCTCTTTGCATGGAAACAAAGAACATGTTCAAGCTCTCTGAAGTACACTGATTTGCACAGGCAGATGCATATACTGCTACTATAACATTCTGTCTCCAGTAAAAATAGTAGTAGTATTGAGACAGAATTTTCAAGCCCAAGATAGTAAACTGTTGCAAAATACATCTCTTTCTTCCCAATGCTGGCTGGTACTGCTTCTTCCCAAGGAACTCATTTAACACCTAGCACAACAAAGATCTTCAACTTCTAAACTCCCCTAGTAGTCCCATCTCTTCATTCCCTGTCTTCTGGGTAACCTAAAGAGCATAAAATGCCTCTTCCTTCTTCAAATGTCCATGGCACATGATGGGTGGGACTCTGCTTCGACAGCCGCCAGGCTCAGCTCATCTGAGAGCTCCCGAGCAGCTGCCCAATGAGCAGGAGACGCTCCCACCTCTGCGGCCCCTTCCCCAGCGCCACCAGTTCGGCTCGGACCTGCTTCATGTTGTCAGAGGCTGCAAGGAGCAGCCTCAGGGAGAAGAAGCCCAGGCTTAACATGGGAATCCTGACCTGAATACAGCAAACAGAACATAATCTTCTATAAAAGCAATATAGTGGGAATTAAGCATTCCTTAAATGCAGGGTCCCTCCACTGACTTCAGCAGTGACTTGATTGGAACTTAAGAAATCAGTTTAAGGAGAACCGTGTCTGCACCAGACTTAACCCATGCTAACAGCACATAGATGTAAATATTATCATCGCATTCGCCATGAGTCTTCACAACTCTCAGAGCATTATATGTACTTAATAAAGCTAAGTGTCTGTTCCAGAACCAATCTATTATTTGTGTGAATGCTTCATGTTAAACAGCTGTTAGCAAAAAAACACCTAATGCAAATACAATCTAATGTATATATAAGAAATAACTTAAAGATGCAACATACCAGTCAGTAATACACCATCTTGTTCGGATGAAACCTTTTCTGGACCACTTGCACTGAAAAACAAACAAATAATAATCAATCATTTTAAGTAAAGGATTAGCATAAAAGCAAAATATACAGAGTTGAAAATAAACCATCTTCATCCATACAGTGTAACTAATAAGAACTACATGCTTGATGAAGAGGTTTGAAAGCATATATTCTCTCTCAGAATCCTGGAATTATGTAGATTTTTGGTACTTGAGCACAAACATAAACTTCAGTGAAAAATTAATAAAAGTCCTTTCCCTCAAGGTTTCTAGTAGTTTTCAGATGAAAGATACCCATTTCAGAAAGCTTTACACCTATAATCATGCTTCCTCTGAAAAAACAAATTCCTACTACGCATAAATGTCTTCCCTTCTTCGTGATTTTACCTAAACTGTAAGATGTCATCAAGGATTTACATGAAAGTAAAATGAATGAGATGCACTAGAAAGCTATTTCTTCCATGGAGCTAACCTGCCTAGTATTTTTATAAAAGTTAACGGGAATTTAAATAATGGTAAAACGTTGCATTTATCAAAACTGCAGCGTCCACGAGAAGGCCACAAATCAGCTCTTGCCGAGGTCTGGTACTTCCCGTGCAGCGAGGGATTTTTTCAGTGCACTTCTAAGCCATAAATTACAATCTCCCACCAAAAGACACAATTCTGCATCCTATTTATTCACTGTTACACTGGATGTGGGGCTAGGCTAATGTTCCCTGATAATGAATATTGCACCAGACAGGCCTAAATAATGATGTCAATGATTTTATGGCAAAAGACTGCACCACTTATTACAAATAAAGTATCAGTCATAGTGTGGTATCCTTCATCCTCTCCAAGTTCTCCCCAGGCACTGCACAGTTTCCAAAGATGACTTGCCCCAAGTATTTTTGTCTGTCCCTTTTCCAACAGATCTTTTTTGCATTCAAAATAAGACTTTGCATTCAAAAAGACTTTAACACATTTATTTTAATGAGAGAGTTATATCTTGGTTTGGACTGTGAAGTCTTATATTCTTTTTTTCTCTTTTATCTACAAACAGAAAACCAGACTCGTATCGTACTACCCATAAGTGATGGGTTACTTCACTGATTGCATTCAAATTCAGAACTCATAATTTTCTAGAAAAAAAAAACAGTAAAAGGCTATCTACAAAATTTGCCAGCATGTCTTCATGTACTTTTATATACTGTTTTATGTACTGCACACAGTGTTTTATCCAGCATTTTTTTCTATTTGATAACACTGATAGACACACAAGAAGTGACGTTCTGGTTCTCTGTTCTTGATTTATGCCCCTACCCACAGTGTGACCTCAGGACGAGTATGGGACATCTACCAGGGGGAACCTTCCGTTTTCTCGGCCTGCTGACAAGGTCCTACAGTTCACCCCCCTGAACCGGGGATCTTCGATGGACATTTTTTAATTCTACACTGCTCTGGAGCACCTCACTGTACTGTTGAATACTCTTGATGATTCAGGAGGAAGGCCAAAGCAAACAGAATACATTAATGTTTCTGACAATTAATAATGAATTCCAGAAAAAAAAAGAGGGTTGATTTTTTAAAAATAAATATTTTATGTGATGTTTTACCTGTCAAACATGCTTATCACTGTGTTTAAATGTCTCAGGAGTAAATTTTGGTATTTAGACCACATTCAACCTACCAGATACCCCTTGGAAGTTCTACAGATGCCCATCTTGGTCTGTTTTCAAAATGATACCTCAAACGTCATCTGCAAAGACTTCAATGACTTTAATGACATTAACCAAACCAACATTTGGTCAGGCAAATGCAAAGCTTTCCTAGGGACAAAAAGAACAGGACTTCCTATATAGAAGAGGATTATACAGCAGTAATGGACTTCACTTCTGAACATGTGTAAAGCTCTCACCCCACCCCATGCAGACTGACCTGCTGACCCCAGGCAGCTCACTGCATCGACCGAGTAACTACAGACAGCACTGAAACGGGCATTGCTTTGATGAAACCAGGTATCAAGAACCTTTGACTGCAAGATCTCCTGTTCAGGCCTTCATTAAAAGGCTCTTTCCCTACATGAAGTGCCCTACATGAGTTCTTCCTTTGTAGAGAAAAGCAAACACCCCAGAACTTCACGAGAAGTTTCCTTCTGTTCTCCTTACAGAGATGAATTAGGGTGTACCTGAGGTACCTCCATCTGTTAGTACTATAGAATGATGAAGGCCTAACTGAAGTACGGTGGCAAAGAAAGACAAAATTGTGCATATTTTATATGCTGCCCAGAAAGAGAAATGTTATTCCTTGGGACCCAGATCTTTGGGATTACTTCAGGCAAGTAAGTTACCTGTTTGTATAACCTTCCTCAAACCAGGCAAAGCTCAAGGCGAATCACTGATCTGATCTCTGCTACAACTGCAAAGGATGCAGGTCTCGGGAGAGCCCCAAACCCACATTCCCAGTGAGTGACCTCATCGTAACGTGGGCAGCTATCGGAGCTGTAAACCGCATGGCCTGAGGGGGCAATAAGGATTTCTCATTATGAATTTAACATGAATATGGATAAAGACCATGTGTTAAGACCCACAGCTAGCAACCAGTCACCTTTCTTTGGAACCTGAACACACATTCCTGAACACACATGGAAGCCTGGACACACATTCCTTTCTCTCATCTCCAGTGGTTGCAAGTGATTTCTGACGTTAGACTAATACCTACAGAAAGATGACTAGCACAAATATGTCACCACTGGAAGGAGTAGAACAGATCCAGGACACACTGGCTGTTCTTATGTGTCTTATCTGTTCAACAACATGCAGAGCATCACCTATACTGTTGCTGAAGTGTATGGTATCTTCAGAATATAATTGGACATGACCAGAAATCCCTAAAGCCCAAAGCAACTGTAACTTCTTCAGATCTGCTATGGACACAGTGGCCACCATGACCTGTCCATCATGGCAGGTAACATGCTATGGGCAGTGAATGTCCTCATCACGATCTGGATTTCCTCAGAGATCTTTAGAGATATTAGTAATTTTCTGTTGTTTGCTGATGTTTATAGGTGCCTACACAACTTTCCAGTTTTGGGGTTTTCTAAAGTCAGTGAAACCTGCCTAGGTCTAAAAAAAGCTGTATTTAGGGAAGAAATCCTAGCAGTTCCCTACTCTGAAAAGCAGCTGATGACTACATTCAGAAATGGATTAATTTCTCTTAATCCTTATTATTTTTGGCCTAGGAGAGCCAATTTTTTGTTTTTAAACTGCTGCTCTACTCAGAAAGAACACCCTGACCTGACTGAGAATAAATGCCCACTTAATTCTTGTTTTCAGCACCTAAAAATAACCTCTTCCATGGTTCTGGAAGCATCTTTGACTAATCACGGAATGGTAGGCTGGAAGAGCACCATGCCAGCCCTCCTTATAGCGCCCTTCCATGTCTGAACCCCAAATTCCAAAATTCAGGTAGGTCTCCTGTATTCACACTTTCTCTGACAATCGAGACAATATTGTTACAATTTAAGATTCGTCAAAATGTCAACATTTAATCTAAAACAAAACATTGAAAAAAGGTGAATGCCAAAAGCATTCAAAGTTGTTTACATCTAAACTCAATTAAAAAATGGGAGCTGTCACTTTTTTCATTTCTGAACAGTAACACATAAAATCTAAAATCAAACAGTCCAACCTCTGTTTCATGCCACTCTGCACACTGACACAGGCAGCTGAGAGACACTTGCAATGTACATTTTGTGACATGGTCAAATACAGGAATTTCTAAGAGTAGTTTAGAGCTTCCTCATGCATCCATGAGAATACTGGTTTTAGGGACAGTAGGATACATTAGCTCCTATTTTGCCAATTTTTTTCTCCAGTAAGTATGAAATTCTGATGCCTCTCTATTAGAAGTCCTTAAAAAATCGCAATCAGAAAACCTGCAGTTGCACTGCACCAGCCCTTCCTTTGTGAATAAAGTCCCTCAGGAGATCGTGTTGACCTTTCCAACCCTCCTAGAAACACCACCTATATAAATAACCCCTGCTATATCGGGTAAAAGGACCTCCAGACAACATTAACATGAAGAGAGAGGTTATAGAGGGCTAATGTCAAAAAGCACTGTGAGCAATAAGTAATGCACACAAACCATGATTGATAATGACTAGCACAGAGCCTTAATTCATCTTTTCTCCATCATTTTACTGAGAGGGACCATATCAAATTAAATAGTGACCCGGTAAGGGTTTATTCAGCCATACAAAGCAGGGGCATGAAGGAAAGACATATTAAAGTGGCAGTGACTGCGGAGTAATTGCAGCTTCTTAAAGGAGCCCGGAGTCCAAAGCGGGAGACGGGAGCACGTGCACGGGAGGTGGCTCAGGAGGAGTCGCCGGCGCGAGGGAGGCGCTCGGCCCCCATGAGCACGAGTCAGTCGGCGTCGCGTGGAGGAAGCCCTGCACGGCTGTGGCGAAGCCCTGCTGCCCGCCCCGCGGCCACGCTCCCGCCAGCCTTCGCACGCACAAGGCACGCGCGACCTCAAGTGACTGCTTTCCTCACACCAGCTGCTGAATTAAACCATTCCCGCTGTGCGTGTTATGGAGCTACAGGTGGAAGGTCTCTTTTTTCCTGCACTGCACAGTATAGTGCTCTGTGTTCTTCATCCAGCCTAGTGCTGGATGGACACTGTCAAGCATATCAGACCAGCACTATTCAGGCATATTTTTACTGATAGAGATTTTCAAAAGTCATTATATAAGTTTTAGTCTCCACAAATGAAAGTGTCTAAGGCATTTATTAAAAATACGTAGTGAGAGAATAAGAATATGAAGTTAATCTAGTAGCAGAGTCTTCTACACAGTGTAACAGTAAATTAATCAATCATTTGATTTTTGACAAATGGCTTTCATTACCCTTTTTTACTAGAAAATTGAGCATAAATAATTTAATAAGAATATGTTTATTGGAAAACTACTTTTAAGTATCTGTGCACGATGGAAAGTACATAAATACAAAAAATATACGTCAAAACAGACACACTTGCTGCACTTATTTTCTCAGACAAAACTATGCAATGTTCCAGTCACTACTGTGGCCAGCTCCCTTACAAATATTTCACCAACTAAGCGACCAATCAGTAGGAATATGTATTTTGCTAGTTAAAAGTTACTTTAGAAAACTGAAACATAATAAGGAATGCAACTCTTGAAAGATCAAGTTGTACATTTACTCATATCCAAAGTCAGTTAAACAATACTTCTTCTGTTTTACAAAGCATCTTCCCTTTTCCTCATATATGTTTCCAAACTCTCCAAATAGATTTTAAAAAGACAAAATTTCCCTTCTTTGCAATAGCAAGATCTAAATTTGAGATCAAACTATGATAGCAGTTCTGGAACTCATTTCATCTAAATGTTCTGCGAATGTAATGGGACATTAAAATTAGTTTATAAAATGGTCATTAAAGATAGTAAGAATAATAAGACTTATGCTGTTAGGGTCACAGCAGTATGGTGACACGACGACAGTCACGTCAAGGATCCCCCCCGGCCATGCCTGTCTACACTGCTCCTGCAGCACCTGGCTTGGAGCAGCTTGCAAAGCAGCAAGACAGAAATCCGGTGCTGCTCGATGGAGCGGGCGGAGCTCCAGCTCCTGCTGGAGAGTTGACTCTTGGCACCAAATCTATGTTCAAAGGAGCAAGGACACCCCCGCAAGTGACTGTCATTTTATAATGGCATTTGCATGTCACTCTACCATCATTCATAAATATTCATAACTTGAAAACATTTATTTCCTTTAACATCAATTAATAACTCCCTTATTTAACATATTAAATGCAAAAGTTAGTAGGATTTGGCCCTAATGCAGCCCAGGAGATGAACCACTCCTCAGCAGCTTAGATATAAAAATGTGGTCCTTCAGTTTAGATATATGCCTGACATATTTTGGTTCACTGATGTACTTTAAGATTCTATAAATACTACACTATACTATATTGCTTTATGGAAAGATGAAAATTTTGGAAAGGGAATTTAAAGAACTACAGCCCAGGAAGGAGGAAAGAGAAAACTGTTTCTTATTGCAGATTTCAAAGCAGCAATCTTGACTTTGATTTCAACAGTTATTAACCAGCTGATCCACTATCTGCAAACCAGCATAAAACCAGGGAATATAGATCATTTGTGTTCTTTTGTAAAGCTATCTGAAGTTTAGAATTGGAAGAAAAACATCCCACTTCATGTCCCAGAAAGGGGCTACCACATCTTTCACCTCACAATATTAAGTCTCTTCCCAGATCCTCTGTTAATAGGATTCCCTTAGCCAGCAGATGGATTGTGAATACAGGCAGTTTCATCTACTAAAAGACAACATAAATCATCATTGAGAAAGGAGAGACCGCAGTAAGGTTATCACCATACAGCCTTCTCCATGAAAGGTTTGCATTAAAGCATTAGTGAAATTAATTCATCTTTCATAAGAGCTTTGAGTAGTATCTGTGATCTATGATAACAACCAATTTCTCACTATGGGAAAAAAAAATTACTCAGGCCTGATAGACTACACAAATCTGCTTTTTTTAAATGGCCTAACATTATCTGGAGTGTTGCTCCCAGAGGCATCATTTGAGTCTTGTGCCCAGCCAAGAGGACCCATAAATCAAGACAGAAATTTTTGTTAGTTTTATATGCAGTGGGCTGTAATTATTTTGAATTGCATTATGCCTCAATCATTGTAATTACTTTTAGATCATCCTTAAGCGGCAGCAATAAAAAGAAAAGAAATCAGTCTTAAACCATTTCTCACACAAAAACACTCTCCACACGGCATGGGAAGCCTGGCTAAAACACATGCGCACATGTAAATTTAGCATTTGGGCTGACACTCAGCACTCGTGTTGTATTTCAGCAAAAATTCTCCAAATACTCATGATTTTGTGGTCTGTAAATTAAATCATTATCATCAGCATTTGGCTAGGAAGGAAATACACTGGTGAATAGAATCAGCATTAGCTTTCAGAACAGATACACTTACATGAGAACCAAACCTACGCCACCAGTGTTTTGTTTTGTGTGCGTGTATGCATGCACTTCAGAGACGTCTTGGACTTGTGACATGAAATGAAAAACACAAATATTTTTTGGTTTTCCAAACCACATGAGAAAGCCCCAGGTGAGCGTGGCACGGAGTGGGAATGGACTAACATGCCCACCAAGCTCTGGACTTCAAAACTTGCAGCACTAAACTCCCCAAAAAAATCCTCTGTTTTCTCCTCAAAGGCAAAAGCTGGTAAAACCATGTCGAAGGCAGTTTCCTTTCCAGCTGAGACACACAGAACATCCCATCAGCCCTTAACTACTTGTGCAATGTTCATCCAAACACAAATTCACTACTTTTATACCTCTGAATGTGTACGTTTACATAAATTCTAAATTACTTTTTAAAATTTAAACAGGTCTAATATTAACAGTAATGTGCATGCTTGATCCACAGAGGTAGGAATTCAACAAATTTAACCAGTAAGGACCTGTCTTCTCTCTACAGGCAGTAGCGTCTGGTGGTGCCGAACAGAACCAAGTGTTGCAGCGAGGACGGCGGCAGAGCTGCTGCACAGTGTCACAGGCCACCAGGGAGGGAGTCTCCCTGAAACACAATGCCATGCACTGGGCACTGCAGGCCATTCGCAATGACTTTAGATATATAAAAAATTGGTGCGCACACGCGCAGACACACAATCAAACCTAATTTATATTCCTGAGAGTAGCTACTAAAATAAAGCAAGAACAAGTCAGAATGAAACCTAATATTTGGGAAAGCTCCTCTGGATAGTACATACCTCAGGGAAATAATCCTGTGGAAACTTCTCTTTTTCCAGCATGGGCGTGCTTTCTAAAGTGTCTGAGTAGATTTCTTTCCCAGTAACCTTTTTATACTTCTTAGCTAGAAAGAGATAGAAAACATGTTTAACATACAAAACGTTACCATCATAAGCAAATTTTAGCAACTTAACAGAGGCTTCTGCAAAATAGATAGTGCCTTTGCACAAATATGCACAGGAAGAGAAATATGTTACACAAAAATAAAATACTGAGTGATCTAGAACAGAAAAATTGGGAATTTCTCTATTTCCCAGGACAGGAATGTTCCCCAGGTCTGAAATTAGAAAACATCAATGGGAAACATGATAGAAATAAGAAGAGTTTTTTTGCCTAACATGTTATTGCGCTGGATGACTCACTGTCCTGCAATGCCAGACTGGAGCAGGAATCTAAAAAAGGCCTCATATTCTTAACAATTTATTGACTTATAACTCTTATAGACTCTTAATTATCTGTCTGACTATACAGACTTCACTATTTTTAACTGCTTAAATACCAGGAATTAGAAGAGGAATCAAGCACACCTAAACCGCTAAGCGCCAAGGTCTAACCCCGACAGACCCCTCCAGCCCCCCATCCCCTGCTGCCTCCAGCACACTCAGCACCAGCTACCGGATGGGATGGGGCAGCGGATCACACTGATGTGATACAGCACGTCCTGCAGGCACGGGTGGGAAAAATCTCCATCTCTGCCTACACCGCCGCTGCCTAGCCGCATGCCAGCCTCCATCCATCAGGAAGGCTGCAAACATCAATCACAGGTATCAGCTGCGAGCTCCTTAATCAGTTAACTGAGTGACAATGATTAAAAAAAATTAAAAATGATCTGCAGGAAAAAATAGATCTTATTTATTCTTTATTTCCTCCCAAAATGTGTGTGAATGCACACAGCTCAATCGAATATAAATAAGCTCATTTTCTTAGGCACTTGCAAGCCCTTACAGTAAAAACACAGTCTTACTTCTGTATAGCTTCCACTGACATTAGGCCATCCATAGCAGTTTCCCAGATCAGGTTTTTCAAGCCAAGGAAGTTTAAAATCCTGCTCTGGAGACATGTGGGAGATGAATCTGCCTCATCCATTCAAACATACAGGTACCAGCTGTTCTTGGGCTGCGCAGCTGCCTTCTCCGGATTATTTGTGGCTATCAGCATGTGTGGCTGACGCGTGGATTTAAAGGTGGAGAGGATGCTGTGCTTGTTAAAGGAGATCTAGGGTTAATGCACACCACTCTGGAGAGTCCTTAAGGAATGGCTGCATTAAAGATAAAAAACACAGACTTTCCAGCCTTCATCTGAAGGAACCAGCTATGGTTCCCCAGACCTGTCCCACGCAGGCAGCAGGCAGTGACAGCTACAGTTAAGCTGGAACTACCAAACCTGACTGATTTCTCTCCCTGATGTATGGCTAATTAAAATTAATGTCAGCAGCCCTGAACTGTTCTCCTAGATACCTGGTGAGATTCCAAGTAATGCAAAAATTTGTCAGTTTAAGCTGTCTAGATAAAGCATCATCTGTAATCACAGGAAGCATTTACTGTAATGTAGCAATATATTTTCAGGAAAAAGAAAGTACCATGCATCATGTGCCAATCACTTTTGAGAACTGTCTCCCATAGGAAGTCCAAACAATATCCTGATAAACAAAAGTCGCATCATTCTAGGTAGATCGTGGCTGATGTGCCTCGTTCAGGAAGTCTGATGGTGTCAGCATGAAGATCCTGGTGTCTTTCAAAATGCAGGGAACATTTGGCAGAACAGCACAGACCAAAGGCTTTTATGGGAGGACCTCAACAAGAGGCAGCACTTGGCAGAAAGGAGGCATTTCACTATCAACTTACATCAGCGCTAACTATGAACTAGCAATAATTTACTTACATGACTGCTGAGAGGCAAATGCAGCAGAAGGAGCACTGCCTTCCGATGCATCTCCAAGAGAAAACATATCTAAGCTATTTGTGATTCCCTGCCACAGGAAACAAGATTCCTTCTGCAAATCCAAGCTGTGACACTGCTCCAAGGATGAGAGGTAGACTAGAATCACCTCACACCTCCATTAGCAAATGCCCCTGTTGGATGGCGGCTCTTCAGAGTCTGTCACTTTTACTAGTTTAAACTGTAAGCTGATTTTTGAGCCTATGTCCACTATAAAAAAAGTTTTGGACTTTTCTTATTTTTCCTCTGAGAGATGATTGGGCCAAACAGGTCTGTAGGAAACTCAGCTAGTCCACAGCCTTGTGCAGCTTTGCTAGAAGGCTAAGCTATAGGTTTTGTTGAGCAAGATGAAGCAGTGAGTATTGATGGTATGTTTGGTTTTCTGTTTTTCTTTTTCCTGGAACAAGTCTGTTTACCTCTTTTGCATTGATTATTTCTCCTTTTTCCTCACATTTTCCCACTTTTTTATACTTGCATTTCTCTTTAAAGTGGCCAACCAAACATGAACAAACTGAGAAAAGTCTCCCTGTCTTTAAGTGGAATTCAGAGTATGTGGCGTCCTCCACTACTGGTGCCATGAAATTGCTGCCTCAGGAATGACGAGTGCCTTTCATGGATTAGGGATAGCCAAAGGCATTCACAGATCAGAGTGAGCGAGCGGTCATGACGCTGTCACCTCAGCCACCGGCGTGTGTTTCTTCCTGGCACGCTGGCTCCTTCCCTTGCAGAGGTGGCAGTACCTTGGGCACCCTGCACAATGTCCGTTCCCTCCCGTATTTCCATCCCGCAAACAACTTGTCTCATAAACAGCATCTTCTAACATGGCTTATTGCTCGTCAGACTGCTCTAATGTGGGAGGAAGGCTGGGTCCACAGGTTGACCTCCCAGTACAAGTCACCACATCACTACTGTCTTTTCCGCTGCTCGCTCTCAGAAACAAAACATGCCCGTAATATCTAAAATTTTACTTCACCATCAAATCTAACGATGACAAAACGACTTATGTTGGCGAAATCTTGAATTATAAAATTCACAGAACTACTGTTCATATATTTCAAGGAAGGAAGACCCTGTACCCTCAATTACACGAGCCGAGACACTCTGTCTCTACTGAGAAGAAAAATAATGAATCTATACAATTAAGACAATTAGTTCACTCCATAGTTATTACCATTTCGAGTGTCTCAAATTAATGGGATGCTAGATGTAGTATTAAGTATTCAGCTCAGTAGGCCAAATGAAGCTCACAAGATTTTTGTATTAGATGTATAGACAGTTCTCAACTGAAAAAACATAAATTTTATATAATCTTTTCTATATGTACCTTCAGAAAGCATTCAGTAACTGTCTATGATATTTCTAATATTTATTGCACATAGCCTGGCATTACTTTAAACTTTTTAGCAAGACTTCCAAACTGATGGATCAATGCTGGTTAAGAACAATGACACCTTCCTACTGACCTGCACTGCTCCAAAGTAATTTGAGCCATAAATCTACCTCACCTGTGCTGCAAATGATCATCATTGCTGGACATTTAAGGTCTTGGTCCTATAACTGATTTGCACTGGGGAACCTTGTGGATACTCAGAGTTCTCCCGAAATCATCAGGGATCTGTATGGATCCAAAGGGCCATCTGCATGCCTGATGATTAATGCACCGGTCCTCAGCCTGTGGCCGGTCCATTGACTTCTTCTAAGAGGTCTATAAAAGGCAAGAAAAGTAAAGGCTGCCATTGACGGACTGGCATGTATTATGCAAAACTTTGCATACGCTGGGAAATCTGTTAGGCAGCACCACTAGGAAAGAGGACTGGAAGCCAGTTTTGACATACAACTCTTGGTAAATGCCTTAAAAAATACAATTTAAAAAAAAAAGACTAAATGACATCTAATTCCTTTGCTTACCTTTAAAATCAAACTGATAGATGTTTTTCAAGGATTCATGAAGAAAGTAAAAACTTCCTAGAGCCTGTAGAAAACAGCAATAAAATATGAAATTATAAAAAAATCTATTTTGCATTGCTACAAAGCAAATCATGCTTTTCAAACAAAAATATTATATAGTAATAAATTAAAATATTGGTTTTTGTGTCCCGTGTTTGTGTTTTAATAGATCTCTAAGAGTTATACATTTCCTTCACTGTTTCTTTCAAGTTTTGTAAGCCACAATAAATAACAGCATTGTAAGTTCCCCCAACATGGCACAATTACCAGATGAACATTTATGAACTCCCAAGGGATTGATGCAGAGTCATTCAGTAATTCAGATGAGTACCCACTAAATGCAGAAAACATCCCCCAAGTTCTTTCCCACTGCAGGTGCGGATGCACAAAGTCTTTGCTGCTGCGGAGCGGACGTCACACTTATTTCCGTATCTCTTTTCGACACTGGCTCCTCTCGAGCTACAGGCTCCCAAGGCGGGCCCGGAGGCCGGTCCCGGCCAAGCAAAGCCCCGGGCCCGCAGCAACCGCTGCTGCGCGGATGAGCCCCCACGTCCGCGGGAAGCCCCCGGCAGAGCGCTGCACTCGGGAACGGCCGTTGAGGCTGTCCCCGATGAATGCGGTCCGAGCGCGTGGGGAACCCCTCCAGCACCTCGGGGGAACCTGCCCAATGGTCTCTGTCCCGAAAATTGCTCGGAAGAGGCTGGCCACTTCTGCCTATGGAAGCTCTGCCAAGACCTCACCTACACGGCCTGAGCTTCCCTATGGTATTTACGTCTTCACCCTTACTTAACACACACTTTTTTTCCAGTTAATGAGTGGAAGTTTACATGTTAGAAAGGAGAAAAGGAAAATCAAGTGAGAAAGAGAAAATGACATATACAGATGGAACGTAAAAAATGGTCAGTTTTGAGCAGGACCCTGACGAGCCTCTAAACAAACATGACACACACAGAAGAGGGAAAGGAAGGGCTAGGGAAACGCAGCCCCCACCACGCGAACTCGCATGGACGGACGCGTACGAAGGAGCCGGCGCGCTGCACAAAATGGATGATCTAGCGTCGTTCTGTCTTCCTGCTCCTGTGTGAGGAGCCCCCGGCCGTGGTGCGGCTCCCCAGCACTGCATTATTTATGAGAGCGGCACATCTAGAGATTAAACATTTGCTGATTTGTCAAAAGCGCGAACACGAGGTCCTGCCCATCTCCTTGACATATTAGTCCATCCGACGGAAAACACTGTCACGCGCTGAATTGATGGGCACGCTGCCGCGTGACCCGGGCAGCACACTGTAGGCTCTCCCTGGGCTTTTTTAATACGGAGGAGGCGAATAAGGAACCGCAGGAGACTTTCTCGGAGAGGACTCAAGGTTAACCATCTTGCAACAAGGACACACGGCCAGAAAAAAATAAAAACACACCTGCTATTTAATTTCTAGCCAAATAAAATCTTGTTATCAATTAATAAAATGCTGCTATCTTAATCTAAACTTTGATTATACTCCAGCCTTTGGCTTTTTTAAAACCTAAGAGATTATTCTTAAACGTAGTGAGTTTCTGACTACAGAGGAAAGCACATTCGCCCCTTTCTTAGACAGGCACACCTAGTTAAAACTCCTAAAATCCCATTCAAGGAATCTCCTGCGAACAAGGAACCAAACGCGATATCCTGCGCTATGAGTGCCCATGCTCCAGGGAACACCGCTGCCCTTGGACACACGCGGACAAGCAGGGGTCTTGCAACATGGTTTCTATCACCAAGCTTCATGTTATGGATAAGCATTTTATTAGCTTTTAATTTATTCTATATGCATTCAGGTTTTATTCTACCAGAATCAATGGGAACACTTACGAAGTAAAATATTTCTGGGTGGAAGGACACTACAGCAGAGCTATTACCTGCTTTTACTTATGTAGAGAGCTGACCTTACAAGCTTATAGCCTAAATATCATATCAAATTCAAGCCATTTGAATCTGATACATACCACAAAAAGGCTAAATATATCAATAATTTGATCAGTTCTTAGCTATAAAATCTAGTAAAATGTGATTATTGCATTTCATCAACAGTTACCATCAGCTTCTTAGAGTAATTTAAAGTTGTGTTTTCTACACTTAACCCATTCTTTGCTCTATCTGAATTCCTCCCGGCTAGTCCATACCTTTCCTCAATATACAAGCAAAAATCTGGCCTTGTCCACATGAGCCTCCAAAACCTTCATGGCTGGAGTTAACCTCACCTTCTGGAGCCTCTGCTCTACTGCTTGGGCACCCAGAGGGTGAACTTCTTTAATCCAACCGGAATATCCCTTGCTGCAGCTGGGATGGAACCATAAGGCTAATTAAAGAAATACTTGGAAGCCTGGAAACCTTGGAAAATTCAGAGAGACTTTAATAATTGAAAAGACAGGTGAATATTTAGATCTAAATGACAAGAATCCTTAAGTTTTTATAGCTGCCTACCATCAGGGACGAGCTAAGATGCTGGAAGTCTGCTCTGCTCGGATACTCCAACTCTAGCAGGGGGAGCCCCCCAGCCGCGGCTGTCCTGGGCCTCCTGCTCCACTCACTGCTTGACGTTTCACAGATGATCCCATTTTTCCACCATTCAAGCACACCACTCCAAGAAGTTAAACTCTAATGGAAAGGAAATTACGGCTATCGCTATCTTCCGCATTGCTACCGACTTAATCGCGTTTAGGTACATAAATGGCAACCTGTAAAATGATGGAGTGCAGATATGATCCATTGCCATAATGCAGTAAAAGATAAATAAAAAGAAACTTTCTTTGGGGCCCCAGTGCTTACCTCCTTTTCTGGAGGAGATTGTGTTAATTCCAACTGATTCTCATGAAACAAAAGGGTGTGTTGCCAGTGAAGTTAAACAGTATTAATCTGAAACCCAGACCTGCTTTATTTTGTTAATTATATGTTTAATATTCTTTGGAACAAAAAGCAGTAGTGCATGCAGCCCAGCAGCACGTACAGGATCTAGGTAATTTCACAGGGAAACACAGATAAAAAAGGTCCCAAACAGTTGAACTTGTGGGATTTTCCAGGTAAGGTAGGAGGGCGGTTCCCGGCCCCGGCCATGGGTGGGTTTGCGGTGCTGCCCCCGCGCAGCAGCGTCATGCGGGGCTCCCCTACGCGCCCAGTTTCGGCTGTGCCTGAGGTGGGCACAGGGGCAGCCACAACAGCCTGTTTTGGTGCCGCGGTCGCGCGGGACGAGCCAAGGGGCCAGGCAGATGGACCCCTTCGCCAGAGGGCCTGTAACTGCACCCACACCCGCGTGCTGGAGAGCATCAGGAGCCTCCCAAGCTGAGGAGCACCTCAGGGTTGCGGGTGCCCAGGGGCCACGACGCAGCCCTCGGATGGAGCAGCCCCACGGCACAGCCGGCCCGGGAACGGGACACCTCTTCGCGTTAGCCAACAGGCGTCTGATCACTGTTTCTAATGGGGTTGCAGGACACTGCCCAGCAGCACATGTAGACTCCTAGATTCTTCACTGCTCTGCACAGGCTGCTGGTGGTGACACCGCGGGCACCTCGGCTCCGCGGCGCTGCACACGGGCACGCTAAAACCCTGCTCCTCGTTCTGCGGAAATCCTAACTCAAATCCTAAGGTTTAAACAGCAGTAGTTATTTTAACAGCTAATTGCCATAAGTGCTTTCTTTAAAGTGCATGTCATTTCAATGTGGAAATTTATCGTAAAAAGGAAACACTCTGAATAAAAGTTTAATTACTGTACAGAGTAAACATGTCCTGCATTACCTCACTAAATGTGATAATGCTAATATATAAAGATTGCTTTAAATAAATTTAAAACAAATTGCCAATGATGACATAGAAACTGTAATTCATGCAGTCATAAAATCCATAATTAGCTTTAATGAATATTTAAAGTCAAAGTTCAACCCAACTTTTTCAATGTTTAACCTACTATATCAATACAGTTCAAGGAATTCATTTATCATCGAACATGACAATGTCTGAATATTAATTAGCGCAGGGCCCTGCTGACAGGAAGTCCTTATCTCTTCCCAGGCCTCTGGCCCATAGCGTAAGTCAACAGTATGTTTGTCACGTCTGATATTATTGATCACTTGCCTGTTTTGCTAACAACAATTAAAAATATATTTTACATATTTATAAACCTGAACGTCAGGAGCACAAATTAATTTCCCATTAGCAACGCGGAGTCTATTAGCTGCCATGTCCCGGTCGGAGGAAAGGGAGCGAATGGGCCACAGCGCAGCTCCTGCCAGGAAGACAATAATTGCACATAAAAGCGCTCTTATCGGGCAGAGTTCGGGACACCTTATCTGGAGCCGCTTGTGCAGCAGAGGTGTTCGAGACACTTCGCTGGGAAACGGCGGGCCGGGAAATGCAGGGCGCGTGCGGCGGCCACGCGGGACGTGGCAGCGCGGGCCTTGGCTCCCGACTACCTTGGAAGCGCCAAGACTGCTCTCGGACTTAGTCTGCACAACCTTTTAGTTTTGATACACTTTTAACTTTCCCAAGAAACTAAGACAAGGCACAACAGAAGCATGGCTTAGTCCAGGCGATCTCCAGAGCAACCTTGCAGTCTCGAATGTCCGTGAAACTGCAATATTAAGGTATACACTTGTGAACTGGATTCACAGTCTACTCAATCCAGTAAACCTAAATTAACACTAAATGCCTATTATTCATTCAAGGTGAAAAAAAACAGATTGGTTACACAGATCAACTCATTATAAAATCATCTATCACTTTTTATTTGCAAACAAATTAGGTGTCCGGCAATTTATCATTTCCTGAATTAGACTTATCAGCCAAAGTACACACAATTAAACTGCTGTTGAGCTCCCCGCAGCAGGTCGGCAGCTGGAGCCCAAGCGGACCAAGCCATTTCAAACAGCTACGCAGCACTCCCAGCACTTCTTATCTCAAACCCAGGTATCAGCCCCATTTCAACAGTACTTGAATAACTGCACCTTTAAAAAGCACGGAAGTGACAGGCCTCCAGATATTCCAGCACAAACAGACTCAGAAACTGCTCGTGACATGCTGCAAATCCTGGAAGGAGCCAGGCCGCTGGCTACGAGCGGCAGCCCACGCGCCGTGCTGGTTCTCGCAGGGAAGGAGCAGGATCTCCGGCTATGGCACAAAGTCACAGTTTCCTTCTACTTCTTCTGACCCCAAACGCACAAACTCCTGGCAGGGGGGAGTGGAGGAGGGAGACGTCTGGGCAGAGCGAGGCAGCAGGAGCGGTCGCCCGGCAGGCTCGTGCGCCGGCTTGCAGGCGCTGCCAACATGCAGCCTCCTCTGGCTCCACGAGCGGCCACGCACAGCCCTTCCCCAGCTCCAAAACCGCCCGAGGCCTTCCCAGCTCCAAATCCCAAAATGGGACAAAAGCCCATTTTTGGGCTTGGTCCCATCTTATATCCAAGAATGGTCCGTCCGACCTGTTACTTCATGGCCCTGCCCATCTCGGCCCCCGCTGCTGCACGAGGGGGCGCCAGCGGCTGCCACGCGCCGGCCCCAGGTCCCCAAGCCCATCCCCTCCTGGGCGGCAGTGACCAGCACGTGCCCATCCCGGCTGCCCGACCAGCGGCCTCGCGCCTCCCCGCACGCACCGCGGCTGCTCTGCCCCCGCCGCTGCTCCCTCCTGTTCCCTGCCTTCCCATTTCCCAGCACAGTCTTTGCTAAATGCGAAGCCTGCAATAGCTATCAAGGACGGTCACTAAGTTTGCCATTAAAAATGTGAACCATTCAAAAATTGATTCTTTTTTCTGTGTAACAGTCAAATGAAAATGCAGTAAATTCAGTAAACAATCATTGATCTATGAATTGTCATACACAGTTTCTTAGCTGGTGTGATTTATTTCCAGACTGGTTACCAAGATTTAGATATTCTGCAAATAATGAGGCTATCTTTACAAGTTTGTAAAAAGGCTGTGGCCTGCCTACATAACAGATTGCACAATAGTTTAAAAAATCCAAAATATGTAAATCTAAATTTATTTTGATGCTTAATCAAGGGACTATCATGAAAAGTTAATTGTTTGCAAATCTAATCTTTATGGAAACCTCAGAAGTCACCACCAGCTGTAAGTTTTCAGGAAAAAAACTAGGTTCCACAAGCTCTCATTTTCCTGTTCTAAAAGCTAACAAAAGAAGTGATCTTCTGCTAACATGATCAACCTCTATTACCATCTCTTCACAGTTTTTTTAGTGTATCAAACAGGAAATGAAAGCTTACATTCCATTATAAAAGTCTCTTTGGGGCTAGATTATTTAACGAGAATAGAACAAATTAACAGAAATCTGAACCTTGTATAAAAACCTCTGGTAAGTAAATACCCACGTGCGACGTCGCGTTGGCTCCACGTTGCTGCGTGAGGAGCAGAGCCGGCCCCTGAAGCGGGACTTGGTGCCGCTTGGCGCCCTGCGCGCGCTGCCGCTGCGGGAGCGCGTGCCACGGAGCAGCCACCGCGGGAAGCCCTGCGGCCGCGTACCCTGGAAGGACGCGCACCGCCCCGAGCGCGCCACGGTTCCTCGGCGGCAGGGAAAAATAATGGCAGATTTTGAGCAGCAAACATAGCAAGTAAGGCTCTAAAGAAATGTACACAAATACTATTTATTTATCAGTAATTTCAGTGTTAGATCTCATGCAGAACGAGAAAGAAACCCCCAAGAAGTTATGTGGCCTTGCTACACTGAGCTCTAAACTGCACTAAGAGTCTGAAGAGCAGATTTATCCCATGGATGTGGCAGTGATTCATGAACTTAGAAAAAACAAGCTTCATCCTTAGACTGAGGAACAGAACACCAAAGGGCAGAATTTACTATTTTTCAGGAAGCAAACTATCTTCCATACTCCATATTCGTTTTTTGCAATCATTTTAGGACACAACCAACAGTAAGAGCCTTCACCTCGTGGAGACAGCTACTCCAACACATTTCTTCCCTCGTAAGCCACAAAGGCACACAGCCACAACGGGCAGCAGCAGTGCTAAGCTGCAGGGGCAGATGCTGCCGCCCAGCTGGCCAGGCCCTCACGTGGCCGTGCAGCAACGGGTCCTGGGGCTGCACGACCACAGCCACGAGAGTCTGCCCCCGCGCTGAGAAGAGCCGCGCGGATCAGAGAGAGAAGAGACTGAGCGAGCTTCCCAGGAAGCCCGGCAAAATATGAGGAAGCAGCAAACCGTCTGCTGACACGGGGCTGTGCCAGAGAAAGAGAAGAGGTATTTAACTGCTTTAAAACAACACTAACACTGGGACACACCAGATCTCGGCTAAACAGGAATTAATTCAGGCTCTTTCAAGGTATCTGATAGCCAAGAAGGGATGGAGGATGTACAGTATCCTCCCAGGGAAAGTCCCCTGATTCAACCAGACAGAAGGGAGATGTTATGAGGGGAAAAATGCCGACAGGGTTTGGAAGGAGACGGGACAGTCGTGTGACGGGAGTCACGGAGTCCCGGCCAGCCCCTCCTAGCTGTGCCGCAGGGACGTGGCCTCTGTTCCGGGGCTCTCGCTGCCCAGCGACTTCTCCCGCGGTGGGAGAAGCTGCTGAGATGCAGCAGGCAAGAGCTCCACTCGCTGGAGACCAGCAGGCTGGACCCCTCCTGCCGTGCTTGCTTGGCTCTAAATAATTGTAGCTTAAAAAACTTAAATCGATTTAGTATTTCATAGGTATCTTTTACCTAATATACTCAGGATGGCAAATTCAATTTGATGAGACGGCATTAATGCCTGTTTCATTTAGTATTATACAGGTCATCTCTAGATGGGAAGAGCAGCATGTGGTAAAAGGTTGTATTTAGCATGTCACAGTCACCGGGGGCTGTTCTGTATCTCAAAGACCCTTTGTAGCTGCCTCAAAATAAGAGATGATTGATTTACAAAGTACCGAATTTCAAATTTCATATTCCAGGACTAAACATCAAATAATTGGACAAAGCTGTCCCCCTGTCTGACCCGCCACAATCAAGCCCCTCTCAAGGTTGACTGCCTGCATAGGAAATATGTGCATAATCTCATTTTGTCTCCTGTCCAACATCCAACGTTAGAAGTTAATTAAATTGCTTGTCCATTGTATTCATCCACTCTCAAAGTTAATGATATTCGGTCCCTGAATTAAGGAGAATTTTATAAAGCCGGCGCTATGGAAGCTGGCACGCGGCACGCTGAGGAGCTGCCCCTGCCAGGGCTCCTGATTGCCGCACTCCTAATTGGGAAACAAAATGGATGTTCCCGCGTCTGCCGAGGACGAGCCGCCCCGGCAGAGGGGCCAAACGTGCCCTACAACTGCAAACCTCCTGCTTGAGAGCATTAAACTCTGCAGGATTAATAAACTCATTGAAATTCTTAAATTACCATGACAAGGATGAGCTACGGTTCAACAAGGTAGCCTTAGAAAAGGGATGTGGCGTGAGGCGCCTGCAAGGGCATCAGCGCGAAGGCCGTGTGCCCTGGCAGAACTGCACACACAAGGCCCTGCGCACCGGCCTGCGCCAGGTCCTGCTCCACAGCTCTTGAGAGGGCTCCACTGGGTCCCTCTGAGGTCCCCTCCTCAACTGTGTCCCGCTGAGGCCGCGTCTGGCTCGGGTCAGCCCCAAGTGCCAGCGCATGGCCACTTCCCGGGGCGCTGCGGCCAAGGAGCCGCTGGTGGCCACAGTCCGGCGTGGCTGTGGGAGCAGGGCTCAGCGCCGCCACTGTGCTGGGGTGAGCGCGGCCGCAGCCCCTCTCGGCGCCCGCGGTGCGGCCCTGCTCCGCAGCTGGGCGCCGGAGGGCACCGCCAGCCCCTGCAGCTCCGGGCGGCAGCGTAAGAATTCTCAAAGCACCAGCCAAAGAGCGCGAGATTTTCAGTGCATTTTTGCACTCTATATGGATATACGGAGCAGCAAACACACTGCATTACTTACGGGTTTGAAAAAGAGAAGCTCTGCTTTTACTTGATCTAATACAACGCATTTTATCTTAAAAACAAAAATAAAAGAAAAAAAACCCCTCTCTTGCCAATTCTTTAGCTTTCTGAAACGCTGACAATAGAGGTTTGGTATCAGGAATTAAGAGTGCTCCTTCCCCAGCACTGTGAGCGATCAAGCCGGCTCAGGGCCCAACTCTTTCACCCTGTGTCTGGGCACCCGGAGCACTGCCTGGAGAGCAGCCTCCCGACTACCACACTTCATCTCACGGAGCGCAAGGACAGCGCTCTGATTATGTGATCAATAGACTCTGTGCTAGCTGTGGTCTTGATACCATAACAGTATTTAATTTAAAGCAGCAATAATATATTGATATAAATTTATTCATTTGATGTTCATGCAATTTCTGAAATTTTAGGAAAATCCCAGAACAATATGATGCATGCAAACTAAAATAGGGGCATAACTGAATATATAAATCCAGCATATTTGATTTATTGAACATATGGAAACTTTAAATTACTGAAAATAAAACTGTTTTTTTTGTAATTATTTAGAAAAGAGTATGTAAATATGTTATGCCTGCTGTCAATCTTGCATTTCTTCATGTACATTCAGGAGCAATACTTTACAATAATTTATTTTAAGAAATGGTCAGCGTTTCCTTCAAGTAGTCTTGTTTCCAATAAGGCTGCATTTAATTATTCAAATGGTATATTTTCACTAATCTATCTTTTGCAAATTGAAACTCATTAAATAGTATTGACAATTCAATAAGGATATAAAGATATAAAGCTTTTAATTATGAAATAAACTAAATTATATTCTCCTAATCTAAATACTCAGTGAGGTCTCTTGATAATTAAATCATGTAGAAATCCTGCATTGTTATTAAAATCTCTTCAAAAAGTGCATGCAAGTTTGAGTATGCGCATATAAAACACGCATTATTTATATTCTTACCTTTCAGAACTTTTCAATTTCAATTAAAACCTGTAATTTTTATTGGGAATCATATTACATGCATGATAGATATAAGTTAATTAAAACACAATCAATTCTAAGAGATGGCCAACAATGAACCTAAGCCGTTTACAAATTGCCTGCTGTCACTCATCTGGAGCACCCGCCATCTGCGGACAATTACCGAAAGGCTTTAATCGATTCCTAAAATTTCAATAACGTGGTACATTTTCTCTGTGTAACTCCTCTGCTTATGCTCAGACTTTTGCAGGACTGAAGTATCCGCAGGGAGCCGCGGTGCTCAGCCAGCGCGCGGCTCGGCCGGGCTCCGAGGCAGGGAGCTCCCGAGCCGCAGGGGCACAGCAGACGTACCAGAAACTGCTGCGCTTGTCTCCACACAGGCAGAACTGCCGTTTCTTGAATTGCGTAGTCCAAAAGTGCCACCTCTACATCTCAAATTGCACAAACACCTGCACTTACGTTGTCTGCTGTGTGGAGCTAATCGCCTTCCCAAAGGAGCTTTTTCCTGGTTAATTACTATTCAAAGCGTTTAGCCTGCTTTGGGGAAACGCATGAGAGAGGATTATGTTACGCACAGGCTCCATTGCTCTCATGTCAGACACGAACATTTTTCTTTTTAAACTCTGGTAAGCCATTGAGGAAACTAAGTCACTGAAGAAAAAACTAGAAACTGGCATCCTCTGGTCAGAAACACAGACAGCAAACTGCAAAACTCAGTACAGCTCTTTTTACTCAACATCCCTGAAAGTTTGAAAAGAAGGAAACATGCTAGAAACAAAAAAATATATGCTCAAAGGCCTAATATACTCTTTATTTTTCCACTACAGAGGCAGTATTTAAATCCCATACCTGGCTTTAAAAAAAAAAAATAAATGAAGACAGAAGCACCACATGAAACTCTCCACAGGGCAAACCATGGCAGTCAGAGCAGACCAGCAGTGAGCCATCGGAATGCCTTTCAGGCATTCCAGGAAAAGCATAACACAGTAAAACATTTTGTGAAAGTTGTCCACTAGAATGGAAAGAAGCCTGTGCTGCAACATGATTTCTGATCACACAAAATTTGCTGTAAGAGATTAGAACTGAGAGCCTCCAAACTCTACTGTGATTCTCACTGGCATTAATCTAGGGTGTGTGATCAGAGCAATGTGAAGGCGTTTGGAGGGAATCGCTGTAAGGGATGCGACGGCGCTTGCTGGGCACCACAGACAGGAGATGGCCTCAGCGGCGACGCAGGGGCGCAAGGCACCTACCAAGCGTTGCTGCCCTAGCACCACACGTTGCATTTACAACTGAACTTCAAAACACTCCCGGAAAATACTTTCCCGTGGAAAACAGAAGCACATAAATGAGAGTGAATTAGAGATGAATTTTAAAACTCGAAATCCACATTGTTTTCAAGTACAGAAAAATATCCAAGAGTGAGTTACCCAGCAGCCACCTGGAGGTGAATGCTCTTCCTACGGGCTCTCATACTTGAACTCAAGGCAGCCAGCACCTGAGAGGAATGTTGCAGCAAAAGTGAGAAAGAGAACCTCTGTTGATAAAATAACTTGATTTTTTTTTCTGAAACTGAGAAGACAAAAATAGTCTGTATAAATCAAACAAGTTGTCTATTTATGTCAGTTTTATGATGGACATTAATCTTAGTTTCTAGACAGAACTGCTGTCTGATGTAACCAGGCTTATTGACTTAATGGGAAGAAATTTATATTAGTCTAGGAAGCTGTGATGAATGCAGTCTTAAAGTTCAATGATTCAAACACTTTAGTAACCTCAAACATTGACCCAAGTCGACAGAAACTTAAATCTTAATCTTAGAACAGAGGTTTATGCTTCATTCACATTTTTCTAAGAAATCTAGGAATCTTTTATTTTACATGTATATTCTATATTTATAGTCTGTATAGCTTTCACATTGAGAAATGTCTGTGAGGACAGACCCAAAGTACTTGCCTTTAACCATACCGTGCACTGCCTCTCAGAATTCAAGTCTAAAGATTTTATTAAGAGATTCTGAAGCAATTCTGAAGCAAATTCTTTTTCTATCTTTTAAGTTTCTCTGCAGTTAAAAATTAAAAGAACAAAACATGTTGAAACTGGTACTCCAACTGCCTCGGAATCCTGTTCAGTCATCAGGAGTCACTTGATAGTCTCACCATCCCCTTTCCTGGCCAGGAAAAGGCATTTCTCATCATTAGGACTCTAGCACATTAGAAATAATTGCCTACGTCGTTTTGCCTAGAGAGAATCTAATTTTCCCCTTCTCTGAACTGTCTTTTTGCAGGATGCTGAGGTTTATAAGAATTAGTGTGATTAAAAGGATGCTTATGAACGTAAAAGGAGCTAACTGCACAGATTTCTTGCTCCATACTGCACAATTTAGTGGGCTTTTCCCAAGATCCCACCACAACAAAATGCTAATTCTTAGTAATTCTAAGAAAATTTGAACAGTCAATGTTCAATTTGAAGTCAATGAGAATTTTAGAGAAAGCTTGGATTTTCCCCATGTTGGACATACATGTATTTTTAACCAATACACGACTTCAGGAGAAGCAAGTGACAAGTGATAGTCCTTCTGGAAGCAGCACCAGGATTTGGTCCCAGAATTGCCAGAATGGGCCCTCATTCTGGGGAGGGCAGGCAAGGCTTGCATAAGGAATGCATCTTCTGAGAGTGCCACTTTTCTCTGACATTAGCCTTTATCAGAACACCAGAACTTAAATGCATAAAACCCTTCCTTTTCCATGGCACACAGTTAAGCTCTGTAAATTAACGTCAAGTTTGTTTCTGAGGCCTGGAAAGCGGGCTGTGGCATCAGTTCTTGTGGAGCCTGTATTTACCGCTTCATAACCACGCAGCCCAGAAATTGCAAGGGCAATGTTTTCTCACAGTCACGGCCACGGAGCATAAGGGTCTCGGTTACGAGGTGCGGCCGCCTTAGCTCCGGCCTACTGAATACAGGTTCATCTAACGGAGCAGCAAACGCTCTGTGACCAGTGCAGAGCACTGCGGCTATGGCAGGGCAAGGAGGCAGACACGCGGCACGCCTGGGTCCTGCGCCCCGCGGCACGGCTGGCGGCAGCGGCACACAGAGCCGTGCACACTGCTCCCGGGAGCCGCAGAGCTGCTCCTCGCGGCACCAGCCAACAGGCTGTCCTCGGAGACGCCCCAGCCTCTCTGGCCGGGCAGGCAGCGCTGCACTGCAGTGTATGGAGCCCAGCAGCAGCGCAGCAAGGGCACGGCCCCTCTTTTATTTCTCCTTTGGTTCTTTTGGACCATTTATGGAAGTAGATTCAATAGCACAACTTTAATCCCAAATGTGAAAAATACACATGTTCAACAGCAAGGAATAGGCCTTTAAATAAAACCAGCAGATAATTTAATTGCAACAAAACCTGTTTGGCTTTTGATATGCCACTGATTTAGTGCTGCTGCCAACGGATAGATTGTAAACATGTGATTATTAGACGTTATAATAGAACTGAAATCCTTGAATCCTAACTGCGCTATAGGAGCCATACTTTGTTTTATTTTCTGAAGCAATCTGAATTACACCACAGACTATAATTAAAACAAATCCTTAATGTCCTATGACTTGCTTCAAAATCAGGGATTGATAAGGTGCATGCCCTCGTTCCTATGGTAAATAAAACACCTGAGGACTCTTACCTATATGAATACCCGATCTCTGATTTGTCACAGGAGCTGCATTAGTCAGCCTCCCTATGCCCTGCATGGTTTAAGCTTAAGAGACAGCTAATTAGTTAATCAGCTTATAAAATACAGGCAAACAGCAAAAAATCCATTCTGTAACATCAGAAGGGTTCAAAAAAAGGACAGATGCCAAAATTCACCTAAGGTAGCCCAGTGCATCAAGGACCCATTTACAGGGAGCCTCGGTGGAAAGTTTGTGCATGGAAATGAGGACGTTGCAAGCCAGGAGCAAGGAGGCAACCCAGCTTAATCCAATTGTGCCGAGGCTGAGTCAACGTATTAATCACGCGGACAAAACAATCCCATTAACGAAACTCGAGGGGTACAGGGCTGCGATCAATCTTTCAGGGCACCACGAATGATAAACCAAGCATCCAGGAGGGTTGCGCTGACTGCACGTCCCGAGCCAAAGGCGCCTGCACCACACTTCGTGTGGCTTGGACAGCGGCGCGCCTGCCGCTCGCTCTCTGTGGAGCTCCGGGCAGGAGGGCCACACTGGGACCACGGGGCTGGAGGGCCATGCCGTGAGCGCGGGGCAGGAGGGCCATGCTGTGATCACAGGGCAGGGGAGCCATGCTGGGACCGCAGGGCAGGAGGGCCATGCTGTGATCACAGGGCTGGAGGGCCATGCTGGGACCATGGGGCAGGGGGGCCATGCTGTGAGCGCGGGGCCGCGCAGGAGGGCCACACTGTGAGCGTGGGGCCGGGCAGGAGGGCCATGCTGTGATCACAGGGCTGGAGGGTCATGCTGGGACCATGGGGCAGGGGGGCCACACTGTGAGCGTGGGGCCGGGCAGGAGGGCCATGCTGTGAGCGCGGGGCCGGGCAGGAGGGCCATGCTGCTCCGATGCAGGAAACACCCTGCCGGGGCGGTGCCCCGGCACTCGGAGGTGGCAGCGCGAGCAGGAGCAGAGGTGGCTCCCACTCGCCCGGACCGGGCGGCCAGGGCTTGCAGCGCTCGCGGGAAGGCCCCGGGAGCCCCCTCACAGGCGGCACCAGCACCTGCGCAGCTCGGCCACGCAGAGCAGGGTGGAATAACGCTCACTGTGCAAGGAGGCCGGGAACCATCCGACTTCTTAAAAATCTTCATCGAAAGCCATAGTATTTGCAAATAGAAACTGACACACCTATGTGAGCAACCAAAAAGGATAACAAACCACTCAAAGAGACACCAGAACCAAAAAAAAAACCAGCTGTAAGTTTAGCAGTTTAGCTTCTCCTGCTGAATCATCTTCATTACTCTTATGGGACAGCCCCTTTCCTAGGCAGGAGGAACGACGCTGTAGGAAAGTTAAACTAATAAACCCACAGTCGCTATCGACGTCAGGATTTCTGCAGGAATCTACATACTTACCAGCAGAATAACATGCAACACTCAAAAGTCAACGGCTATTGTCTGGCCCTATACTCCGGTAAATAGGAAAATGTCAATTTTGGGAAAGGAGATGCTCTAGTTTAAATTGTAATAACTGGAATTATTGTGACTCACCTAATGGTGTATTTTGTCATACTAGTGTTTACTCTTCCTTGATAAAACTGAAATGTAAGGAAAAAACTAGCCTCTAGTCCAAGAAAATAAAAAATACCTGTTCCACATGAAAGCACCAAACCAATCCTGCATCAATTAACATCCACAACTAATTTTGACATTTTTAACAGCAAATTGAAAAGCTACTTCTTTCCTAATGACATTTCAAACAAACTACTAGCTGAATTGCACACACCAATATAAAAATCTTTATCTTAAATTATTCTTTATGTTTCTTGAAGTTTCCATGTACACTGAATACAAGATGAGCGATATTTTAAGCTGCAGATTTTTACAGGGGTTAGCCTTTGTTTCTACTGCTAAATGCTGTATTATTTATTATTAGATGCTGCATAATCTTCCATGCGCACTTGTGTCAACTTGCTCCAAATTACCTCTAACTCGAGTTTACCAAAAGGAAAACGGGCTGTAGCTAAATGAGGTCAAGGACTGGGGAAGACCTCACTTCATCCCTTTATGAAGTGCAGGAGCTCCCACCATGCCGGGCACGCGGGTGCGAGCGCATGGGGGAGCGACCCAGAAATGAGAAACAATAACCAATATTTGGAAAAAGTTGCACCTAAAATATTTCACCGGGCCTGATGTTAAATGTACTTAGCGGAAAGGTCAGAGCTTCCGAATTTGCTAGATAAATAAATGTTGGTGAGGTGGATGAATCACTGGAGAATTGGTGCATGGCAGCGAATGAATAACCGGCGAATGCTTCCCAAACCCCATTATTTCCCCTTTTCCAGGAGGCCGGAGATTCATGTCCCTGCATGCCGCCAGTTCATTACGGAGAAATATCATTCCTCTCCTGGCACTCTCCGGCGGCCTCTCAGCCCCACGAGGACCCTTTAATGTTTAATTCCCCATCATCTGCTCCACTGAACAGCTTAATCTCTGCTTGTATGATCAATACTATATCAGTGTAAATTAAAATGACAATTTTAAAGTAATTAAGCCTGTTAATGCTCGATTCAAATGTCATTATTTGCACAAGGGATTGAGGAGAAATTACACGGTGTCCGGGGTGACAGGGAGACGTTTGAGCCATCTCAATCCTGCTGCCGCCGCGCCACCGGGGGCTTTAGCAAAGCAGATTAACTCCCCGCTCCCACTGCCAGCATCCCGATCCAATTTCAAAGGAGGGTAACGCAATTTGATAAATTTAATTCAGGCTGCAAACTCAATTATTGCGATAATGGATGAAAACGGGGAGGAGACGCCACGCAAGACCCACATAAAAAAATACACTTAGCTCCGGGACGAGCTGCAGCAGTAATTGTTTTATCCGATTTGCTCCATCCCTTCTGAAACCCTTTAAATGATTGTGATTGTTAGGAGAAGGGCCAGCGTTTTAGGGGCCCAGGAGCGGCAGCCCAGGGGCAGCGGCTGCACTGCGGCCTGTCCTGCCAGGGCCACAGGGGATGTGCGGTGCCCGCCCGCGGCGGCGCCGCTCCTGCCGCGGCTCCACAGCCGAACAGCAGAGACGCTCGGGACGGAGACCCTGGGGACGGCGCGAGGATTTGCCGTCCCTCGCAGCCGCCTCGGCGGAGCCTCAGCCACGTTGCCTGCGTTCGCACAGCTCCAGCTTGCAGGACGGCGGCGCTTGTGGTAGGACGCCCAAGGCACAGCCCGAGTTTGGTATTTTGAAGCACACATCAAAAGCGAAACGTCAAATGTCATAGATTTAATTCAGCAATCGAATGACAGTGAAAAACCTCCTTTTCCAAAGCAGAAGCTTGAGGAGCAGCAAATTCCTGCACAAATGGGTCAAAGTGAAGCTCTGCATGTTCCTAGCGAGGGGCTCAATCTGCATTCCTGCCACCGAATATTGTTTTCATAAATTCAGTGTATCTGACCATTTGCATTTCCTGAAGTTCTCTGAAATAATGATATTGAATTTTTATTAGCGCACATGAAACATTTTTGGCATGCACTTCTTTGAATAATAGATGATATACATTAAAGTGCCTTACGGGTCTAATAACTTGCATGAGATCTGTGTAGGCCTGTCTTATTAACTTTTAGTTTAAATTACAGCAGGACTCATCAATCAGGGCTTCTAAAAAGCAGTCTGAAGATTGCCACAGACTCCGAAGAAAAACATATCTCAGAACAATTAAAATATCTATTACATCTCAGGTATTTCATGATAAAATCTATCAAATCATACAATTTCCAAGATGAATCGCCGAAAGACAAAAAGTAAAAGAGTAACCAAAGCCTTCTTGCAACAGCAGAGAAAATAAAGAGAAAGTATAAATAGAACTTTACTATTAAACCTTTACTTAAAATTCAACTTTTTATTTTAAAGTCTTAATTAACTTTAGTCCAAGCAGAATTTGGGGGTGCAAGCCCTATGCAGGAGTCTTAATCCTCCAGTGTCAACTCCTGAAACACCGGGAACGACGGTAAGACCAAGGTCAAACCACAGCCCTAACTTCCTTCTGAATTTAAGTAAAAGCAGTGTTCTCCTGAAAACAGATACCAAATTCAGAAAACCATGTTCAGCACTGGGAGACTGTACTCAAAAAGGCATTTATATTTTTAAATTTGGAAACCTGCAAATCATTACCACGCGTTAATTACAATCTACTTTTAGGAGTAATTGAAATTAATTCCTCTTACTATTTTTGAAGTAACTGGGGCATCCAAAGTGACCGTGTTGTTGAAGCGCCGCAGCCACTGCTGTGGAGAGCGGCTCGCAGCGCCTGCGCTCAACCCCCTCCACCCGGTAAACGGTGCCAAGAGAGAACGGAGAGCAAGTGCTGACTAGACAGTGCCACGGAGCCTCCACAACTAACTGCATCAACAACGGATGTAGCCAAAAAACAGGACACGACAGAGCTGCACAGGACTGGCCCAAAAGAGACGCTCGAGTTTCACTGCATTTGCAGAAAAAGAGAGCAAGATCAGCCTCTGCTCTGAGGACAGAGCACAAAAAATGGTGGCTTTGGGGCTGAGTGATGACCGGGCTGGTCACCCCACAAAACCCTCCCAAAAAATTATGTTTTGCCAAACTTCCAAATCGCTGCCCAAGCAGACTATGGGAACGTAATCTCAAACCTTGGTGCACTTAATTAGAGTTTTTCTGCTCTGTGTTATTAATAGGGCATGTTAATGGACAGCAGGCCATATGGAACAACAAATTAATTGTTTCCCCACATACAATAGCTCTATTTATCACACGCGCGTTGACCTGGGTTTGCTTAACAGATCTTATTAATTACCACTGATTCTGGTGCGTTAGCATTAAGGAGAGCACCAGTAAAATCTACCACAAGAGGCAGATTCATTTGGGACTGTGCGGAATATCTTTATGACAGATGGTAGGTGAGTGTTCATTTTGCTTTTAAATTTTCATTTGATAAAGGCTTTTACAGATCACAGTGGTTAGCAGCAAAATAAAATAACATCTGTGAAAGCTGATTTATATTCAACTTATTCTCATGTTTGAAAATTACTTCTCATTTGGCATGAAGACCAGTATCAGGTATTATTTTTCCTGAGCAGCTTTCATCAACCTTATGGAAAGATAAGCAGAAATGTAAAGCACATTAATAGCTGCGGACCCGCTCCAGGTGCTGCTGCGGATGCAGCGCGCATGGGTTGCACTGCCGAGCTCAGGGCTCGTCCCTGCGCTGGGTCCCGGATAACAGAAAGGGGCCGTCCCCGGTGCGTGGATGGTGAGGGAGGTGGTCGCTAGAGCCAGGTGTTGGGCTCCTCCTGCAGCCCCATCCCAGACCCGAGCAGAGTGGCACTTCACAGAAGGCAGCGCATCCCCCTCGCGCTCTCTTTTCACACTCGCTGCTTTGGGGATTTTCTGTCAAAAAATGCTAACAAGCCTGTAAGTCCTTTAAGGGCTTAACAATTTTTCAGTTTGCTCACCAACAGATTTCTTGCAGAATATTTGTTTCCCACTTGCAGTGTTATGACACAGCACTCAATCACATTTGTCCTTTCCCTTGATATACAGTCCCACCACCGCTCAGCTTGGTCAAGCCTTTGCCAGCATACCAGTTACATTTTTTTTTTCGCTCTTTAAGAAAGTCTAGTGATAGGTGATTGAATTAAAAAAATCTATCCCAAACTCTGATTTTAATCAAAACAAACTGAGTAGAGCCAGCCTTACTAGTCAAACTGCCCTTTTTTTTTCCCCCCATACATCAGAAGCAGAAGTTTGCAGAGCGTAACGGGAGGTGATCAAGGTACTGACAAACCTTTACAGCGCTTGCTACCTTCTTGTATTACAGCCTTACTACACCAAAGAATTAGCAGTATCACATGTTAAGATGTTTTGAATTGATGAAATACAAAAATTTTCCTTTCCCCCAGTGAAATACAAGATTTTTTGAAATTAACAAAGAAAACCCAAATACATGGTAGCACTCCTGACTCTTGAATTTCAGCGTGGAATAGGATCGTGGAAAATGACGGAAACTGCCTTTGGGATCAACTGCATGGACCAACTGCAGGACCAACTGCATGCAAGTCATTCCTAATAGGGCTCAGGTAACCTCTTCATTGAAACTTGCAATGCAAAATTTAAGCATATTTATTTACTGATTTATTTATTGATCTGTTCTGAGAGGAAGGGCTTACTCCTTCCATTTTACCTGTTTCACATACCTGAAAAATGTTACCCATATGTTATTCAAACTATAGTCTTTCTTCATAAACTATGTTCTCTAGACTGCCAACAAACCTTGCTGCTCTTCTCCAACTTTCCCAGCCAGGTTTTGGACAACAGGAGCTCCACTTTGAGAAAAGTCGGTCCCTATTCAGATGCAAGATCTCACATGCAGGGGTCAGTGGGGCTGCTCACCGAAAGCCCCTGCAGCTCCAGCACGTTATGGGATGTTGCTTCCAAGGGGTGCAGAAGTGACTTAGCAGATGAGCCTTGTTCCACGGTGGTCAATGGCTAAGCAAAAGAAATGCAGGTAAAATCCATTCCTGGTAAGAACACACCTATCATAAAATCATGTGATTTCAGTGCAGTTGCCCATTTGAAACACTTTCTAAGTAGAAAGAAAAAGTCTTACTAACATACACATCAAATATGCCCTTGCAGTCTTCATTATCACAGAGTTATGAAAACGGATGACATGAATAAGACCATGATTGGTGTCTTCTTCTCTTAAGACATTTACTAGAGGAGTATCTGAACCTGTGGTTTTACTACTTTTGCTTTTTTTTTTTTTTGCTCTTACACTTTAACAGAACAATTTCCTTTACTTTTTAAAAATTATGATTATTAGAATAGCCCATTTATGAGCAAACTCTAGGGTCACTGCCTGGCTGGCATCAGAAGCGCCACGGGTGGCCCTGGAAACGAGGTCGGTGCTACTTAGCACGAGGGCCCTGAGAGCGCAGAGCCCCAGCGCACGGTGCCTTCATGGGAACACCCAGCGATGCAGCCCCAGGCTCCTCTGGGGCCCGGCGGAGCAAGATCCCACGGGAGAGCAGCAACGTGAGGAACAGCCGCCCGCTCCGGCCTCTCCTCATTTCGGAAGGCTCATTTGAGGTTTGCCTGGGTTGACACTGACAGTTCCCAGGGACTCACCCACAGGTCTGAAGCTGGCTCCTAAAATGTCTAGAAGGATAACATTACACACTCCTTGACAGGCCAAAAACACCCTTTAGTCTGGCATACATTAATTATGAGGCTACTGAAAAACAAACAAAAATAACTCACTATCTAAAATCAAAAATCTATAAAATGTTCTTATGTCTGTATCTGACGTCTGACTGAACAGATGCTGGCACATGTGTGGCTTTCAGAGCACGTGCTTTACAACCCTAGAAGCACAGAACCGTGTCCGGCGCCGCGGTTAGGCAGGGGCCACAGTAAGAATGAAAATACGACCGCTACCAACATGCAATTTATGAAGCGCTGCTTATTCTTTTTAATTGTGTCCCCAGGTGTTAAACATAAACAAACACGTGAGTTTACTATACTGAACTACCTGTACGCAGTTTGGAAATCCAGCAAAAGAACCCCGAAATTGCAGAACCAAGGCAGGGGAACGTGCAGAGGCGTGAGATCAGCGTGATGAGATGGAGTCCACCGCCAGGGCTCAGGGTGCCCATGAGGATCTCATCACTTAATGAGCCTTTTAACACTGACCCAGCTTCCCCTTCGTATTAATGGAAGGAGCTGCTCTCACTCCGCCCAGCGCTTCCCTCCGTCCACCATCTCTAATCGCAGCGCAGGCACAGTGCCATTTTTATAACCGCATAAAAAAGCAGTCTCAGAATTGCTTGAGAACAGCAACATCAATCGTCTCTCTCCCGAAGAACGTTTTGCTATCGAAAAATAAACCGACCAGTTAGTGAAAGAAAAATCCTTTTCTGAAAGTGCAGGTCTGTGCTCCGCTCCTTCCACTAATGGGGAGCGTCTGCCCAGCCGCGACCCTCAGCCCCGCGGCCGCAGCAAGGGAACAGTCACTCAACGCTGCTGCGCAGTGGCAACACGAGCTTAAAGCAATGAAGTAAAAATCATCCATTTAGTGCTCGTGCCGGCAATGCATTCGTACGGGCCGTGTTGTTGTTGTTGTTACCATCGTGCTCCTGCTCGCTCTGATGCCTTAGCCGTTCGATGGCCATTTATCAGCCTGCAGCGCAAAATACCTGGCGCCTGCTTAAAATGCATGGAGCTAGCAATAAAATTAACCTTGTGGCAATTGTTTCCCCACATGTTTGATAGACCAATGTCAGCTCATCTGTTAGAGGGAAATAAAAAAGTCAAGACTAAATGTACAAAAAATTATGATGGAAGCCTTAAATAAAGCAAGGGTAATGCAACTTTATTGAGTCAAAAATCAATCAATCAATGAGCGAGTGGATTAGGAGCACCTCATAAGCCCCAAAGAAATAATTTGCACAAACACTGGGATTTAACGGCGGAGAACCAAATTCCAACACTTTTAGGAAGTAAGTAATGAAAAATCAATCCAGGAGGAAAAGCAGATCAAGAACCCTGGGTTCTGACATGTCGACACATTTATTGCTGAATGCCATTTCTCGGCTGACCCGAAAACTTCGCGAGGTGTTTATTTACTTTCCGCACCTTCCCGGGATCAATATTTTTAATTTGGACCCGAGTTATTATTTTTCACATCGCAGCGCCGGGGAGCGGGGTAAAGTGGCTCATATTTTAGTGCTAAAAAGATCGATATGACAGCTTCACCTTCACGGCGGCCCCGTGCGGGCCGCGCGCCCGGGGCGGTGTGGAGCCGCCACTGCGGCCGACAGCCCGTGATTGAGGTGCCTGCGCCCGGGGTCGCCTGGCCTTGCGCCGCCGCCTCAGCACTGCCACCTGGGCCGCCATCACCGGCCGCCCCCGCACTGCCCGCAACACCCCTCTCCACAATTAGTTTTCCATAAATCCCACATTATTGCTCTCAGGGTGCTGCTGGAGGCAGGAGGGGCCTGGGAGCACGCGGGCCCTCCCGTCTCCTCCACGGCTGTGCTCGGCAACACGGCGCCCTGTGCCCCCACACGGGACGCCAGGGGCTCCCACACTCCTCACACGTGTGGCTGGAGCCACAGCGCTTTGTGCTCCTGGGAGCAGCGGGGACGGCGACGCTGCCACAGTGCCGCACGGGCTGCAGCTGCGCGTGCAGGGCAAGGAGCTCCCTGCCAGCAAGGCGAACACGTGGCTTGCGGGTTAGCGACCAACCTGTTCCTCAGGAGCATGGATAAGCCCCAAGAAACAAGAAGCATGCCCAAACGGGAAAGCGTCTGCAAGAACCATTTCCTGGGATCTCTCACACTTCCTTCCTGATGAGCCCTTGGTGACCAGCAGCAGAGATGAGGAAAAAGGGGAATCTGGGCAGGGAGTCAAAATAGCAGAGTCTAACAGCCCACACTTCCTAAAAAAACACCTGCATGAAGTCCTGTGCTTGGAAGAGTAACAAATGATCCCCCATCCACCTGGGGTATGCTCCCAACTACTAACTGGGCAGTAAATGCAGGACTGTTTCTCCAAATGATGTACTGGAGCTAAAGGTCATATTAAAAGAGCAACACTATGTAATGACATTTGCTGAGAGCCAGGGAGCTCCTGGTTTGCTGAGAGGCGCTGCAAGGCCGAGGTCAGGAGTGCAGCCCCGCTGCCTGCCCGCGTGCACTGCTGTGGCCGGTGCCGGTTTGCAAGCGCGAGGCCGGGGAGGAAAGAAGGGCAGAATGGCAGTAAATGATGCAAGTGCCCGAGTGGCTACACTTTGCTATGCTGCCCAGAAAGAAGGTTTCTATGACTGCAAGGAAAAGCATCCTATTCTCGAACTAAATCTATGTAACTCAGTGCAACACTCTGGGTTTGTTCATTTCTGTCAATTATAAACCGAAGCATCAAATACAGGAAGCTCTGGATGCAGGTCAAGGACAAGATCTTCAACTCCCACAGGGGCATCAGGAGGTCACGGAGCCTGCACCTTATGCCATGTCTGGGACCCGCCATGGCATCGTGGATCTCGCATGGATCACCTGGGATGCCTGGCAGAAGGGCTGAGGAGGACGAGCACACAAACTGCAACCGCCCCTCCCTGAGGGAAGGCCGAGGCTGGAGAGCCGCTGGGCACCGCTGGAGGACACAGATCACTGGACACGATGCGAGGATGCAGACCTTGGGTAGCCTCTCCTGGTTTTCCACCAATGCGTTAGCCTCACTACTCCTGACTATAAGTGATGGTTGTTGATAGAAGCAGCATTTTTCCTGCCCGGTCAGGATGAAGATACACTGTTCTACCGGCCTGTCAGCAAGATGCCACTGCAAGAAAGGCGTCATAACACCCACGTCAATCTCTGCACAACTTTCAGGGGCACTTTGCAAGTGCAACTGTGCTGGTTCATGTCAGCTACCTCCAATTAATGGGGACAACTTGGGAGGGAATGAAAACAAAACACAACATGATTGTAAGTAGAGCTCAAACCCCAAAGAAGCCATTAGGAACTCCAATCAAGTGACACTGGCTCCAGCCTCACAGCCTGGTTGGGCATTTTTTCAGATTCAGTTTGACCCCATTAGTGAGGCTATCTGCAAATAAGAAGAGCACTCATTGAAGATACTGAAATGTAACTGCTGCATTTTCAGCTTCGTCACTTGTCCACAAAACCTGAAGGGAGTGGACGGGCTCCCCGCTGGACTGTTGTGTGTCCTGCAACGCAGCCTAGAGCGCCCTGCCCTGCTGGGGCCACGCAGCAGAGCCGCTGTCACGCCGGAGCTCCCGGCACTGCTGGGCAACCCCCGCAGATAACCACGAATAAAACTGTGCTAAACCTTCTAGACACGCAATGACATGATATTCAGACACACATGGGTACTGAAAAGGCAACAAACACATGTGATGAATTAACAGCACACTGGTTCTTCTGCCCACGGTCCCATCACGGAAAATAATAGACCTACAATTATCTTTTCCGTCTGTCTTTGCCCCTCTGAAGCCCTTGCAGGGCTCAGGGCGCTGTCCCGTCTCCCCCACAGGACACACGGCTCTGAAGGCTCCCCCTTGGCTTGCAGAAATATGGCACTTTTGCAGTAGTCAACTGGAAATACAGTAAAGTGTCTAAAATCCAGGCACTTAATGCTCTCTGCCCCCATTTTCTTCCTTCTTTTCTTTTCTTTTCTTTTCTTTTCTTTTCTTTTCTTTTCTTTTCTTTTCTTTTCTTTTCTTTTCTCTTTTCTTCTCTTTTCTTTTCTCTTTTCTTTTCTTTTCTTTTCTTTTCTTTCCTTTCCTTTCCTTTCCTTTCCTTTTCTTTTCTTTTCTTTTCTTTTCTTTTCTTTTCTTTTCTTTTCTTTTCTTTTCTTTTCTTTTCTTTTCTTTTCCCTTTGTTTTTAAGATGGATCTTGGCCTGTATTTCCATATTATAGTAACATTTTCCTCTGTATTTGGAGGAAATGTTACTTCTCAACTACAGAAGCATCTTGCTGTTGTAAGAGCTACCCTATCAGCTATGCAGAATACCCTCGTACCCGGGGCCGGGTGCTTATTGCCATTGCGCACCCCATGGTGCTGTGCGCCCCCCGGAACTCCCTTTCCACACGCCGCACGCGCCAATGGCCGAGCTGTGGCTGCACCACAAGTGGGGCCTGTTGTCACTAGCGCCGCAACGGCGGGGATCTCGGCGCACGGACAGCACCCAACGTCGAGGCAGAAGCCACCACAGCACCGTGGCGTGCACAGGGATCCGCAGCCTTCAGTGCACCGAGGCACTTCTGCTCCCTTGTAAGGGGGATGTTTGCGAATCCTCTAATTGCATCAAAAAAACATGGTCACACTTCCAGCTATGAGCTTTTAATGCCAAGTGCCCCCAACTTCACATGTCATTCTGCCAAAATACACAGTTTAGTTGGTCACCATGCTTCTCTTTTCCAAAAACAAGCTAAAGATGCGCCTTAACATTAGATTTACCCTTTCTGTCACCATTATATTGTCACACACTCCTTCTCGGATATGTTGACGCACTTCCTTCTCAGCAGCCCCAACAGAAGGTTTCGCTCTTCTACTGCCTTTGTTGCTTGAAGGCACCTGCCTGGTTTCTCACGTCATAGGTCCTCATCTTCTGCCTGGCAGTCCTATCCCCATTCCTATCCTATCCCTGTTTCTTTGCCTCTTTGTCACACCCTACATCTACAGCCTGAAACTCATGTTTATATAATACCCTAATAGATCTGAAACACCCTAAAACTCACAGAATAAAAACGAAAGCAAGAGAAAACACCCTCCTTTACTGAAAAAAAAAAATTAAAGGTAACTGGTGATAACTTGCATGGGGGGCTTGCATGATTCACCTCTGGAGATTGCTATTTAACCATTTACTTGAAAAAATAATTTAAAAAAAAAAGAGATCTAAACCATCCCTACTATGCATTTATGTTAATAGATTGCCACAAAATTAGCAATCTGTGCTGGGGGCAGACTTGAGACAACAACATTGTTCTAGGTACACTGAGCCACTTAGAGACCAGCAATATCCGAGACGGCTCGGACAGAAGCAGCAGACCCTTAGCCAAACTTCATGAGCAAAAAAAAATCACTAAATTTGTCAAAATGAATAAAACCCACATTTCCATCTTTTTCTCTTTGATTTTATATGCTTTGCATGTCAGACAAATTATCAGGAAAATACTCCTTGTGTGACATTTCATTGCTTAATGCTTTACCAGTGCAGTAAAACAAGACAACTGCTGAAATTATAGGAAAATAAATTTGTAATTTCTTCCTCATTTAGCCATTTTTGAAGCTCATGTATAGGAAAGTCATTAATGTTATGTCCTCCTATTGATGTTCCAAGCCTTTCAGGGGATAACTAATGCTTTTTCTATACTCCTTCATGCGGCCAGTTAAATTAGACACATTATTTCTGTGCCGTTAGCGCACACTGATCAATAGACACTTGGAAAGCCCTCTAAAACCAAGTGGAAACACTTCCTCAGTGTCAGAGGGCTCTACCTGGGGTTTGTAAAAACGCTCCGAAATTTAACAGAGAGGCATATGTGTCTGGGTGGCATTTTAATGCGAGCCTCCCACCAAACTGCAACAAGTTGCCTGTCTGCAGAAGCGCACATGACGCGGGGCTCCCGCTTGGACTGTGGCGCCAGGGCGGTTCCGCACGGTGGGGTTGCCCCCTCCGCCAGCAGCAGGCTCTGCCGCCGCCCCTTCCCCGATGTGGGGCTCCTCTGCCCGGTTGCGCGAGCCCCGCGGGGCCCAGCGTGCCCTCCCGCGCCACGGGGCGTCAGCGTGACGCGCACAGTTCCAAAGAGATTGTTGGTTATTTTTTTCCCCTAGAAATGGGGCTGCTTTGCATCTTTTCAGATCAATAGTAATATTTTGAGACAATGATTCATAAACTCAAGAAGTGTATCAGAAATCGTAATGCAACATAGAGCTTTCTCTTCCACCCATTTGTTTTTAATTGCAGAATAATTAAATGTATTTCTACATGTGTTTGAAATGCAAAAACTGTTAAGAGGGAAGCCAGGCAGTGAAGCCAGACTGCCACACAATGTTAGTAAAAGGGGAGTGAACAGATTCATGTATCACTTTCTTTTCGGCTATGAATACTTCATTATAACATGATTTCAAACACTAATAAACCCATTAGTTCATATCAGTAAATAGCATACCTATTATTTTTCTAGAAAGCCATGCTGCTCTTATTTAAGAATTAATCCAACGCTGCAGGCAAACACATTAGCAAGTTCCTTAAACAGCATTTCATTATTTCCCAAGTAATTATTTTCACATCTTCCAATCTAACATCTTTTCCTGAAACTCAAAGAGGCTCCAAATCAAACATTTCACTTGCAAAAACAAAATTCCTCACACACACCCTCGAAAGGAGCTGTTGATGGCATCACTGCCGGGCACTGACACGTGGGGACCTGATGGCCCAACGCCCCAATGTGAAGTCCACATGACGGAAGGGCAGAGGCCAAGCTCCGCGCGGGTCTGCTGTGGCCTCGCGGGGACGCTGGAGCCGCCTCCCGGCCTCGGAGCATGCAGCCTACAGCACAGCCCGCACGGGCGCGCGGCACTGGGGCGCTCCGCTCCCGCACGCTGCCGCAGGAAGTTGCAGGCTGAAACGCTCACAGGAAGCGCTGCTGCTGCTCCTGCAAGGACCCGCCAGTGCGGGCTCCATCCCGGGGATGGATGGGCACCACTGGGGCCGGCAGGACAAACCCGCCAAGTGGGAGCGCATCCCGCCTGCGCCCTTGAGCACCAGCGAGGAGGGCGAAGAAGTCTTGCTCCCAGCACCCCAGCTCGCCTGCTCCCGTCTTTCAAGAAACCATTATTAAGGGTGATCAAAAACCACTCCAAACGCGCTGCTGCCCAATCACCAAAAGCCCAGTCCTTGCACAGCAAGTGAGAACCCCTACCAGCCCTGCTGTCCCCTCTGAACTCTAGCTTGCAGCATTTCTGTGCAGCACATTTACACCATACACACATCCCTTTACCCGGGTTACATTCACTCTTCAAGATACTGCTTCAAAAGAGAGTAACAGTAGGTGTTATGTACTACACAAAAGGAAAAGCCCAAGTGAAGGCGGAGAACCATCATGCAAGAAGTGGAAGCAGCGGGGAAGCTGCAGAGGACTCGACAGTGCCTGCCCAGGGTCGCTGCACTGTCCAGAGCGGAGCGGCCGAGCAAAGGCACGGACTGACGATGTGCAGCACCGTGACGCGTGCGCCGAGCAATCAGTAGCGCCTTCTGTAAGGCCCTGCACAAAGTACTCTAAGAACCTGCAGCCATTACATTTCCACAAGACAGATGCAAAAGAAATGTCACGCGCTCCCAAGGCCGCTTCCTCCATCGCTGGCAGTTCAGGCCGCAGTACGGAGGTGGCGAGCACCTGCATGCCCTGCAGGGTGACCGCGCACGCTGCACAGCACTGCACAGCGCGGGGACAGCAGCACCCGGGGCACCCGTCCTCGGTCTGAGCACGCCCTGCACCGCTGCCCACGCGCCCGCTGCAGAGCCCCTGTCCCAGCGTCCTCAGCATTTCTGGATTCGCCCTGTATCCCTATATATCCCACAGCCACAGCACAAAGCCGACTCCCAGTTCAACCACGGAATTCTTCCTAAAATCTGCTTTACGGCACACTGCACCGTCAAACATCTGCAGCAACATGCGGTCTCCTCTGCGCTGCAACTGGGAGAACTCCTGCCGCTCTCCTTCCTCAGCCGGCTTTGCTCAGGAACACACAGCTCCCAGGAAGCGGCAGCCCCTCCATCCAAACGCTGATCCCCAATAACTTTAACGAAGAAAACTCAGCGGCAGCAGCCCTCCTGATGAATGCAAGGTTCAGGACCTCCAACACCCCTGCCCAGGAAGCACCAACCGCACTGCACTCATTAGCAGCCATCATGAGAGTTATAGTTCAAACAACAACAACAAAAATGGTTTTGCTGCTGTTGAAAGGTCAGGCTGAAAATAATGAGAAAAGCAACAACTTTTTTTATAGCTTAGAAAATGCTGCTTTTCCCTTGTTCTCAGATACTACGCTTTATAACTTAATGTCAAAGACTGCAGCTATTTTTGGATATATGGATTTCTAAAAAAAGTGCAATTGTTATTTACAAGTAATCTCACTTTTTTCAAAACCTGTACAGTCTAGTGCATAAAACTGTAGTATGAATCTCTGAATATAAAATCCACAGTACACAGAAAATATAAATCCATATAAATTATAAAGTCATGGCTAGTATGACAGTACAATGATTCTACATATAAAAAAGCTGCTATGCATCTACATTAGCTAATTTTCTTGTCACTCACGCATTTGTAAGCGTGAGTGTAAACCTGACCAAGGACTGTGTTACTGGGCTACTAACTTGCAAACTCTTTGTATTTATTCTCCCTCCCAGCACACGGATGTGTCAGAAAATAGTAGAGAAAGATAAACCGTGAAATTCCTCCCAGCAAGAACAACAAGAATAAAGACATTATTGATTTATTTTTTAAAAAAGCATAGGAAAATAGCTAGTGAGCACAAGCACAGTGGGAAGCCTTGCAGCTGCATTTCCACCCTGCGCAGATGGGGTGAGATTACCCTGGGCTGGTTCAGCTCCCAGAGAAATCAGGCCGGGGATTGCATTTCAGATTGCTGCAAATGCGTCTCCAAGGTGGCAGCACTCCTAGCACGGCCTCCTTGCAGGGCACTGGCAGCAGTGCTGGTATTCAGTTCTGCATTCACCAACTCATTTCTGGGCTCATTTTTCAATTAACAAAAAATAAAAGCCAATGGAAAGGCGAAGCTCTGTGATAGAGGTTTCAAAAAACTCCTCAACAACTGAGGATTTTAATCAAGAAGGCTCAGAGGAGACTCCAACAGAAAAATTGTGTTGTAATGGACAAGACGAAGAAAATGCCTGTTAGAAACCCCAGGGAGAGGCAACCCACGTCGGGTGGCCGTGGCAGCGAGTGGGTTGAGGCTTAGGGATGCCGCCGCCACAAGGTCTCAGGTGGTTTGGCACCACTTCCATATACACACAGGGCAAAGCTTTGTTTTCTGATTTTATTTTTCCTACCGCATCCGACCAGCCAGAAGACACTGCTTAGGCATTCCTACAGATTGGAGCTTGTGCATCTTAAGCACTCTGTTTAAGATCAGGTGAAAACTGTAAGTAAATAAGTATTTGGGTATCAAACCGGAATGCAAAACCAACATGAAAAAAGCCATAACCCGGTGACTAAACGCAACCAGACAGGGCCCAACAAAGCAGCCCAGAGGCAGCCGCGACACTGTCCGGATTGCAAGAAGCCACCCGAGCACTTCTGGCCCTTGTGGTGGAGGCTGCTCAGGCTGCCAGCCAGGAAGCAGAGCGTCACCAGCCCGTGGCCAAGGGCTCCCTCAGGGATGCTGGTGGCACCTCCGTACAGCAGGACCCTGCTATGGCCGCTGCAGACACTGCCATGGGCCGGCAAGCGTCGACGCAACGCAGGCCGCAGCCCGGTGAGCCCAGGGCCTGCTGCTCGCGGCTCCACGGGCAGGCGAGCACCTGTCCAAGGGCCAGCTTTACTGCTCCAAGTACGGTGGGAAATGCCATCATTCTGGACATGGTTTTCTGGATGCACCTCATAGGTATTAACTTCAAGGTGGAGTCCAGTGTGTCCGCCCAGATAGTTCCTGATGCGTGAGCTCTCCTCCTGGAAAACGCTGCTCCCGAGTCCTCCTGGATCCAGCATCTCTGCTCAACAGGGCTTCTGCTTTCTGCTCACCTGCTGCACGCAGTGGGAGCCCTGTGTCACAGCCACATACATGCACGGTGTCCTTACTGCTTGCACCAAGTCTGAAACAACCCTATGCCTTCTTAAGCATGGACAGAGGGGCACCAAAGAGGCCCTGAGACTGTGAGAGCCTTGGGACAGTACAGAGGAAGGACGATCCCGCTCCTATCGGGGTTCGCCTTACGGAGCACTGCAGGTGCCCTAAACTTTCCCACAAAAAAGCAATCCCATAAGGGGAGAAGGAGAAACAGGAGGCCTGGGATAACGGGCAGAAGGAAAGCCAAGCCCAGACAGCAGCAGAAAGTCAGCATGGCTGGGAAGTGCCTGGAAAAGCCACCCCGCAGAGGGGCTGCTTCTGCAAGCTGCGTATGGAAGGGTCTTGGCACGACAGGGGCACCAGGACCCTTCCCTTGGCTCTCCCTCCAGCTGGAAGCTGTGTCCTGCTTCAGGAAAATGCCTGACAAGAACAAACTTTTTAATTGTGCGTTTAAAGTACATTTACAATACGCTCATAAAGCAGCAATACTGTTACAGAAAGCTTTCTTAATAAGCCAGTCAGCTTGCAAAACTGTGAGCTAGAGCATCAGCTCCACCTCCTGGCCAAAATCTGTATTTCTGCAGAAAAAAATAAAAACTTCAAGAAATGCTAATAGAAAAGTGGCCTGGGAACTAATCAGGCATGCGAATTCCCTCTCTGTTCAATTCAATTATGTCTCTCTTCCTAAATCATCTTTTTTTATTTAACAAAACTCTAAACTGCCACAGCTAATAAGCTCAGACGAATCAGTGTAAACCATTCATTTCTGGGAACAGGCCGATATTTTCTAAGACCCATTAATAACTATGACAGGATTTATGTACAAGATAAATTCAATTCAATTTCCTTTTTCAATTAATGGCCAATTATTCGAACTCAGCTCAACCAAAAATATTACTCAAATATCATTAATCTAACAAAAATTAACTTTACTATTCCCTAAGTAATGAGGACATCATTTTAAAGGTAAAATAACGCACTTTATTAAATAAAATGTTGTCTTTGTTTTCAGGGCCACCGCTTGCTGCTGGAGTCCTCCCCGCCCCAAGTTCCTGGAGAGGACGAGCCTGCTGGATCCCACCAAGGGCACCCAGGCTGCAGCCAGCCCCATCTAGGAGCCATGTGTCACCTGGAAGACAGCGGGCCTGGAGCACACAGCCAGGGAAGCAGCCAGGAATGTTGGTTCCTCAACGCCTCCTGCCCGCTGCAGCCGGGAACGTCGGTTCCTCAATGCCTCCCACCTGCTGCAGCCACCGCAATGCAGCCGCCCGCTCCAGCCAGCGGTGCCGGCCCCGCAGCTCTCCCACTCCCCAGCGCGTCCAGATGGCCCCAGGGCCCCGCGTTCCTGGCAGGAGTCTGGTCCCAGGGCCGGGATGCCCTCGACTCCCCGCTAGGAATCTGGCCTCGAGCAAATGGCTCACGTGGAGCCAGCCAGGCCGCCCCGAGGCCTCTCCCCGACCCGCTCAGTGCAGTTTAGCCACCTTGGTTAGAGCACGAAGCCGCCCTTAACAACCTGCCTCTGCCCATTTCCGGGCGGTTATGAAGGGAAGTTTCATTTCAGTAATTACTCTAATAAAACGCGAACTCTGGCAGAAGGAGACCACGTGAGCTAGGAGCTTTATCCTTTCCGCCTCTTCACAATAGTCATGCTAAACTGTTTCTCCTTTGTAAGGAGCTAGTGCTGCTCGGCCACTTATTTCTCATGTCAGAAACCCTAGGTTCCCAAAATGCCTTCATTTTTTAATTGGAAAGAAAGTATGCTATTTAATGAACAAATTACAGTGCAATACAACTTCACTGGGAGGAACTAACCAAAAGTTCAGCACATCCAAAGCACAATCCAAGAGTATTTTCTTCACTTGAAGGTTATCTTTTTTTTTCTTCCTTTTTTTTTCTGACAGGGGAAAGGGGTTGAGAAGCAATTGTATAAGTGAGATTTTTTTTAAAAAATAAATCTATTCTGAGAAGTAAGATTTCTCTCCTGCTGTGCGGTAACAAATTCCACAAATGAGCCCGTACCTGCAGCACCCATTGCAGGTCTTCACGCTGCCTCCAGCTGCGACGTGCAGGCCGGGGATCCCATTGGATCCCATGGGGCTGCTGGATCTCAGAACTGCAGTAACTGCTCTAAGGGCCTTCTCAGGCTGCAGAGACTCGGAGCCAGCAGTGAACGCCTGTTTGAAGCTTTGCAGGGGTTTCCTCATCTGCCTTTAACAACGGAAAAAATAATGCACATGCTAGGCAGCATAAAGCTTTAATTGAGTACTACACAACACCACAGATACTGTGCACCAAGCAAAACTAGCCCTAATCCAGTTACAATAAGAAGTTTGTCACTGATTACATTCAGATGTTTTAACATTAAAATAATTACAGATTTATTGAGAGCATGTTGAAATCCAGACATGATGTGCATCCTAGAACAGGGGCAGTGACGGCTCTGCAGCCGCCCCATGGGTACTCTTATTCCAGAGCACAAGCAGCTTATTCAGAATCAATTTAATCCATCCAAGAAGCATCCACAGTTGAACAGTTCATCAAACACCACTATTTTTGAGTAACTCTACGCACAGAGGCATCAAGACTTACCACTGTATTTCATGTAAGGCTAGAGTACAATAAAACTACCAGAGAAGGTAAGTACTGAGAAGCAGTTGCAAAACCAATACAAATGTAATGACTTGCTTTGCTTTGTAGGCAACACCTACAAATAAATACAGTGGTTGTACTGAATTCCTCAGCTTCCCAGGCAGTGACCTGTCTGAGGGGCCAGATGCCGCCTCCTCTCCTCACGTGGTCCACAGTGCCCAGCAGAGCCCAGGACTCACACGCTGCCCATGCGGCTCCCTGCAGAGCTCAGTCCTAGTGTCGCTGGGCAGGATTTCACTGCCAGGATGGGCCTGGCAGGGTCTGAACATCCCGCTGGGCTGCAGGGACCCAGCAGGGTTGCAGGAGGGCCGGGAGCACCCAAGCCTGGCCAGGCTCCGGCCACTGCTCAGCCCCACAGACTGTTCTGGTTGCTCTCAGTATGGTCCTAGCTGGACAAGATCCAACACGCAGCTCAGTTACCTGCGAGCAGAAAACCAGCAGGGAAGAGGACTACAGCTGTGAGCCTCATCACGGCCAAACCCAGCCCGTTTCACTCCACTGGCTGCACACGACCATAAATGACAAAATGCCTGGTACTAAACCTCTCGTGCCTGCAATGAGCCATTTTACTTCTCACATACAGTGAGTTATTGCAGCCTTTAAAGTCAAAATCACTCCACAAGGGACACTTTACTAACACACCACTTTTTATTTTACAGCGGTCACGTAAAACCCGCTTCCCTTGTGCTGCCGGGAGGGGCTGCACGTTGATGGGACAGCTTACAGAAAACATTTTCTTGGAGCTCATCCTCAGTCCTAACACAACAGGGCTGTGCAGCAAATCCAGGTTTCACCTCGCAGGAAGCAAGCCAGCAAGGCTCTGCAGAAGAAACGCTGCCAGCACCGCTGCAAAGGGGGCATTGGAGCAGCGGGGAAACATCAGCCCAACTGCTGCTACTCGGGCCTTGATGTTTTACAACAGCATATGTGATAAACTTTTATATTTCAAGTATAGAGAAGTAATAATGTAATAATTATAGGCATAGCATCTGCTGCCATATCCATGCCTTAGAAGGGATGGAAAAAAACATAGAAGCTGAAGAACTTTGCAGTGAAAGAAAATTAATGAGGGAATGGGGAGATGCATAACCACGCGAGTACTCGCGAACCACGCTGAAGATAAAACTTCACCCTAAATGGACACAACACAGTAGTGAAATCCCCATTCGGATTATTTCTCACTGCTAAAACAGAGGCACTTGCAGACTCCACAGAGGAGCTGAGGTGCTGCCAGTGCCAGTCGCACTGGGGAACGAGGCTTGGATTCAACACAACAGTCTCAGGAACTCGTATGGGACCATTAGCTTTGTGTGCCAGTAAGCAGAAGTCTGAGCAGCTCAGCATGAAGGTGCCTCTCACCCACCCTCTTCTTGGGATTTTCTGGCTCTGACTCCAGCCACGACTACTACTAAAAAGCAAACAAACTAACAGAGGAATGTATAAAATGTTCCTCTAGCACCAAGTATCTTCCCTGATGATAGCAATATAAAGAATAACTAAACAACATCTCATTAGCCTCTGTATTTTTTCCATTTTTCACACCAAACTGATTCAACTCCTAAAGATTCTTCAGGACTGGGGGAGCAACGAGCAGAGAGCAGCGTTTACATCTTTCTCCTCCTCCTCCTCACAGTGCTCCTCCTGCAGCGCTGCTCCTCCAGGCTCCCTCTGCGCTGCGGCAGCAGCCCTGCTCCCTGGGCTGGGATGAGGTGGGCTCGCAGTAACGGCATCGGAGACGCGTCCCTGCTCCATGCCAAGGGGAGAGCCCTGCAGATGCTCCCTGGGCAACATCAGCTCTTCAGAGATCTCCTCACACATGTAGGGGACTGCAAAGCACAGGTACTGCTCAACTGTCTGGCTAACGAGGGGGAAACAGTTAATAATTTCACACAATATAAACATACTTTTATCCAAGTACAGAGCCACAAGATGTACTGAACGTTTGTCCTTTATCATGATCACTGTATTTTAGCTTTTGGTCGCCTGGCAAACTAACATCGCATCAGCTGCTGTCCTACTTCACTTGCTTCCACGGAGGTTTTCTGTCCAACCAGTTAAATGAACAACTTTGCACTGCTTGGAAGCACTGGCTCCTTCAGGGCACTGAGTGGCTGCGCTGCGGCCTGGACTGTCCCTGGGGCACTGCATACCCCTGTCCAGCGCTGAGGGCCTGAGGGGGCTGCAGGAGGAGAGGGGCAGGATGTGCCCGGCACGCAGCAGAACTGTCCCAGGGAAGAGGTGGCTGCCGCATGGCGCCAACAGGAGAAACCAGCTCCTCACCACTGCAAGATTTCTCCTTCCTCCTAGCACAACCAAAACACAACAGCAGATCGACTTCCAAACTGCGCAATCCCACCTAGTTCAACACAACTGTGGGCTCAAGGGTGACTCCTGCTTCGTTTGTACTTTCACCAAAACACCACTCCCGTACACGTGTCCTCTGGCTCGTCTCACAAGCCCCCAACAAGCAATTCTGTAAATCAGCTCCAAAAACCCACAACAAAAATCCTGAACTGCCGATCTCTGCTCACAGTCAGTTGAGCTCAGAACTGGCTCCATCTCAGAGCACCAGGCAGGGAAGTATTTTCTCGAATGGAAGGTAATGCTGATCCACCCAGAAAGTGAACTATCAGAGCAAATAACTTTTAGACAATCACCTAAAACAACAGGAAATTTTTTTTGCGAATTCCCACATTCTACTCGTTTTTAAACAAAGGGACTTGTGAAATCGGTATTTTTGTGTCATACAAAGTAAATATTCTTAGTAAAAATGCAACCCTCATCATGATGGAAAGAGCTCACACCAGGCAGGAAAACATCAGACAGCTGTGAAAAAAATCACTATATGTCACGTTAATGTGACAGAGTAAAGAAATTTACCGTAAAATGTTCCTGCGATTTATAGTTCTCATCCAGGTACACTCGAGCTCTGTTGTAGTCTTTCATTGCATCACTCGATAACAGCTCTCTGCAAGACAAAAGAGACTGAAGATATAAACAGATATGAAATGTACTGCATGGCTTTAGCATCATCCTCTGGACCAAAGTGGCCTTCAGCACAGCGGCAAGCACGGTTTGGCACAGCCCCAGCACGGCAGAGGGCAGTGTTGGCCCACGCTGCAGCCGCAGCCCCGCAGCTCCCTCCCCGCTGCAGCGGGCGCTCGCGAGCAGAGGCCGCACAATCCTGTTAACAGTGTTTCAGACATCCGCACGAGCCATCCCAGATTTACCAGAGAACAGAGTAAAGAGAACTCCACTTGCAAATTACTCTTCCTTGGATACATTTAACTGACAGGGATCACTCAGGTCAGGCGTTCCCCGGCAGACAGGAGATGCTCCTGTTTGTTACCTGGACACGGACTCTGCTGTCCCAGATACCAGAAAGTGTGAATTGTAACAAATGGAGCTATCTGAATAATCTAGGAACCAGGACATTTCATCACATCAGCCGCGGGACACCAAAGCTGGTGTCAAAGGGAAATGTATATTCTGTACCTTGCAGTATTAACAGACCTATAGACTTTAATGTTCAGAGGAGACTTTCATAGGTACTTATGTTGACATCTTAAATAATACAAAGCACAAACATTTGTCCCATGCCATCCTCTTGCAAGGTGAATGCTGCAGTGAAGTTGAAGAAAACTTCAAATTTTATTTACTTCACATGCCTAGCGCCTCCCCCTAGGAGGGGGGCTTATTTACCATAGCTTAAGGTTACTTACTTAACGAACTTGTCCACGTGAGACATGGAAGCTTCATAGTTTTTTCCTCCAAACTCCTGACAGTGTAAAGCCATGAAGTGGGGCTTGTGCGCATGTACAACCTGGAACAGAGAGACACGCGTTAGCAACGCGGGCCCACGGCACCAGCACAGCCACAGGCACTGGCCCCCATGCCAGGGCTGCCAGGTCTCATCCCAAAGGCTGGAAGTGCAACAACGACAAGGGGACCGTCACTCGTCAGGGCATGCGAAAGACTCCTGTGCACGATAGTTATCTCAAATAGTCCTAGCTACCGTTTCCTTTTCTAAGGTCTGATAGTGTTCCCAGGCATTTAAAGCAAACGCATTGGCTCTGATAGCACATTCTGAAGACATTTAGACCAGATGGGGAACCAAAATGTCTTTTTCTTTAGAGTTGGAAAAATTGAGAAAACCAAATTTAATTTCTTTTCACTTTTGTAAAATGCCTCCACTTACCTCATGACAGAATGTCAATTAGCAATTACATTTGGTATTTTTATTTATGGAGTTTTTATTTATATATATATATATTTATATACACACATCATAGCATATTTACACAGAGAATATATGCAGGAGACACAAATCCAAACTATCACACTGCACACAATTAACATTTAAAATATGCAGCCAGACCTACAATGCAATAAACACACTAAAGGGTGTACCTATCTGGGCATGCATGTATTTCCTTTTTGATGCAAACACCCTACGGCGAGATGAAACGAAGTCTCCCCCCAGTCCCAGCTATTCTCCTTACACAGTCATATCTACACGAGGACCCGTCACAAGATGCTGCAGCTTCAGGGACAGGCTGCGCCGCGTGAGCAGCCCCGAGCGATCGGCCACGCTCCCGCCCGCGCGCCCTGCAAGGTGCCGAGCCGCCAGCAGGGCGAGCTTTGCTCCTGCGGATCTCGCGCCACGCCGAGCAGCGCCACAACATCTCTTACAGTGGTTCTGAATGAATCCCTTCCTTGCTACAGCTACCCCCATGCTGCAGAAAGAAGTTTTGATTTCAGAAAGACTGACGGAATTGTCTTGTACACACCTGCTTATCCTTGCTACACAAATAGCCAGAGTGCAGCATGCTGAGGAAGGCCAGGCACACTCACACCTCGCGGAATGCGCAACCTGCGGGTGCAGCGACCACGCGCGGCCGCCCGGGAAAGCTGAGCGGCCTCCCAGAGCCTGACTGCCTGGCTGATTCAGTTTGGGATTCGGAAAGCAAACATTAACCAAACAGAGTCTGTAAAGTCAAATCTCCCAACAGGCTTCACAGGGGATCTCCAGACGACACGCGGTCCTGACCACGTGTGCTTTAAGGCTCCAAATCATCTTTGGCTTGTAAGCACTGATCTTATCTGTCTGCAGAGCTCGATGAAATTACCATAATGAGAAAACAATTGCAACTATTTAATCGCATAAAGCAAACATATCCAAGTTGTGCTGTTCCAAAAGGAACACATCCAGCAGCTGCCTCTTGCAAAGAAAGTGAAAATTTACTGTCACGTTGTGCTAGATGCTATGCTACAAACCTTTGCGTCACTAAAACCTCTTCCTACCCTGCTGATAAAGTCAATAAACTGGTAAGATAAAGGTCAAATAAATTGCTCCCAGTGGGTTTTAGGAAACAGCTACCTCACATACGTTAAACATGATTAATAAGGAGCCTCAACAGTGGCTCCTCCATAAGGAGGAACACTGGAGGAATTGCCGCTGTAATACAGCAAAGTGGAAAACACTCAAGCCTGGCAATAACCAGCCTGTAAACGGAGACGGGAAACACTTTCAGTTCATATTCAAGTCCTTGAGGGCATAAAGTTACAGTACATTTGAAAGGAAAATATATATATATATATATATATGCTACTATTTTAATGAGGAAAAAGCACCGGCTTAAGAGCCCTGGGGTATACTGGTTAAATTCCTTGCAGGTTAAACCACAAAAATGCACCTGAATATTGGTTACATCCTCTCATATAATAAATATCCTTTAACCAAGAGCAAACTGGCTCTGCTTCATTACCTTTTATTACATTTCTGCTGTAATGGAAGAACAAACAGTACATAAGAATGAATAATGAATGCTTCAGAGTTGAAAATTCATAGCTGCCAGAGGCTAAAGACTATATACAAGACCATACAAACACTGCATTTGCTTACATGGGAGCACCAAGCTTTGAAGAGATGGGCATTAGTCTGAATTTCCAGATATGTAAAAACAGCGTATAGGAATTTTTGCGGTATTTGAACAAGGTGCTCCGTCATTGTTAAGTACAAATAAAAATCTGGTGAAAAATAGCCTGAACTACTTTTTCTAACGAAGTAATAAAATCCAATTTCTCCCTCTTATTAAGTGATAGTAGAGAGTCTGAGGATAACCATAAATAACTAGGAGGGCATGCTGAAATTCCCGGGTCATGGGCCAGACTCTTCTTCAATCAACATGCAACATCTAACCTTATACCTCAGACATCATGAAGGAATGATATTGAAACTAAAAAACATTCTAGAGTTAGTTAATGCACGTTGAGAATAAGGTTTTCGATGTAACTTCAGCTCAGCCCCCACATCCAGAAAGACTCAGTCACATTATGTGCAGGTTTTTTCACAAAACAGACCAACAGACCTCGCCCAACCTGCTGCAGCACCGCGCAGCGGAGGAGCTGGGCAGAGCAGGACAGCGGGATGGCCGGGGACACTGCCGGGGCTTGATGCCCGGCCCCAAGGCACCTTGACCTGCTGGAAGTTTCCAGTCCCGTACAGCTCAACGTCCCCCTGAGCACCCACGGGAGGGCGCAAGTGCTGGCGCCTACCATGATGGAACGCGTCATTATCAAGCAACTGCAAGGGTAATATAATTTAATAGCATACAGAAAGTTAAGAACGGGGGAGAAATTGATACTCATTACCATGGACATTCAGTAATACAGGTCTTTTCATTACTGGCATTTTGAATTACTTGCTTTCAATGCTACTTCAGGGTCCTTTTAAAGCAATTCCCTTCTCCTGGGACCTACTGCTGCCCCCTCTTCCTGCACCTCCCTCCCAGTTGCCGTTTCCAGTCCAGCGGCTCCTGCAACGGTCCTGTGTCCAGCCCTGTGTCCTGTGTGCTCTTGAACAGAGCGGGACGGGACATGCACTGGACGCGGCAGTGCCGGGCAGCACGGCCACCTCTGTGCAGGAGGCAGCAGTGGCGCGCGGCCCGGAGCGGGGCCAGAGCTCGGCCCGCCAGAGCTGGGCACACCCAGCACGGCTAGGACAGGGGAACTGTCCCCCCGCGGCGGATGCAGCTTTCCACCGCTCTCCGCACATTCCCGGCTCCTCCTGCCTCTTTCCCAGCCTCTCCTATGAACAGACATCCAGCTGGATACCACACACTGTGCACATGTAACCCAGTCCAGACGTCCCATGAAGGCACCATTCGCACAGCATGTACTCCCACATGTCCCCAGTGCCCCACCAAGCAGCCACCCCCAAATACGTCCTGCCCCGAGCCAGCCCCAGCGCCAGCACCAGCCCCAGCACCACTCGCTGCCTGCCGAGGCCACAGCTGCCACCGCGCAGCAGCGCGAGCAGCCAGGTTGAGCACTTGCGGGAATGCCACTTACTGTGGGCAAGGGCTCAAAAGGCCCCAGCGCCAGCAGGAGCGTTCCTGGTAACTGCATGTTCCATACCACGATGGCATTAAATAGCAACGCGGTTCCTATGTCACGGGTGAGTCGCTGCAATGGCCGCTCCTGGCTGGGCAACAAGGTTTATCTGACATAGGCACCCAACCCACATGCCTGCCTGAAAAGGATTCAATCATTCCTTACGTTATCCACAAGCCTTATTTGTACCAACTACAGCTCTCTCTCTAAATTAACAGCTGTAAGGTCATTAAAGTAAAACTTCACCAATATGTGCACTGATAGAATAATTTTGCTGAAAATTAGATTTGTAATTATATTAGATGCCCATGATCACAGTCTCTCAGAGAAAGCTGTGCTTCCATTTTTAACATCAATTCCATCCTCAACAACTTAAAGTTGTTCTGTGTCATAGAAGCAGTGACCTACTTCTGTGCCTGAAAGCCACAGAGCAACCCCAGGATGTAGCTCAGGCACCGAAGCTCGCGTTCTCCCCAGCCCCAGCACGTTCACCTCTGCAGCGATGTCCTCAAAGCCGGATGGCTGCGATCAGCAGCACTTGGCTCTCAGAAGTGGCGCCATCCCAAAAAGAGACCTTCCCGCTCACCTCACAGCTGGGCCACCCTGCAGCAAGCCGCCTCTCCCCGTGCTCCTCACGGCCGGGCCGCCGCGCAGACGCCTTTCCCCATGCTCCTCAAGGCCAGGCCGCCTGCTGCCAGCCCTGCTCCTGCAGGCTGCCCAAGACCACGGTCAGTCACATCCTGAGTGTCTTGCTCCAGGGCAGGCAACATCTCTGTGGCTTTGTGCTCTCAGTCCAGCCCGCAGACAGAAAGGTGACAGAACTTGGCAGAAGGAGGTGCCCTGGGAGCTGGGAACACCACGCGGACTGGCATGGAGCGAGCAGTGCTCTTCCCTGCCCCATCCCACAGGCATCACATGTGCTGCACAAGGAGAACCAGCAGGGCCCGGGCTGCAGGACACCCCTGGCCTCCGTTCAGCACCTCCCGAAAGGGCAGGCGCATCCTGTGCTGCGACTACCCGCCCAAATCACGCGTTTGGGGAAGGCGCAGGCTTGGAAATGAGCGTATGGAAGCACGAGCGATACAGCCGCTGACATGACCCGCGAGAGGAGGGCTCGGGAACAGACCCGTGGTGGAAACGGTCTCTGAAGGATGGCTTCCTTCAGCAAGTTTGCTTTAAAAATACTACAAATCGAGGAGAAATGGCCCAGACTTTCTTGTTCACATTTACTTTTTTTTTTTTAATATAAATGTTCACTGAAGTTAGGTCAAGAGGCAAAAAGAAGTAAAATATTATCATAATAGAAGGAAAAATATCTGCTATGAAATGTTACCACATTTCAAGGGAGCAGCTTTCTGAAGTTCAGCTTCTAGAGACATATTAAATAAAATTTTAAAAGGACATCAACATTTCTGGTTTCACAGAGGAAATCTAAAAACATGAATTCTTAGGTTTCTAAAGCCAGAACACATGAATCTCACTGCTTTTCCCAGAAGTTTCTCTTTCTTTGAACAAAGAGAAAAAAAAGCATACACACACACACAGAGACATATTTTTTGCAGAGCTTATCTAGCTGTGTTCTTATTTATCTACTTGTGGCTTTTATCTACCTTTTTCTGCTATGGCTTGTGTCACAGGAAAGTGTTATGGGGCCACCAGCTGAATGTCACAAATTCAGCAAAGGAATCAAATGGGAGAAGCAAAGCAATGAGGGGGAAGAGCTCTGCTGCAGACGTGGAGATGAGGAAACAGCAGCAGGCTTTTGACATCAAGGCTGTCCTGCTCCTCAAAGGCACCACTGGCCAAAAGCGCATCCCCTCTACCACCAGCTCCAGCTCTGTATGATACAACACCTAAAAGTATCCAGAATTGAGCTAAATGGAATCGTTCCCTCATTTTATTCTGTATTTCCTCAGGGGAAAACAAAAGTCTTTGTAATAGGAAACTTGTATAAAGTTACCTGGTGCTTGATTGATGTACCCATTTTAAAGGATAAAAAACATCTGCAACCCAAAATGCAGACTTTGATTTTGCAAGACTTGAAATGGATGAATTCAAGGAAAATGGAACAGAATGGTTATTTTGTCTGATCTATCAACTCTATTGCCAGCACCAGCAATAGAGCAGTACTGCAGCAGAGAGCTGCTAAAACCGTCATTAAAAAAATCAATTGGAAGTTTGAAACTTTCCTTTTCTCTCAGCATTTCTCAGAAAAAATATGTAATTTAAAAACATTACTAGATATTTCACATTTTTCATGTTAGTAAAATGAAATATTTACAGAATAAGGGCAGGAATTAAAAAAAAATTATCATATAATAGGAAGAGTGTGGCCAGCAGGTCAAGGGAGGGGATTTTTCCCCTCTACTCAGCTCTGGTGAGGTTGCACCTGGAATAGTGAGAATGGGGCCAGGCTCTTCTCCGTGGTGGCCGGTGACAGGACAAGGGGCAGTGGGTACAAGCTGAACCCCAGGCAGCTCCATCTCCGTGTGAGGAAGAACTTCTTTGGTGTGAGGGTGCCCGGGCGGTGGCCCAGGCTGCCCAGAGAGCCTGTGGAGGCTCGTGCTCCGGAGATCCCCAAACCCACCGGGATGCACCCGGGTGCCCCGTGCTCTGGGTGTCCCTGCTGGAGCAGGGACTGCACTAGATGGTCTCTAGAGCTCCCAGCCAACCTCAACCCTTCTGTAATAGTTAAATTCTCTTTTAATTCTCCAGATGCTGTTTGCGAAGCAAATATTGCAAATAATCCCTGACATAAACTGAATAAACTGAACCAATTAAAATCTATTACTTTAATTTGTTGTAACACTTTGTGGCTTGATTTTAAGTTGCTATATTAAAACATTGTTTGACATAAATATAACGATAAAGACCAACCAACTAACATCAGTCAGATGAAGAAAGAAAAATGGCACTAATATTTCCATTTGGGGGTTTAACTTCTAGAAACGCGTTAAGCTTAGGCTGATAACAGCCCTTCCTTTTTTCGTGCAGATTATTTTCTCTGCTTACAGACGGACTCGGCTGACAGAAGTTACGCAAACTGTACTGACATAACTCTACATGCAAATTGAATTCCTCGGAAGAATGGAAAAAAATGTGGTTTGTGGTTTATCTGGGTTTCGTGTTTACAAAGAAGTGTTAGAAGCCTCATTACAAGTTATTTTCCAGTGCTTCTCATGAATTTAAACTTGCAGTACTTCAACCCAGCAGGCTGAATCCAAATGCAAAAGTTAAGCTGCACATTTGCGAGGTCGCTGCCACCAAGCATCAGGTCGAGCTGTCCCCAGTGCAGCACAAGCCTAAAGGGCCTTTCATAAGGGATAAGTAATGTGATGCTGTGAAATTTGTAGTCAGTGAAAAAAAAGAAAGAGGATTATGCCTATTTAAATGTAGTTTACATCATTACTGAAAATCTTGACACGCTTTTAATCAGAATTAGCTAAAAGCCTGTACACTGGGAATATAATCCACATAGCAGCAACCAGTCCAGATGAAAGATGAAATCAAAGAAGTTCACCTTTTGTGATGCTGACAGATGCCTTGGAATAAGGCTGGGAACTCCATTCCAGATTTTTGCAAATAAATTAAATTTGCCAGAAGAAGCTAACAGGACTATTTTACAGTATTGCAATAAAGGTTGCATGTCACTAGTAACTTGTGCGTCCTAATAATTAGAGGTCACTTGCAAATACAAAAGCAAAGATAAAATAGGAATAATCAAAATATGATACAGTACCATATTAAAACTGATACAGATCTTTTGAACATTTTTAGCAAGTGTCATGAAACTAGACATTTTAATTTTTTTTTAATTACTCAAATACATTTCTCTCTTGAAGGAAACTTAAAAGTCTACTTCATTCTAAACTCATATAATTTCTATAAAGCGTCAAAACTTCTTCTGGCAGATGAGGAAATATAATATTTGTACACTGGACTTTTATAATCTTCAGACAGAAACCCCAGAGATGCATATTTTTTAGGCTTGGCTGTGACTTATGAAACATTTTATGGCTCCAACATGACAAAACAGAAGAGCTTTATATACAAATACTGTATTAACTAAGCCATAGAACTTCATAAAAGAAAAAAGAAAGTTTTACCTTACCTGATAAAATTCCCGAAGCCAATTCTTCTGTAAATTTTCTGGCTGAAAAATAAAATAAAAGAAAATAAATAAGAATAAAGAACTTGGATAATAGCATTTTGATACTTTTTTGTACTTAAATATATTTAAAGAGAAAAGGTAGCTGCTAGCACACTCCTCCCGGACACTCATGCCAGGCCTGTCCTTTCCAGTCCCCGCTTCTCACGTTTTCCCCAGGTAGGCAAATTTTGTAGGTGACTTCACCACGTTTCTGCACTTACAATCACATCTAAGTGATCAACAGACTAAATATATAACTTAGGGGCTTTTTAGAAGTCTGTATTCATGACCTGGATATCAAAAACTTTACTTGAACTGCTGCTGTGCTACACAGACAGCGTGTGATGAACCGGCTTGGAGAGAGCCTCGGAGGCGCTGCAGGTGTACTAGAACTCCTTGTCAAGGACAAACTTGGAGAGAACTAAAAACTCCAAAGACACAAAAATATGACAAGAAGTACAAAATTCTGGCTTTACAAAACACACAGCACCTCAGATAAAATTATGGAGTTTGATAACAGATTTTCACACCACAAACCTACGGCTGTACCTCAGCCTTCGACACCAACACTCCCTGCCCATTTCTGCATCAAATCCCCATCTTTTGGGAGCACAACTCAAATCAGGTTCCTCTCCTCTAGAAGCTGCAAGGGCATTTCTCTTTTTCTGTTCATTCTGACTTTAGCAGAATGTGGAATGATAAATATGAATTGGGGGCTAAATTTTTAATAGTTACTGTTGCTTTTTAGAAAGTTAAAAATGCAAAATCAGCAAACGGTATCAGCTGCTATGGCTTCAAGCCAACTTCTGAAGTTGTGAAGAGCAATTAAAGATTGCTCAGACCTGGACAGGGACCACATGTGCTGGTTTTGTACGTGATTTGTGTGTGATCTAAAGCAAAGGCC